>CM035783.1:39699127-40041627 GCA_020466265.1 Siphamia tubifer | reverse complement strand
AAACAGTTTATGTGACTGAAGGGCAAAGAAACCTGATAGCAATGACGTGTAAGAAAAATAAAGACAATTATTGATTAGTTGTTGGTTCAACTCATAGTAGAACTAATGTATGAATCCTCTGAGCTTTGGGTAAATCTGAATTAGTTGCTCAGTTAAAGATCCTATTTCATGTGTAAAAACATTATTTAATGGCAATTTTATAAAGTACTAGTGGTTTGGATTGTATTTATTTTTTTATCCTTGCATGTTCGATAGTCATTAATGAAAAAATAATATAAATCTAATGAGAAATTAACTGAAAACATCCTTCCATATGTTTGGTTGTGTTGTGTTACTCTGGTTTCATGTTCTAAAAAGAGAAGGATCATAAGGAAATCTTCATACCAGTGTAAATACTTCATCTGATAAAAATTTATTGATAATTTTATACATAACTAGGATTTTCACATGTAATTTTCTACCAGTTTCAATTGGATTTTACACAATGCTAAATAAACAGAGACTGTTTTCATACATGAGGTTTAATTTTAATGTGATTTCCAAGAGAAGGAGAGGCTTTAGGACAGGTTTTAACTATATTTATTCATTTCATTATTCTATTGTTTTTTTATTTCTGTATTAGTTAATAAACCAAATACCTGAACAACATAACCATCATTGAACATCTGGTCCTGTTTTAAATAATTCTTTTCAGGTCAAAAACACAGTAATTTAACTAATATTGCTGCGTCACAAAATGTTAAAGACACTTGAAACTATCCTTTTTTGTCATTTCGCTCAAAAACATCAGGAAGGCAAGGGTGTAATAATGATGTTAACATTGGTCAGGACACAATTTGAATGTACCTAAAAGAGATGAAATAATGTATCATTTCATTTTTGTCAACAAAATTTAAGATATTTTACCAACATTTTTATTTCTTAAGCCACGTTTTGTCACATTTTTGTTTGCATTATATATTATTTCAAATATAATGCAATATTTTATATTGCATTATATATTTAATTATAGTTATCGTCACAAGACCAGCATTTACGTCTAGTCTCGTCTTACTTTTGTCACGTGATAAAGGTTAATTGACGATAATATTTAGTTAGAATTTTCGTTGACGAAAGCAACACTACAGATAGGGAGGCCGTCCCCACCAATGACACGTCATCTTTGAGAGGCGGAACTGAGGAGGTGAAAATTAACCTTTTGTTTCCTGAATGTCATGTAATTTCCCATTCAAAATTTGTGTGGACATTTTATAAACGTCCAAATATTGGTATGGACACGTCCATACACAATTTTACACCCATGAAGGATGGCATTTCAAATGTCTTATTCAACGTATCTTTAATCATTTTTATAGATTCAACAATGAGTTAATTCATTTAGAAAATAGTGGAAAAAACATTTGTTATAATGCCTTTGACAGCCAAAGACTTTTGATTTTTTTGCCACAGAAGAAAAAAAAAAAAATATTGAAATAAAGAAGCTGAAATATGAGAAATGTTATGTTTTGTTTCACCAACTATAACTCAAACAGATTCATTGTGGTGAAAAAGTGGATTATTTGACTGTTTGACTAATTAATTCAGATACAATTTATTGTCAAAAATGAAATAAAACCTCATGTCACTGTTTCATGGTGAATTGAATGTTAACCCTTTAAATGCTTTGTGTTCATGGTCACATATGATCCGCCTTATACAGCCACATTTACTTATTTTCAGGTTCAGTGTTAATTAACAGGTCAGATGTCTGTTATTTTCTGAATTGCGTCGTCGTTTCTGATCTGATCTCTGAGCAGCAGTTTGTCGTTCACCTTTCAGATGTTTCCATCATCGGCTCTGGAACAAACCACATTTGATAAATGTTTGATCTGATAAAAGTTTTGTAACCATGAGCAAACAAGAAAAGATCACTTTGAGTTAAATTAATTAGATGAAACAATGTTTGATTTTTGAGCAGTTCATATCGAACATATTTTATTATCAGTGCACACGACCGTTATTATTATTGCACCTTGATTATCTTTATGTATTGGTGCATTTGTCTGTCATTGGTTTAAGTGCTAAAGAGGTGCTTTTTCCTGCTCTAAATAAATAAATAAAATAATGAAGGAAGATTTTAAACGTTCATGATTATGTAGACGTTCAACTATTGATTCATGGTCATTAGATTAAAGCTACTGAGCTCAATGTTAAGTTCAGTTGGTCCAAATTTGTATGAAATTGGAGATTATTAATAACAGAAGTGTCTATAACTGTACCATAACCATTACACATTTATTTAACCAAGGGCTGCGTGATATGGAAAGTCTAATCCATTTTTTGTTTAATTTTATAGAGTACACATTTAAACAACTACAAAGGTTTTGTAGTTTTATTGTACAATAAAATAAACACAAAAACATAATGAAAGGTAAAATACTAAGATAAAAACACAATTAAACATGATAAATAAATAAATAGACTGTCCACCCCAGATAAAATATCCATGCACATAAAATCAACATTCTATATGGTGTAAAAAGCCAAGGAGAAGAGGTGGGTTTTAAAAAGAACTTTAAAATCAGATTCTCAGTTTATTTACAGTCAGATCTAAGTCCAGCTATTGTTAATAATTGATCTAAAGACTGAACTGATCACCACCAAGATTTAATAATCTGTTCTTTTTGCCAGTATCAATATTTCCTGAAAATTTCAGCCAAATCCTTCCATAGCTTTTTGAGTTATCTTGCGAACAGATAACTAATCCTCGGTCCAGACAAAACTACGATGGTGTGGCATGCTAAGACATAGTAGAGGATACAGCACCAATAGATCATAAATAAAGTAAAATAAAGCTGTTGCACTGTGTAATAATATTATAGAATTCAAATCAAGTAATTAAAAAGCTCAAGTACTTAAAATGCTGTTAATAAAGATGAGACACCACCATTAGGAATAATGAATAAAATCATTATCATAGTTACAAGGTAAGTAGAGGAGATTTATTAAGAGAGAGATGGAAAAAGGTAGGAATGATAATTACAAGTGGTTGCTTTTGCAGCGGATGGCTCTGCAGCATCTACCTGGAGGTACTATTTCAGATGAGAACATTTGCCTCCTACATTGCAGGACCTGCGATGTCACATCGCAGGGACGTTAACAATGACAGTTTGATGGATGACCACATCAATGTTGTCCGGTTCTAATGTTCTGTCGTTGGTTAAAAAAACAAACAAAAACAGCCTGCATCAGTCATTCCACTGCACAAACTCTTTTGCATTGTAGTGTAGACTATAAAGAGGATTAGCATTAGCAATACAAGACAGAATTTATTACATTGTCATTCCGATGAAAACCACTTTAACGCACTCCTTTTGGAATAACCCCGAGTTACCAACACATGCTGCGTGCTGTGTCACCTCCACTGGCTGTATTTCCCATTCATAGAAAACGACACAGAGAAACGAGCGACTCAGAAAAAGCCTGTCCACATTATATCGTGTGGATAATGGCGTCACCCATGTGGGGTTAAGCCCATCCCCTATTGCAGCGAATCTGAAGTAGCATTAGCATTAGCATCTACAAGAGAAGACGGTGCCACAGTTGCTGCACAAACTTGAAAAAAAATGGCGGAGCAAACTCGTTCATGTGCTCTCTGTCGTCATTTTTTTCTAGCACGTTTTCAAAACAAGCAACAGCACAAAACCTATCTGGATGGTAAACACACTCAGAGCGAGAGGGGAGGGGGGACTGTTCCTTCACACATTCAGTCTCTGAGCCAATCAGAGGCGCATCATCACAGCCCCTCCTTTCTCGCTTTCTATGTGTGTTTACCAGAGTAACATCCAGCTAGGTTTTGTGCCATCGCTTGTTCTGAAAATGTGCAGGAAAAAAACAGGCTTTATTTCCACAGAGAGCACATGAACCAGTTTGATCCGCCATTTTTACAAGTTTGTGCAGCAGCTACTGTGATGCTGTCTTCTCTTGTAGATGCTAATGCTACTTCAGATTCGCTGCAATGGGGGACGGGTTTAACCCCATGTGGGTGATGCTAAAGTCCATCTGACGTCAGATGGACTGGCTTTTTCTGAGTCCCTTGTTCCTCTCGTTGTTTTCTGTGGAGGTGGCAAACCACTTTCAAAGGCAGTATGTGTTGGTAAGTCGGGGTGACCCATCAAATTCTAAAAGGAGCGTGGAAAAGTGGTTTTCAGCAGAATGATGCTCTTTAAAATCGTTCAGCCCTAGACATCACAATGTACGTGTGCGCAATAGTCACATGCCAGGTCCTGCAATGTAGGAGACAAATAAGCTCAACATTTTCTCATCTACTGTATTTTCACAACTACAAGCTGCTACTTTTTCGTATGTTTTGAACCATGAGGTTTATACAAAGGTGCGGCTATTTTCTGGATTTTTCTTCCACCGCTAGGGGCGCTCTAACCTGAATTAGAATCAAAACTACTACGAATAAGCAATGCAAAGAAGAATATGCTGCTTTTTCTTTAGCAGATAGACCACGGACGACAAATTAGCAACTGTTAATTATTTTCCCAATCCTCACCCCTTCATCATGGAGACAGATATGACGAAGCGCTTCTGAAGTTGTTCAACTCTGACACAGAAGACGACTTCATGGGTTTCAGTGAAGATAATTAAAGTAGTTTGTGATTTCAAACATGGGAGAAATGAAGATAAATACAGTAAATATTGATTGTTTTTCTCTTGGTTCTGTTTTAATCAGCACAGTTGCTGCCGTGTTAACAGGCACTGTTAGGAAAAAATCTGTTCAGGTAGAAAAATGTAACTACATTTACAGTTAAAAATCCTTCTGTACATGCAGTAAATATCTGATTCTTTAACATAGATATATGCCGCTTATAACCTGGTGCGGCTTGTATATTTTTTTTAATATATATATATATATTTTTTTAAAAACACAGCGCATGCGGTTTATATACAGGTGTGGCTTTTTGTCCAGAAAATCCGGTAATTTCAATAGAACCTAACACACACTGAACACGTCACAATCATTCTGAACCAGTTTGGAGTGTCTCACAGAAAAAAATGAAAGTGTTTGGCTCTAAAAAGCATCGTCATTAATGTCTTTAACCATTTTCTAAATTGGTGAACTCATCCATGAATCCAGAAAATGTTTTAAATGTGTGGAATAAGAGGCTTTAAATGCTGTTTTCAGTCCAGTTTTTGAGTGAACTTAAGTTTCCAATTTACAAATACAGACGCACAGTTAAAAGTCCTCAGAGAATAAAGCGGTAATGCAGGGTCCGGCTGTGTCTCTGATTTCAGATCTTGTACTTCTGTTGTTATTTGCATGAGTGAACAAACAGACAAAGAGCGCCTGAAAACCAGACCCTGGATTTGCATTAAAATACATTTGCATCGTTTGCAGAAGCATCATGTTTCTGTGTAGTAGATGTGTTTGTTAGACTGGAGGATCCTTTTAAAAACAGGCTGATTTTCTGCATTTCCATCCTTAAATTCTCTTGTCTTTTCCAGAAGTCATTAGTCTCATTCATTACATTCACTGCATTCAGCCTGAGGTTATGTTTGTCTAAACCTGGTTTGGTTTTCTGGTTTGTGTTTAAAACCCATTAAAATGTGAACATATTGTTAATGACTCGGAGGAAGAAATGAACAAAGATGTGCAGTAGAAACATAAATACAATGAATAAACAAGAAACTGACAAAGAGGAAGTAAAATAAAAATGGAAATGAAGAAAATGAAAACCTGAGTTTGTGTTGACATTGTGTTCATGTCATATTTCATATCATGTTAGCTTTTACTTGTTTTTGCCTCATGTGGTGTTTGTTTTGTGTGTCCTCTTTGGCTTGTGTCTGTGTTTTTTCTTCTTTTTTTGTGTCTGCATTTTGCTGTGTTAGCTTTGTGATATTGTGTTAGCTTTATGATGTTATGTTAGCTTTGTGATATTGTCTTGTGATGCTGTGTTAACTTTGTGATGCTGTGTTAGCTTTGTGATGTTGTTTTAGCTTTGTGATATTGTCTTGTGATGCTGTGTTAACTTTGTGATGTTGCATTAGCTTTGTGATGCTGTGTTAGGTTTGTGATGTTGTGTTAGCTTTGTGATGTTGTTTTAGCTTTGTGATGTTGCATTAGCTTTGTGATGTTCTGTTAGGTTTGTGATGTTGTGTTAGCTTTGTGATATTCTGTTAGCTTTGTGATGTTGTTTTAGCTTTATGATGTTGTGTTAGCTTTGTGATATTGTCTTGTGATGCTGTGTTAGCTTTGTGATGTTGCATTAGCTTTGTGATGCTGTGTTAACTTCGTGATGTTGTGTTAGCTTTGTGATGTTGTGTTAGCTTTGTGATGCTGTGTTAACTTTGTGATGTTGCATTAGCTTTGTGATGTTGTGTTAGCTTTGTGATGTTGTGTTAGCTTTGTGATGCTGTGTTACGTTTTTGTGTCTGTTTTGTGTCACATTGTTGTGTTAGTTTAGTGTTGTGTCTATTTTGTGTTGTTGATTCTGTTTTGCATTATTCTTGTGTTGGCTTAGTATACGTCTGTGTTGTTTCTGTCTGTTTTGTGTGATTGTTTTGTTAGCTTCCTGCTGTCTGTTGCGTGTTGTGCCTTTTTTCTCTTGTTGCATCTGACGTGTGTTGTGTTTGTGTTATTTTTGTGTCTTCGTTGCTGCTGTGAGTCTAACGTTTGCGCTCTCCCTCAGCTGACCGGCGTCCTGGACGACTGCTTCTGTGACGTTGAAAGCATCGACGTTTTCAACAACTTCAAGCTCTTCCCTCGAATCAAGAAGCTAACAGAGAGAGACTATTTCAGATACTACAGGGTGAGTGTCGCCAAGGCAACACACCAACCTTCACCAACGCCACAAAGCTCTTAACAAAAAGCAAACACCCTCTTTCAAAACATATTTACATCCCCTTTTCTCAAAAATACTGTCATATTTAATTACGTCTGGTTTTCTTTATAGAAACATCTAAGGCAGGGGTTTCAAACATGTGGCTCGGGGGCCAAATGTGGCCCGCCAATGGTTCCAATGCAGCCTGTGGGATGAAGAGCATACTTTTTTTTAGGGTCTCAGTTTTTTTCTGTCTATAAATGATGACAACTTAATATTTTTTCATTGTTTTATTGCAAAAAAAATATCAAATTATGAAAATAATTTATCCTGTAACAATAAAATGTGAACAACCTGAAATGTCTAAAGAAAATTACACAGAATTGTAACCATTTTCTGCTTCTTTTACTAAGTGTGAATTGTCTTTGTAGAACTGATCCATAAAAGACATGGACAAATTATAAATTGAGGCAGAATATTGTGTTAAAATTGCCCCTGTTTTCATTATGACATTTCACTTGTTTTGAATTTGGATAGAAAAGTATTTTCATAATTTTATGGATTTTTTTAGCACTAAAACAATGAGAAAAATTTGGAGTAATGTTTTTATTTTACTGAAAATGAATTTGAGACCCCTATATCTAAAGATATAAGGCGCTTTCCCACTGTAGGAACCTTTTGTAGTTCCTAGAACCTTTTTAATTCCTAGATTAGTAGAGCCAAGACCACGCCTATTTGCACATTTTGCAGTACCACTGTCTTTAAAACCATCTGTGTAGCATCAGCTGTGTGTTTGGAAAAAAAGAGAGCAAAAAATACGGAGAAAGTGTGTGGTAAACGGACTGATGACGCGGTTCTGTTTTTGGGTTTATAGAACATCCATCTTTACTCACTACATTGAAAGCTTTTCTTATCCACCAGTTTGCATCAAAATGCAACTTGAACAGTTAAAAACTGTTTGAAATACACCATAGCTTAGTTTATTTGGAGCTTCTGCACTCCATGTAAAACTACACGTGCATTGTACAATGTTCAAAACTGTTCACATTAATTTCATAAGTGTGTACACAGATATTATTTAATGATTTATTTATTTAGCTTTATTCTTATAATTCTTGCTGTATTGTTACTGGTTTATTTTATTCCATTTTTGTTTAAACTTAAGAGGAAGGAAAGAGGATATGTCACATAAAATAGCCAAAATAGAAATTCAGTCATTAACTGCTGGCAACATTTTCTCCACTATTTTGGCTCTTATTTGTCTGTGGACATGCGTATATGCACACACCAGCTCCTACTTCATTTGCTCTGTGAACATACTGGAGGTCATGGCCATCTAATTCAAAGTGTTTGTTCTGGTTGAACCACATTTCAGATATTGGTATAATACTAGATGGACCCAAACTGTCTGAGATATTTTTTGGTAGTATTTTATGTACATACTTCTACTAATACAGTGTATAATTGACAATGTTTCTTTAGAGTTAATAGACTTAGTCATTCTCTGTGTAGTATTTACAGACAATATTCATAATATATCTGGATCACCACTAGATCCTAGATCATTAGACTCCACATCCTCATGTGTTCACTTCCAACTATTGTTAGGGTCAGCATCAAACCTGTTGTCACCTCTGAAAGTATACACCCTCAAAATATCACATGTTTTGTGTAACAGTGTCTGGTCAGAATTAAAAGTATTTTTAAACCATATTTAAGTCACAAATAACTCCTTTAATCCCTGATTAATGCATTAGGATTCAAACCCAAATACTGAGATGTACACAACTTTTAAAGGAGGGGAAAAAAACACGTCTTATTTCAAAAATAAAAAAAGTGTACTATACATCAACTTCATTATTCACACAATTCATGAGACCAATTATTTGTCATAATGTTTATTTGTAAAATGTGATTAGTTGGTGATAAGTACTGCATCAAGGCTGCACACTTTCAGTATCTGTAGCAGGTGGATGTTTGGGGAGATCTGTCTGAAGGGCATTCCTGTCTCATCACAGAGCAGGACCATGGACTTCACCCTCTGAAGGCTGCAGTCATTAATTGTGTTTTTGTAGACATGGCCATCTCCCTTTTAGTCTGCCAAAATCATTTTCAACCACAGCCCTTGCTTTGCTTCTTTTGTAGTGTGACATTTGCTGTTGCTGTGTGAGGGTTCCTAGAACTACTCTGTGGGAAAGTACCTATTGTCTATGGTTCACATTTTCATATCTCAACGGCCTCTTTGTTCCAGTGGTGGTACCTGTTGCTTTCAGCATGGATGACCCTGGCCTTTCTCCAGTCCATTGTGTGGTTCTCTCTCTTGCAGTGGTTGGATGTGACTGATTTGAGGTTTTTCTGATATGCTTATTGTTTTGCTGCTCTTGTTTGTCTGATGCTTTTGAGCAAGGCGACAGGAAGTAGCTGAAACTAGTCAAGCAGGTAAACGTAACCATGCATTTCAATAAAGGCTGTTCCAGACAGGGAAAGTCGGTGAATTTCATCATTTTGTATGATAAGTCCCCTGTTAAGTCAGGGGATATCAGGGAAGTTTTTAAAGGTGTTACTCCATGGTTATTTCATTAATATTACTGTGTCCTCCATTGTTGTTGAATATGTTGTGTGTTAGTTCTATTTTTTAAAAAGTCCAGATTGCTTTGTTTCCAGCTGTTTTTTCACGGTAGAAAAATGACTTAAGGTTGAACAACAGAGTTTACAGTACTTCTGCATACATATCCATGGCGCAGTAATGCGTGAAGGAACACTCCCCCCTCCCCTCTCGGTCTCTGTGTGTTTACCTTACCAGCGTAGCATCCAGCTAGGTTTTGTGCCTTCGCTTGTTTTGAAAATGTGCAGGGAAAAAAAAACAAGGCTTTTATTTCCACAGAGAGCACATGAACCAGTTTGATCCGCCATTTTTTTACGTTTGTGCAGCTACTGTGGCACAGTCTTCTCTTGTAGATGCTCATGCTAATGCTACTTCAGATTCACTGCAATGGGGGACAGGCTTAACTCCATGTGGGTGACGCTAAAGTCCATCTAATGTCAGATGAACCGGCTTTTTCTGAGTCCCTCGTTCCTCTTGTTGTTTTCTGTGAATGCAGTATGCAGCCAGTGGAGGTGACAAACCACTCCCAAAGGCAGCATGTGTTGGTAAGTCAGGGTGACCAATCAGATTCTAAAAGGAGCGTGGAAAAGTGGTTTTCAGCCAAATGACACCTTTATCTGCAGCCCCAAACCAAATGTGTCACATTTATCTGCATATGTTGTTTCTGTGTTTTTATCTGCAAAAACTCCTGCTCTAAAAATCCCCAAACATTCTAAAACACAACCTTCACCTTAGAGTTTATGTAGTTTAACTTAAAATAGTGCATTCATTCAAAAATCAATGTATCTGTTATTAAAACAACCTGTAGTGAAGTGTAGTGAGTCTGTCACTTATAAACTAAAGTCATGTGCTTAAAAGAATGAACTGTGGTGAATTTACACTATTGGCTATTTCATGCATGTTAGGAGGTCGACTCAAAGGAAGGACACTGGAATTGGTTTGACTGTTTAAAATGTCATTTTCTGCTCTTTTCCCATTCATTAATTTGGACATTTGTTTTTGTGAAGGGTCCAGGGATTTCTACTTGTTGGTCAGGGAAGAGTCAAGGAATTATAAAAAGTCAGACTTTGAACGGGAACACCCTGTAAAATACATTATTTTCCAGTACAGTATAAAACATGTGTCTATGTGTCAAATATAAACAACATATTTTTTGCCACTTGATAGAAAAATGGATGAGAAACTGCTGAAGAGTCCAAAAAATATCACTAGCATAGCAACATTAATGCTCCATCCCATGATGCAGTGCGGGCTGAATGTGTCTGTAAAGGCTCTGAAAAGTCTGACAGTTAGTACTCGACTCTTTCCATGAATGAACAAGTCGTAACTGGTGGAGGACGTTCATCCCCTACACCTGGTTCATAGTAAAAACCTGTGACTCTGTTCAGTGTTTGTCAGGTTTAACTCTGTGTGAGTGTGAAAAATGTCTGCAACCCACAGGACATGAACTGAACACAGACGACACCATGACGTTATCCCTGTTCATGTATCTGATATGACAGGTTTTTACATTAAATCCGTCCTAAACTAATGCAAACTCAAAGCCTTTCAGACTCATTCTGCACATACCGATTAATGAGCAACACAGTTATGAAACACAGGAAACTGATTGCAGACTGTTCACTGTTGTCTGTGGGTTTTTATCTTGGGCAGGAAAAGGAAAGACGAGTGGTGAGTTGGTGAAATGAGGAAATGGTGCAGCTGAAGCTCACACTCAAGGCTTAGGTCCTCTTCAGAGAACAAGTAAAAGTTATTTGTGACTAAATCATTTGTAAAGTCTGACGTTATATCATGTTATTGTAAATGTACAGACTCTGATATGTGGTAAAATTGAATTCTGATGCGAGCGTACGACAAAATGTAAAATAAAGCCTTCTCTGTACCTCCACAGACACTACAAGCTCCACTTCAGTCACTGTTTCTTCCTTCGTGTTTTATTGTTCTATTTTTTCTTCTCAGGTGCGTTTGGTGTCAGGTCACATGACCACATCAAGCTTCAAGGTTACTTTACTAGTCTCCCTAGGGAGAAATTTGGCTTTGAGTACAGGGAAGGTGCTGCATAGACAGTGTAACACAAAACCACAACATAATCTTGAGCGGATCACATGACCTGAGTTAATTGGAAAACCTCATCACAAACTAAACACCTGTTCATTTCTTTGCAGGTGAATTTGAAGCGTCCGTGTCCCTTCTGGGCAGATGACGGACACTGTTCCATCAAAGACTGTCATGTGGAGCCCTGTCCAGAGGTCAGAGGTCAAACACACTCACACAGTATGAACCAGTTCACACATGCAGTTTACTGACCTGTTCAGGTTTTAACATCAGTACTAAACCCTCTTTGATCTGACTGTTGGTGAATGAAAACAACCTGTCAATGTTTCATTTGATTGAACAGATGTTATCTGTGTTTCCAGAGTCAAGTCCCCGTTGGCATCAAGTCTGGGAACTACAACAAGGTATGACGCCATTTAAACCTGCTACTGACTCTTAGTTTGAGTTAATTTTCATAACTCTTAAGAGATATAGCTAAAAAAACAAACTAACATCCAATGGAGTGGTGATCAATTGTTGATAGCCATCTCTGTCTCTGCTGGCTGACCTGTTTGCTTTCTGATTGTCTTAGTACTTTTTAGGATGTGACAAGTTACCAGTCTAGACGTGACATAGTGCTGATTGACTCTATGGTAACAAACACATATTTTGTTCAGTTCAATTTATTTCGAGCACAAAAAATCATCAATACATCAATCAACATAGTAAAAAAATATATATATTTTTTAAAAAATGATGTAATCGAAAAGGAGTGGGAAGAAGTAAAAAAACTCCCACCCCTCTTTTACAAACCAATACTCCCAATAGATTCTGCTTCCTACTGTGCAGTGTTGGGAAAGTTCACCTTGATTAGGAACTAGTTCAAAGTTCAGTTCAAGTTGCTCAATATGAATTAGTTCAGTTCATCGTTCATTCTTCCAAATTATGAACTAGAAGTTCATAGAACCCAAAATGAACTTTTTCGTTCTTTTTTTGTGTTATTATTGTAAACGTATTATTAACCATTTCTGACGTTATCCTGACCATAGTCAGGAAATCAGGGGAAAACGCCGCCCCTCCAGGGCAGAAGTAAGTACCTTACCCCGGGGTTAACTTCCCTCTGCAGGTTCTTAGTACACAAGGAGCGGTTTCAGTGAGCTCCATTTTCAATGTTTATTTCTAAGAACGGGACAACACCTGCTCCGGTCGCCGGTCACACTCTGTACATTTAACTCTTTTTCTCCGCTCCCAAAAACTCTCTGCACCCCTCTCTCTCTCTCTCTGCCCCGCCCAAAACACTTCTCATTGGCTATTCCACAACATTATGTTGCCAACATTTGTTCAGAATAATACAAAAATGATATCTATGATAATGCTGTGTTTTGATCCTATTTTATTCCTTATAGGACTCAATAATTACAACGTGATAAGAACGAAATGTGAACTACATAAGAACGCAGTTCAATAAATGCCAGAATAACCGCGTTCACAACTTCCCGTTCATTTGGCAAAAGTGAACGAGTCGTTCACGTTCGTTACAAATATGATATAGTTTGTGAACGATTGTTCAATGAACGCGTTCAGGTACAACACTGTTACTGTATGGCCCAACACACCTCTTATCCTCCATCAACACAAACATCCATAATCATTTATCAAGGCATTGTCTCAGACAATCTGATTTACACCATCAGTTCAGTTAATATCAATCCTCTTTGAATTTGTATCAAACAAAACAATCCCGATCTGTCCCTAGTAATGAAATCAAGAGAAATAAACAAATAAACAAAAAATAAATAAATAAACAAAGGACATGTACATGGAACACCCAAACAAAACCTGTATTAATTTGCACATTGGAAAAGGAGTGTGAAGAAACAAAACTTATTTAATCAGTACTGTGCCACAGTACTGCCAAGATTTGCCACTTCGATAAAATTAAGTGTTTCCTTATAATAAATAGTAGAGGGATCGAACTTTGGTGGTGCCAAATATTAGCAACACAATGGACATGGTGGACACAGGGGTGCTCAATCCTGGTCCTCAAGAGCGACTATTCTGTATCTTTTAGATGTGTCCCCCAACCAACACACCTGATTCAAATGATAAACCTCTCATCCAGCTCTGCAGAAGACTGATACTGACCATCAGGTGTGTTGGAAGAGGGGTACATCTAAAACATGTAGCTCTTGAGGACCAGGATTGAGCACACCTGATCTAAAACATTTAGGATATTGGTCCTAGAGGAACACAGTTGAGAAACACTGCTTTAGACAAGTGATATAAAACATAACATATAGTACAAATAAGGAAAGAAGAAAATAAAAGAGGGAAAAAACAACCATCCATGAACTATGTTCGAAAGGGAGTAGGAAGAAGTCTAATTTATTTAATCCTACCCCCATTTTTCATACTTTATATTATCTTGTTTCTTAGCCCTTGATTGTTGTCAGTTCCATAATGTCAAGACAATGTATTTACATACAGCCTACCTTTATGTTAGGCTAAGATTTGATAGTATTAGTATTTTTAAGCAGCACCCAATACTCACCCTTGTGACTAAAACTTTCCCATTAACTTCCATTAAAACCACACATTTAAATCTTGCTGCCATTACAGTATTAACCCATTTGTTCTGTAATTCCAGCATTTCATTATTCACTTTAGTTCAATATTATTTCGAGCACACAAAATCATCAAAAAATCAATCAAATCATTTTTTTTGTACTCGGAAAAGAGTTGGAAGAAGTTAAACTTATACACTCCCACTGCCTTTTTACAAAATAATAATCCAATAGATTCTGCATTCTATGCTATAAAACACTTCATGTCAATTTATCATTAACACAAAGCTTCCATAACCATTTTTACAGTGTTTTGTAAGTCCCCTCACACAATCCAATTTGTATAATTAACTATTAAGTATATTTATATTCACTTTAAATGAACTAAAAATGCAATATTTCATAAATATGTTAATATCTCCTAATCATGATAGTCTATTATGAATAAAAGTAGTGACATGTTACATTTTTATAATACTTCAGCTATTTTCCATTGAAGGTCAAACCTTGACATTCAAATATAGACCAACTTCAGACATAAATTAGTCAAAAACAGTCTTTAATGTGTTGGGTTTTTTTTTTTCTTCTTGTTTTCTGATGTAAACTGTTGCTTACTGGATGTGAATGGGTGCAAAGGCTTTGTATTTACCGGCTGAACCTGGCGCCAGTTCATGCAGACATCTGTGTAGTGAAGTGTGTGTTTGTGTGTGTGTTTAGTATTCAC
Source organism: Siphamia tubifer (assembly GCA_020466265.1). Lineage (NCBI taxonomy): Eukaryota > Metazoa > Chordata > Actinopteri > Kurtiformes > Apogonidae > Siphamia > Siphamia tubifer. Next base: position 40,026,891 of record CM035783.1, on the reverse strand, counting down.
AGGCAGCCAATTCCATGTCGGACATGTCTGAGTGTGAACAGGCCAAAGAACTGGGCGCCATCAACAGCACCCTGAGGTGAAAATGGAAGACACCCACTCCTTATGTGTAGAACATACATTAAACCACAGATGAAACTTCTGTTAAATGAATTCCACTGCTGCTCAGACCCACAGAAATTCCACAGAGCAAAAATCAAAGTGTTCCCAAGTGTATTTTTTTTTTATTTCTGGCTCTAGTTTTTGTAGCAGATATAAGGACTGATTTTTAGACAATAGATCTGGAAAATCTGATTTCAAGAAGTCTTACCAAGGTCATTTTCACTTCTACATTGGTAGATTATTATTTTTTTGCTTAATTCAATAAAAAAAAAATCTGCCAATGGAACGAGTGAAAATGATCTTGATAAGATTTCTTGAAATGAGATTTTCCAGATCTATTGTCTAAAAGTCCTTCTAACTGACTGAAAAGTTCCTCTTTAGGTGATTGTGTCTGATTATAAGTGTGATGAGATATTTTGATTAGAAATAAGAAAACTACACTTGGTAAGTTTTTTTTAATCCAGTTTATATATTTCATCAGTTGACCTCATTTATCAGCTTTTCTTTCTAGTTCTGTTTTTTTTTTAAATTATTATTCTGTTTTTATATTGTCAAACCATTTCCATTCGACAAACACATTTATATGATCATCTCTACAAGAGTTTTCTAGTGAAGAGCACTTTTTATTAGTGTTAAGTCCTTTTATTACTTTGTATTTCAATGATAGTGTCACAATGTTTGAAAGCAGTTTGTGTTTTTCTAAATTCTGTGACTGTGATCTTCATTTTATTTTTATTGGTAACAAACATCTCCTTCATTCAAACTAATTCTTGTCAGTGTTGCATAAACCCTCATTGTGGCTCTTTTAGGATCGTGTTCACTGTGCTTTTTTGTTACTTTCTGTTTCAGTAACCAGAGTAAAGAGGCGTTCGCTGACTGGGCGAGACATGATGATGCCCAGGATCACTTCTGTGAACTGGACGGTAAGGATTTAGAGGACAAGTTCAGAATCAGAATAGAATTTATTGTCATTTGGAATATCACAAGGACATATCAAGCGAAATTTGGTGGTTGCTTGGCCTCCCCACAATCAAGGCTGGTCGTGCGGCCATGAAAAGGCGCTAGTTTAGAAGGTCATTGAAAAAAGTTTCTCCAGTGTTTCCTGTGAACACATATATCTACTGATCTAAAACTCCTTTGATCCACTAATCGTAATTACATTACATGTAAGTAATTGCTGTAAAATGCAATTTGTCATCTATTAATGGTTTTCAGATATGACCCATTTGGACGTTAAGAGGCTCCATAGTTACCATGGACAACATTGATTCAGCAGTAAAACCTATGTACTTTGATAAATAACAGTGAATAGAGACAGTTAAAGGGATAGTTCAGGATTTCGGCATCGCCGTCAGCAGTGTCGTACAGCCACACTGACTTACCCCCGACAGGGTCCTGTGAGCCCAGTTCTGGTCTGGTTTTGGTCCAAAGGAAAGTTTTCTGAATGTCACTTTTTCTTTAGTTTTCTCTGTTATGGTGTAAGCTGTAATGAACATGTGAATGACATATAGAAAAATACAAGAGTTCAACTGAAAATTGTAAAATATATAAGGTAATATTGTGATTAAAAATGATGGTAAATCACTGAGGAAAATATGAAATGTAGAGACATTAACGGGAAGTCACCAAAAAAATCACTTTCAGACCTTTTAAGGGTTAAAGCTACAGTGTGTATGTTTTTGCTTATTTATTTATTTTTAATTCTTTACCAGATGAAACATCTCCTGATGCTGAGTACGTAGATCTGCTGCTGAATCCAGAGAGATTCACCGGATACAAAGGTCCTTCCGCCTGGAGGGTCTGGAACAGCATCTACGAAGAAAACTGCTTCAAGTGAGACTCAAATCGCATCACGTTCAGTTAAAGGCCTCCTGCATTTACCCACATCTGTGTTCTGCCTTTGTTTGGTCTGGATTTCTGTACTTTCTTCTGGATCCAGACCTAACAGAGAATATGTTGTCGTACCTTCGGGAACCTTATGGGGTAGTGTTGAGATTTAAAGACCATCATTTCTAGAAATGATGGAAGTTTTTGAAGAGAAACTAGGCAGGTTTATTTTTAGAGCAAGACAATTCAGTACAATATTTTACATAAAATATTAAAATCATTACAGCAGAAAGCGATTAAAAAGTACTGGCATGAAAAAAAAAAACATAAACAAATGTTTCCCCGCAAAATGTGAAGAGATATTTTGACTAGAAATGAGAAAAATACACATTGAGATTTGGGGTTTTTCCCGTGCTTAGTGTGGACGGGGACATCAGTATCAGAACATGGAGGAGACAGTCATGGATGTAATGTTGTTGAATTGTGTAGAAGTCAGATGTTTAACTGTTAAGGTGATTTTAACATGCTGATGTTTCCATAATGCTTCCACAGGCCCAGATCAGTGTACCGACCTTTGAACCCTCTGGCTCCCAGTCGAGGTGAGTCTGTTTGTTTTTCCATCGGTCCAAAAAATAGAAAAATAAACACGAGGATCTGTACTAGAACAAACACCCACATGGTGAAAACAGGACAGAAAAACACTCAATCAGGCCTTAAAACTCAGTAAAAGTCACTGTCTAAAGCTGCTTTTTTTTTCCTCTGTTAAAGTCTGATCTGCATGTGTGTAGATGTTGTTTATTCTTTTTTTTTTTTTTTTTTTTTGCTATTTCCTCTCTAAATCCTCACTGGTGTCGTAAAATGTTGACTTTTATCCTTTGACATGTATAGATGTGTCTATTTATAGAACAGATCTAACGGAGCTTTGTTGTTTCTTTTCTCTTTCTGTTCAGGAGACGATGATGGTGAGTAAAACTAAAGCGGCTTCACACGTCTATTTTTATTGCCGCTGATAACACATCACTGATAAGGCCTGTTCTGTTGTCACTTTTGCAGGAGAAGGTTTCTACAACTGGTTGGAAGGTCAGTACAGTGTTCTCACTCATTTACATTCAATGGAGGTTTTAATTCACGAATCACTAGTCGAGTCAAAATGAAATGGATTTATTTTTATTTATAAAATTTTTTAGGGTTCTATTTTTTCAAGTACTTATCATACTTAGTTTGGGTACGCAGGGCATTCACATTATGATTTTGGTGACAAAGAATTGTACATAAAGTGCATGGATGTGTACTCATAACTTTCACATTTCTGAGTGTGGAAACATGTATACTTTTCATACTCAATGACTGCCATCTTAGTTACGTAATGGAAAAGGTGGAGCAAGGCAGGAATCAACTCTGCTCACAAATAGTAAAGATGATGAAAGAAATGTCAGCAGCCTCTGCACCCACCGAATTTTCCAAATGAAAGCTTTGTCATTTCTTATACATATCAACCAATGAAATTTTATTTATATAGCACCTTGCACCACCTAAAAGGTGCTTTCCAAAATTAGATAAAAACAAGTTACAATTATAAAACCAAGGATAAAACAAGTTAGAAAACCAAAACAACAACATAAGAAACACAGACAGTCGGCTACATGTCAAATGCTCACCTAAATAAATATGTTTTTAACTGAGATTTAAAAACAGCTAGCTGAGTTGTTAATTGTAATTGTGCTGGAAGCATATTCCACAGCCTTGGGCCAAAAACTGCAAAAAAAATCCATCACCATATTTTTTGTATTTGGATTTAGGAGATGTGATCAGAAGAGCGCAGTGTCCTGACTGGTTTATGGATTTTAATACATTCAGTGAGGTAGGGCGAGGCGAGACCATTGATGACTTTGAAGACATATATAATATAACCTTGAACTGTACTCTGAATTGTACTGGGAGCCAGTGAAGAGAACGTAGAACTGAGGTGATGTGGGAGTGTTGGGATGTGTTGCATGTGCTGCAAATGTTGCATATTGTACCAGCTGCAGGTGATGGACATATAATTGCATCTAATTTTTTTTTATCAAAGGACGAATCAGCAGACCAAAGAAGTTAAACTTTTGAACGTTTTTCTGTTTTTGAACGTCCTTTGGGGGGCTGTACTTGTGATTGTCATTTCCAGTCAGTGCACCATGTAGTATTTGAATTGGAACAGCACTTACCCGCTGAAATATGTACACTTGATAAGTATGGAAAGTGTGTCCTATGTGTAAGTGTACTCATGACAGTATGGATATTGGAACAAGGCACATGTTTTAGGTAGTCAGCTCAAAGTTTGGACATAATTTCAGTTTTTACTACAAATGCTGCTGGCTGGCAAACAATTATGTTGCACTCATCTTGACCGATAAGAAGATGTGCATGTCATGATGTCAAAAATTAAGCTGGATGAAACGCGTTGTAGAAATCTTTTTTTGCTAGAATTAATATGATAGTTTTGCAGCACCTGGAGGTTTCAAATTCAAACTGTACGGACTATTAGGGTCCAAATACACAAATTAATCAACCAAAGACTAATAAAAGTGGGTTTAACCTAATATGAGCCCTTTAAGTCCAAGCATAAAACCATTACCATTCCACCAAACAGTCCAACTGCCTCTGTAAACTTTCACTGATCTATTCTGGTCTCATTTCCTGTTTTAAGAGGAAGTACATGAAGCCTAAAATAAAACTGTAAACTGTCATCTTGTCTCTTCAGGATTGTGTTTAGAGAAGAGGGTTTTCTATCGGCTCATCTCTGGCCTCCACAGCAGCATCAACATCCACCTGTGTGCCCAGTACCTGCTGGACGGTACGACAAATGTCACATACACAACTTTACATGCGTGTTTATATGTGTACTTATGTGTGGACTGTTTGCCATGAAGATTCACTTTGTCATTCAACATGTTAAAAAAACATGAAACAAAGAAATATGTTCCTCAGGCCAGCATTAAAATAAATGAAATAACCAAACACCCAAAATTATACAAGACACCTACAATCATAAGTAAAAAGTATTGCTAAAAGTGAGATAAAATACAGATAACAAGTGTTTCCAGGCAAAACAAACCCTGCCCCTCACAAACCTCTTGGCTCTTAATGGACATCTCCCTCTGAAAACATCATACTCTGGGTTTGACCTTTAAAGGTCACTCAAGGCCAGTTTGGAGCCCACATGTAGGTTCCTATCTGTCAACAATAGTAACCGAGCACTTATTACCACTCTTTTTGGAGCTATAACCATTTAAAATTATGTAACCTTGATTTTGACCTTTCAAGGTCAAAGGTCATGACACCATTTTGAAGCTCATACCAGGCTTCTTATCTGTCAATAATACAACTAAGTCTCTATCTCCACTTGTTTGTCCATCATTATTATTTGTCCATTTTAGTGTTTTAGATTTTGACCCAATGACCCCTGACCTCTTGCGTTTACAATAGGTCAAAATCTATACAGACAAGATGCAGAATTGACAGACCAACATTTTGGTGCTCTGTGGAAGTCTGTAAGATGAATAGTTCAGATGTTATATCCAAAATTCGATTTTGACCTTTGCCCTCCAGTTTTCAAATGTGTCCTCAAAGTTCTGATGTCAATGCACATAAACAGTGAGAGCAAAAAGAAGCTATATGTAAAACTGAGTATACAGGATTGAAAATATTTCCCCGACATCTTGTCATTGTGAAAATATATTTTTGGTGCCTTTGACCTACATTCACCAAAATGTTCTGGGTTCTATTCTGGACCAATTCACACCTTTCCTGAAAATGTCATGTGAATCGGTCCAGTAGTTTTTGTTTAAAGTTGCTGACAAACAGATACTGCATTCATGTAGGGAAAGGTAAAGATCTGTCTTTTATCTAAAACTCACACAAATCCATGTGATAGAGGGAAGGCTTCATGTTGAGCAGTTAGAAAGTGTCCAGATGGGATGAGGACCATAAAGAAACAACTTTTACACTCAAAGAAAACCAGTGATAAGAGAATGAAGCGTCACCATCGTTTCCACTGGAGGTGACGATAAAGTAAAAGGACAGAGTTTCTAAAAATGTACTCGAACATATCCACAACAACTGTATAAAGTCATGTGAAGCACAACTGTTAAATAAGTGAACTAACAGAGGACGGTAGAGCAGAGTGGCCCTGACCCTGTGGTCCTGTGTCCTCAGAGGGGTGGGGCCGCTCCGTTTGGGGTCCCAACATCCAGGAATTCCGGCAGCGCTTCGACGTTGCTGAGACGAAGGGCGAGGGAACGCGACGGCTAAAGAACCTGTACTTCCTCTACCTGATCGAGCTGAGAGCGCTCTACAAAGTGGCGCCGTACTTCGAACGGGCTGTGGTCAACCTGTACACAGGGAACAGTCAAGAGGACGCCGCCACCAAGGAGCTGCTGCTGCACGTCTTCAACGAGATCCGGTAACCCTCATTAGACACTGATTTTTTGGGGCCAATACTGTATTTTTTGTTTGTTTGTTTGTTTGTTTTCTTCCCTAGCATTGGCAGATGACCAGAGGTGGAACTAACTAAGTAAAAGTACTTCATTACTTTACTTAAGTAAATTTTTTCTGCATCTGTACTTTACTGGAGTATTTATTTTTCTGTAAACTTTTGACTTTTCCTCCCTATATTTGTTCATAAATATCTGTACTTTATACTCCTTACATTTATATAAATATCTGTACTTAAAACCTTTTACATTTTTTATATATATATATATATATATATATATATATATATATGTACTTTATACTCCTTACATTTATATAAATATCTGTACTTAAAACCTTTTACATTTATATATATATATATATATATATATATATATATATATATATATATATATATACTTTATACTCCTTACATTTACCGTATAGCCCTACTCCTTTTATTTTTCCTTTTTTTCCTCTTTTTCCTTCACCCATCAGTAAATCACGGCAGAGGAAAAAAAAAAGAGTATATCAGTCAATACAACAAGCCAACACCAATCCAAGAAAAATTTTTAATATCGGCCCAGTATATTGGCTGATATATGGGTCTATCCTTCGTCCTTATGTTAGTGTTTATTTCACTACTATAACCTGCCGTCTCCGTCTGTCTTCCAGAGCGTTCCCCATGCACTTTGATGAAAAGTCCATGTTTGCTGGACACAAAATGGAAGCCAAGACACTGAAGGTGAATGTTTAACTCCTCATCCAACATCGGATACAGAATATTTAACCCAAAAAGTTCCAAATATCCACCAATTACCCAAACCACCCACTGATCTAAACCATTGCCTGTTAATCCATTAGTTCTATCAATATATGTCAATAATTGGTGTAAAATGCAATTCATCATCTTTTCATGGTCATCAGGTATGACCCATTGTACGTTCAGAGGCTCCGTAGTTACCATGGAAACACTGCGATATTCTATGACATTGATTCACCAGTAAAATACATGGAGGTGGATCAATGACAGTGGATGGAGACACTTGTTTTATGTTCAGTTAAAGACATATTTTGCTGAAAAAGTCAGTTTTCTTTAATATTTACCTGTGATCCAACAATGCATTTTTGTCCTCTGTAGTGGACAACAGTTTCATAGCTTTACCTTTAAAAAAAAAAAGAAAAGAAAAAAGGCCACAGAAAAGGACATTACATTAAAGAAATGTATAAAAATCTATCTGCAAAAACTGTTGTATCATTCTGTTTCTAATTTAGGTAACTATGTATTGTAAAATACAAAAAATGTTTACTTACTGGGTCTTAAGAGGACATTAATCCTCAACTTTAAGCTGATCTTTTATTAATGGCTATATGATCAGTAGCTTGGGGAAGAAAACAGTTTTTCACTGGAAAATGCAAATGACAAAAGATTAAATAGTGGTGTTAAAATGAGGCTTCATGAAACATTAGTTGTTTTTTTTATCCCTCTAGATGGAGCGCTTTGTTCAAGAAAGAATTGAACATTTCAACTATTTCCATCGTTTGTTGACTGGAGAGCTCCATCTGGAGGGTTAAAGATAAACAACTCTCACTTCATGAAGCTTCATTTTAAAATAATTAGTCATAAATACAGGCCGTTGGTTCGTCTGGGTACAGCTGCCTGGATTATGTTAGGGGAGTTTTGATAAGGGATTGTGTTTGATGTGTTTGACATGCTGAGTCCAAAACTGCTCGAGCTGAAGCCATTTTCTAATGGTGCCACCATATTGAATGATTCAAAATGGCTCAGTTGGTAGAGCGGGTCGTCTAATGACTGAAGGGTTGGTGGTTCACATCAACCCTCTAACTGCCCACATGTCGAAGTGTCCTTGGGCAAACACACTGAACCCTGACTTAGGCCCCCAGTAGGACTGTCAGAACCTTAGAAACCTACTTGTGTGTGTGTGTGTGTGTGTGTGTGTGTGAGTGTGTGTGAGTGTGTGTGAGAGAGAGAGAGAACGGGTGAATGTGAGGCTAATGTAAAGCACTTTGAGCACCATGAAGGTGGAAAAGCGCCATATAAATACAGCCCATTTTAAGAAATGTTAAATATATTTGGGAATGATCACAAAAGTTGCACTGGGTTTTGATGGGTTAATGGGTGGAAGTACTTTATGACTGGGAAATGACAGTGTAGCAGCAGCAGCAGCATGGCACACATTCAATTACAATATAAAACTACAGCAAATATGAGTAAAGACAAATATATTTATATACTATAAATTTGAAGTGTAAACTAGAAAATGTGCATACTCCACCAAAGCAGATTACCCCCCCCCCCCCCCCCGCCTCCTCAAAGAAGTGTGCCCACCCCCTGATTACTACTAAACTTTTCCTTGTGTTCTGAATGTTTCAACCAAATTCATCCATCATTTTTTGAGTTATCTTGCTAAAAAACACAAACACCAGCAAAAAACTCACACAGATTTCAGATTCTGATAAAACTATCAGATTAAATGACAAATGGATCAAAACATAAGGAATAGAAAAGACAGGATGTAGTTGTAGTTATAATAATACCCTTTTGTTCCTCTTTTTTTTTTCCCAGGAGGAATTCCGTCTCCATTTTAAGAACATTTCTCGAATCATGGACTGTGTCGGCTGCAGTAAATGTCGACTTTGGGGAAAACTGCAGGTGAAGATCAACAGATATAAGTCAGATAATGAGGAGTTATTATTCTGTTCTGGTGCTTGCTTGTTTGTTTGTTTGTTTGTTTGTTTGTTGAGTGGTTGGTCTTTGAGCTGAAGGTGGACTTGTTCTCTGTCTTTTCGTCAGACTCAGGGTCTGGGTACAGCTCTGAAGATCCTGTTTTCAGAGAAAGAGATCAAAAACCTCCCTGAACACAGTCCATCTAAAGGCTTCCAACTGACCCGGCAGGAGATCGTGGCCTTACTGAACGGCTTTGGCAGGTAGGTCCACCCAGCCAAACACCCACACCACCTCACAGGCATCTGACGGAACCAAGACCAGGTCCACAAATGTCCTGGAGCTCCCTGAAGTCTGATTACACTGAAACAACAGAATTAAACGCATGACAAATCCACACTAACACTGATCAGGATCTGTTTTGTGGAGTTGTCAGATTATTATTGATCATGGAAATAGTATCATATGACTGTGACAAACCATATTAACACACCTGGTTTCCCCCCAGTTCTCCTTTGCCTTCATGCATGTATAGTAGAACTGCACAATATATTGTTTGAGCATCGACATTGCAATGTACGTGTTTGCAATAGTCACATGACAGGTCCTGTTAATGTAGGAGACAAATGAGCTCAACATTTCTCATCTAATTCCAATAGAACCTGACACACACTGAGCACATCACAATCATTCTGAAACAGTTTGGAGTGAGTCACTGGTAACAAGACTGAAAAATGAGCAACGAGCAATAAAAATTCACCCAAAACCGACAAGAGACAAGTATTCAGAGAATTTTTTTTTGTGCCAATCTCAAGTTTCTATGACAACCCATTCTTGAATTAGAGCAATAATGTGATTTTGACCTTTCTGCTAAATTTGACCTTGACTTTTGACCTTTTACAATATTGATCATTTCGATCATCAGTGCATGTAATATTATGATAATATATCCAGTATTGATTAAGTTATAGTGTGATATGTCTATGGTTGACACACACAGTGTTACAGAAGTTAATTTTGTAACATGTCACCTTTGACCTCCAGAGATCTCAAAAATTATTTGTTGTAGGTGATAACACCAAGTATGAGAATTATAGAAATCTATTTTAAATTTGTATTTATATTTGTTTTGTCATTTATTTTGAATTAATTTTTTTTTTTATAAAAAAAAAAAAATAGTTATTTATTTTTAATTATTACTTTTATTTCATTATTTTGGCTACAAGAAGGACGATGCTGAAACCTATGTTCAGTGATGATGACTGTTGGTATCATCACCACAGCTGTTATTTACTCCTGAGGATTTTTTTCATATTGCAATATATGGCAGTGTAAAAAAAATGTGCAGTTCTACTATATAGCAGGTAATCTGTTTTATTTATTTTGGGGTTTATTTCCCTGGTAAAAGACTTCCTGTTCATCTGTGTGGTTTGTGTTTGCATGTCAAAGTTCTGGTAAATTAATTCAGATCCAAGTCCTGCTGAACGGCTTCTGATCGCATTTTGTGAATCCTTTGGACTTTTAAACAGATGCATTATTACAAAAACATTGCAGGTGAATGTTAGTCAAATGGATGTTATTGTCTTGTAGTTTCTCTTCTTTTGCTTAATTTTTCAGTGAATATTGTAGAAATGGAATAAACAGGTTTGCAGATGTAAATTGAATTAAACACAGAGAGTGTACGGAGGTGTGGAACGTTGTGTTCCACTAATCAGTGTTCTTTAGTACATAGCCCCAAGAATTCCAGGAATCAGAAAATTCCCACCCCCTCTTACTAGGAACTATTATCAGGGGGAGTTTGGGGGTTGAGGGAAATTTTATTTACCAGGTAATTTAGGTGGAAATGCACTGAGGTTTTTCAAACTTCCTTGTAAAGATGTAAAGTTTGGACTTGGGCAAAATAATGTTGTTGTGAACTGGTCAAACAGGACAGTATTTTAGTTTAACATCGTTACCTGCTAAAAGTCCAGTTTAATCCCAGACGAGGCAGGATGTCACTGAGCAGGACAAAGTCTTGTGGGTGTGGATTAGGAAGCTCTGCCTACTTTTTCACCGTTTCCTTGAAGTGTGTGTTTGTTTGTTTGTTTGTGTCTCAGGTTGTCCACCAGCATCCACCAGCTCCACAACTTCCGCCTGTTGTTGAAGGAGACCAGGTAACAGCAGGGGACGCTTCCTGTGGCCAGTAGGTGGCGTCGGCCTACGGAAAACTGCAATAGTCCCGAAGAAGAAGAAGGAAAACCTTTTTAATGGACATGAGGATCAGCGCTGAATCCAAACTCTCTGCTTTCATTCACCTTCATCTTCCGCCTCCTTTATCTGAAACCAGAAACGCCTTTCGGATCTTTAGTCTCCGCCTTCGGTTTGAACGCGAGAAACTGCCGTTCCTTAAAGAACGCTGCTGAAGGAAGTAATAAACTCACCCTCAGTGTCCAGACGAAGTCACTACATCTGGAAACAAACTTGACACAGAAGTCCAGGAGACACCTGCACTGGCCCCGCCCCCTGCTGACATCACATCCTGTTGGATTCAGACCTGATGGGGCTCTGTCGGACAGAGCTTTGATCTAACGCTGCTGCTTTTGGGTTTTTGTTGATTTGTTTTTTTTTTTCTTTGCGTATTTTCTTTAATGTTTTCATAGCTTGAGGATCTGAACCAATGGGCCGGTCTCGACCCACCTCAGCCCCAAACATCCATGGCCGCTCGCTAGAAACTGAGTCTGCACATGTGCAAAAAAACCCCATGATCCTTTGAGTCTGATCAGTGTTAATGAAACGCACCAGTTAAATATCACAGCAACTCAACTCAGTCTCGTTTTCCTTCTAAAACCTTCAGAAAACAGAAAAAACAGGAGTAGTTTCCTTAACTGTAACAGCCAGTCAGTGGGTTTCCATAGAAACACGACGCAGATTTTACAGAAAATGAGTAAAACAAGCGATTCTTTTCACCAACTGTTTAGTGCATCTTAAAGGAGATGGACTGGACCAGAACCAGTTCAACAGGAGTAGTAGTTTGATCTCAGATTGGTCTAGTTCTCACACCCTTGGGGTTTCAAACATACGACCCGACTCCTAAAACCGACCACCACAGGGTCCAATCCCGCCGCCGGGAGGACATTATAAAATCAAAAAATTAAACTGAAGATATTGACAATCAATAGTGAACTTGTTTTAGTTTAACCTCCACGTACAGACGGCTCTGATGTGAAGTGGATCAGACCAGTAGAATAACCTAAAAACCTGTGAGTAATAATCCAGATTTTTGTCTGTTTTAGTTGTTATAACAAAATGACATCTCAGTTTATTATTTACACATGCACATTATCACAGTGGATCTACAAATACTCAAAACATTTGATAAAAGATAGAATTTTGTTGAAATTACACTTATTTTTCTTGAGAAATTTCAAGTTATTCATATTTTTAAAAATAGTTTTAAAATGTGAACATTTTTTTTTTTTTTATTTAAATGTTTTCACTTCAAAACTTTTCAGTTGTCATTAGCCACTTTTCCACTAAAATTACCGGGGTCAACACGCATTTTAAAAACCTGCATCAACTTGCTAACAATTAGCATTCTGCCTTCCTCCATTGACCAAAAAAAGCCCAGTTGACCCCTGCTGGTGAGCTGCCTGCCCCACTGTTCCTCTGGTGATATGAGCTGCTGGGATGGCGTTGATAACACAGAATGGTGTCTGATACGTAATGATGTTAAAATGAGGCTTCATGATGCATTCGTTGTTTGTTTTTAGCCCTCTAGATGGAGCTCTCTGGTCAACAAAGGTTGAAACTGTTGAAATGTTCAACCCTTTCTTGAACAGAGAGCTCCATCTAGAGCAGGGGTCTCGAACATGCAGCCCGGGGACCAAATGTGGCCCACCAAAGCCTCTGAGATGGATTTGCAATAATACCATCCCAGGGGCCTGTGGAACTCATATTAGTTCAGGTTCCACATCCAGACCAATATTATCTAGAGTCAAATTTTAGCAGGATAAACTACAAAAAACAAACAAAAATGTTCTTCTCACATTGATGTGAAAATAATTTACATTATGCCCATAAATAATGACAACTTCAAATTACTGCCTTTGTTTTAGTCCAGAAAAATAGCATTAAAGTTGGGAAAATATTTATACTTACAAACTATCATGTAACAAGAAAATGTGGAAAACCTTAAACAAATATGAACAGCCTGAAATTTCTAAAGAAAATTAAGCAAAATGTTAACAATTTAGTGTCTTTGTAGTAGATCCGCTCCATAATGCATGAGAGTAAACGATAAATTGAGGCATAATATTGTTAGAATTGCATGTATTTTTTTGAGATTTTCCAATTTTTTCAAGGTTATTCACACCTTTCTTTTTTCTTTTTTTAAGTAAGTATTTTCAGAAGGTAATGGGGTTTGTTTGCACTAAAACTAAAACAAAAAATTGTAATTGTAATTTTTTTTCGAGGTTATTATACTATTATTTTACTGGTCTGGCCCACTTCAGATCAAATTGGGCTGAATGTGGCCCTTCAAAGTAATGATTTTGAGACCCCTGATCTAGAGGGTTAAAACAACAACTGTTTCATGAAGCCTCATTTTAACACCATATATGATGTAGAATATGACACATCTAGAAGACCAATTGGAGCCAAGCTGATGGAAGTCGATTTTAACCCTTGTCGCTGCCGAGTCAATTGTCTGGGTTTATCTTTCCCACTGCCACCCACAGCTGAATGTTAGTGGGTTTAAACTGGTTTTTTGGCCAGTGGGAAAAGGGGGCTACTGGTTTATAGGTCATTAGGATGGTCATTTACTGGTTTGGCCCAGGTGAGATCAGATTGGTTTTAATGTGGAACCTAAGCTAAACTGAGTTAAACTGGTCTGGCCTGGTCTAAATGTTCTCCTATGGTGTCAGGAAGGTTCTGGTGATTCTGATATTTCTGCAGAACCCAGATGGCTCCTTTGAGGGTCAATTTTCTGAAAACTTTAACTGTCATATGGTTAAAAGAAAATGACACAAAGACATATTGTAAAGTCCACTTCTGTTCTGAGCTGTAACAACTGTATTTACAGGATTATATGATGTTCACACGTCTGCAGAAATGTCAAATCTGTACAAAAACATCAACAAGCGTTAAGTCCATGGATGGACACAACACCACACACTGGTGTAAAACTACATAAAACATGCACATGGTTAGTATTTGAGCTGAAACATGATCATATTAATATTATATTAACAGTCGGTTTGGTTAGTTTTTTTGGTTAAAACAAATCTATGACATGTCAGACTGAGCAGTGAAGCCTTAACCCATAAAGACCCAGTGTGACATCATTACCAAATTAATTTTTCTCCCATCCTGAAGTGATTTATCACCATTTATTGAAATATTATCTAAAGTATTGTGTGTGTGTGTGTGTGTGTGTGTGTGGGGGGGGGTCGTCAGTGAAATCAGGTATATTTCTACATTTGATTTACTAATCATATTCATAAAAACTCAGAGTAACATTTAGGTTTATTATTTCAAAAACAGTGAAAACTGAAGAAAAAGTGAATTTTTCAGTCAAATCTATGATTAACTGAACATAAACCCAATGTGTCCATTGATCCAACTCAATGGATTTTACTGGAGAATCAATGCTGTAGAAGATGTTTCCATGACAACTATGGAACCACTGAACGTCCAAATGGGTCATATCTGATGACCATGGAAAGATGAAGAACTACATTTTACACTAATTATCTCTATGGGTTAGTGGATTAACAGGTATTAACGTTTTACATCAGTAGGTGGTTTTGTTTGTTGGTGGATATTTGGAACTTTTTGGGTTAAAGGTTCTGTATCTGATGTTGGATGAAGAGTGAAACATCCACCTTCAGCGTCTTGGCTTCCATTTTGTGTCCACCAAACATGGACTTTTCACCAAAGTGCACGGGGAACGCTCTGGAAGACAGAGACGGCAGGTTATAGTAGTGAAATAACCACACTGAAGGATAGACCCATATACCAGGCTAATATTTAAATTGTTTCTTATATCTGTATCAGCCTGTTGCGTTGGCCGATATACTATTTTTTTTTTCCTGCCATGATTCACTGACAGGTGAAGGAAAAGAAAAAAGTTCTGTCTCTGCTCCTTTTTTTTTTTCTTTTTTTTTTCCTTTAACTAAAATTTTCCCACATTTTTGGGTCGTTATGGGTTAAGGATGTTTCATACAGGTAGGATCAGAAGCAGGAGGCGATGGATGCTTTTAATTTAGGAAATTCAGTCAACGTGTGGATCGTCATCAGTCACTGATACAATAGAATAGACGCCAATCCAGAGGTGAAACCGTGACACTGCAGGTAATAGTCTGATCCCGGACAGCTGTGTCGATCTGCTGTGGTTTGAAGGAGAATTTCAACAGATTTCAACATTTGTTTGTTTCACTCAATCTACTCTAGACTTGTTAGTAGTGAAGACGCATGAAATTTTGATCTGACCGTGACTGAGTTTTGGAGTGAAGAAGTACAGCAGGACAACAAACACAGAGGGTGTAATTATTCCACCAAGGAATGGTGGAGTTATGTGGAGCTGACGTTTGTTTGTTTGTGTGCAAGATAACTCAAGAAGGTATGGACGGATTTGGCTGAAATTTTCAAAAAATGTTGATACTGACACGAGGAACAACTGATAAAATGTTGGTGGTGATGGGGGAGGGGGCATGTGTATGTTTCATTGGGTTGGTTGGGGCAGACCACTGCTCACAGAAGTAGGGGGGTTGTGGGCTGATCTGCCTTGGCAGAGTCTGCGCTCTCTGAGTGCTTTTTTCCCCTCAAACACATTCTACCTGATTTGCCCTATCTCTCATTATTTGCGAAAACACATTTTTGGTGACTGTGACCTTTGACCTTCATTCACTAAAATTTAACGGGATCTATTTTGGACCACCTCACACCTTTACTGAAAATGTCATGGAAATTGATCCAATAGTTTTGGTGTAAACCTGCTTACAAACTGACTCGAACACAATAGCCCCCCCCCCTTTTGTTTGTTTTGTTTGGGGGGGGGGGGGGTTAATATGCCCTCTGTGTCACTGCTCAAAAACTCTTAGGGTCACATCAAAAATCTTCATCTTCACTACAAGAGCAGATAGAGTAAAACAGCTGAATGTTAAAATTCTATAGGTTTCATCTGCGTCTTAAATCAGCAGCGTTAAGGTTCTGTTGGGTTTAGTCACAAACAGAAGTTGTCAAACCACGGTCTGAACAGACAGCCATAAAATACAGTAAGTACATCTGTTAATGGAAACATCCTTTTAAAACTGTTGTTTTAAAGGCACATTCAGTTGAAATAAGGAAAATTAATTTAACTTTAAATGAAACTGAAAGTTGAATCTTCAGTTTTTATGTTTGTTTTATTCAACATTTGTTTGAGTTTTTCTGGATGTTTCCTTTGCTCCATGATGTAAATACGAAGTGGACCAAAGAATCTGAGTTTGTCTATATTGAATTTTCTATTTACATCCATTTATTTTATTGTATCTTTGAAGCTGATGTGGATAAAGTTTTTTTTTTGTTCTTTAATCGACTGCAAAATATAAGAAGTCTGTGTTTTTGCTGCAGTTGAAACATATGTAAAAATACAGAGGCTGAAATAGGATAATTTAAGAATTAAATATATGTTTTGGTTTAATGAATATATTATATTTAAAAGGTGCAGCTGATGACAGTTTAGTTCAGATATAATTCAAGGTAAATAATCCACAACATTCTGTGTTTCTGTTAAAGAAACAGTTTGTTGTGATGAATCTGAGTTTTGTTTTGTTTTGTCGATAAGATAAATTAACCTGTTATCTTAAGAAAATAACATAAACTAAGTGCAAATGCAAGTCTTTGGTTTCACAAAAAGCATTTGTGTTGTAACGAAACATTTTCTCCTGTTTTCAGAGTCAAACACTGGCATTTTAAGAAAGAAATGAAGCTCCATTTATTCTGACTGAATGATAATAAAAAAAAAAGAAAAAGAAATTGACATGCTGAGAAGAAATCTGCAATATAAGGCATGACTTTATGAGAATAAATTGTGATGTATTGGGAGAGAAAATATTCACAGAAACTAAAATATGTGATGTAAAAACGGTAAATATATGAAAAGTACTTTTAATATGATGAGAATGAATTTTTCTTTTTAGGAAAGAGTCGCATCACGAGGTAACAACTTTAAACAAATGTAAAGATGTTTTGCTGCTTTTCTTGAAACATACCTACTTTATTCTTGTAAAAATGGACTTTTTTCCGTACTTAACTATTTTATTCGTATTCTATTATCACATTTTTCTTGAATATTTACATCTTAATTCAATAAAGAGACAGAATTGAAAAACAAAGAAAATCAGAGGCTTTGAACATTGATTTAATTCTCGTAATAAAATGACTTTTTGTGTTTAGGATTTTCAGACTATTGTAAAAATCTTTGGGTTTTTTTTTTTGTTTCTTTTTTCATAATAAAACTCTTGATCAGGGGTGTCAAACATGTGGTCTAGGGGCCTAATCTGACCCACCAAAGGGTCGACTCCGGCCTTTTGGATGAATTAGTGAAATGTAAAAATGACACTAATATATGAATCATTTTAGTTGAGGTTCCACATTCAGATCAATTTACTTTATAAAATAAGCTAGAAATACAAGTCAAACTTTGTCTCTTTGTAAATGTTTTCATTTAGTTACATGAAAACAAAGTATAATCTTGCAAAAAATCTGAAAAACTAGAACAAATATGAACAACCTGAAATATCTTACAAGAATGAAGTACCATAATAATATTCCACCTATTACTAAATGTTTTGTGTATTTAAAAGCTATAATATACACATGTAAATGACAAACTAAAGTCTAATAATGTTTAAATTACACATTTATTTCAGTTTGTTCATGTTATTCACACTATTTGAAAGGATGGTTTGTAGATATAAACATTTTCATCATGTAAATTGACTTTTTTTGCTCTAAAACATGGACAACTATTTGGGGTTGATTATTATTTATGTTTTTATTTTACTGGTCCAGCTTCACTTCTGATCAATTTTAGCTGAATGAATGTGTCACCTGAACTAAAATGACTTTGACACCCCTGCTCTTGATCATCTCAACGTAGTGAATGAAAGCATAAATAGTGGAGCAGGTCATGAAATAATCATTCACATTGTGATACAAGCATGACATTTGGTACATATAATCTACAAACCCAACTAAAAAAAATAAAAAAATAACTAATAACTAAAATAAATTCCAAGATGTCCTCCCAAAAATGTGTTCTTCCCTTCATAACTTGAAATGCATTCATTTCAAGCCCCATAGATGTATTAAAATTTAATCTAAATTTTGTACCAAATACATGTCTGTATCTATTATGGTTCTTAGATACTTGTATAAACAGACCGTTATAGTGAGGAATTTGTAACATTGATTGTTAAGTAAATGTTATTTTCCAGTTTATTTCCAGTAGGGTTACGACATAAAGTTCCAAAACCATGATGGATTTTCATAAAACCTTATTCACTTAACAATCAATATTACAAATTTCTCTCTCTCCGCTTATGAAACAAAAATATATTTCTCCATATACTGACCATCAATATATTACTGCCTGAAATGTAACATAATATATGTATATAATATACAGAAAAATCTATTGTCACTATATAACAATTTAATTAAAAATACATACGGAATTGCCGCATTCCATACATTGAGACATATGAAAATATATGTTCTCGTATATATTAATATATATTTAACAATACACAAAAGATATATGGACTCATACACATACTGTATATATATTGAAGTGTATTATACTAAATATATAATTACATGTATTTAGTAATACGCTTCACAATATATGTAGAAAGAAATTGAGTTTCATTAAAACTCTGTAAAAGACAGGACAGATTTTGTCTTCAGTGCAATATACGTTTTATATGTGTCAATATATGATCAAATCACATATTGCAATATATTGGATATTATATGCACTACTTTTCCATATATGGGGATATATTTTTTTTAACATAATGCATTATATTTTTCAACATTTTGCCATATATTTTTGTTTCATAAGAGTCAGTCTGTACAAATATCTACATGCTGTATCTGAAGAACCTTATTAGATACAGACATGTGTTTGGTACCAACATATCCACAAGACTCACCTTTATATTCAACTTCAATACATTTATGGGGATTAAAATCAATGAATTTCGAGTTATTAAGGAAAAAACACATTGAGTGGACATCTTGAATTTTGAGGCCGCCATCTTGGAATTTAGCGTGTATTTTTAAAAGAGTTGAGTTTGAACATTATATGAAGCCTGGACTTCTAGCTCAATATTCAGTTAACTGCTCCACTATAAGTCTTGTTTTGGTGTTTTCTCCTCTTACCTCTGTGGATGTTGTGTGTGTTTTTTTTTATACGTGTTTCCTTTGCACGTCCTTCAGCCTTAAATCCGTTTGTGGAACAGACGACAGTAAAACCCTGCTTTGGATTTTCATGCTTTTCATGTCCAGTCCAAACCTGATGCTTCTTTAATAATAACAAAGGTCACATGTTCCTGTGTGTTTCAGAGGAATCAAATATGTTATGTGTGAAGCTGTTGAATTTATTTATTTGAAAAGAGGAATAAATAAATACATCCATATTTCTGGACATCATTGGAGATTTTTTTCACTGGAAAGTATTTTTTTTATGTCTCATTTCATAGAGTTGGATTTAATCACTAATAAGAACATTTGATAAAACCTGCTGCTATTTGTTAAAGATTCAACCTCTATGTGATTTTTTTGCAGAGGTGGGAAGTAAGTTAGTAGAAATACTTCATTACTGTACTTGGGTTTGTTTGTTTTTTAATTCATTAAATTGTTCATAAATATATGTACTTTATACTCCTTACATTTCTATAAATATCTGTACTTTATACTACCTACATTTATATAAATATTTGTACTTTATACTACCTACATGTATATAAATATTTGTACTTTATTCTACCTACATTTATATAAATATCTGTACTTTATACTACCTACATTTATATAAATATCTGTACTTTATACTACCTACATTTATATAAATATCTGTACTTTATACTACCTACATTTATATAAATATCTGTACTTTACACTCTATACATTTATATAAATATCTGTACTTTATACTACCTACATTTATATAAATATCTGTACTTTACACTCTATACATTTATATAAATATCTGTACTTTATACTACCTACATTTATATAAATATCTGTACTTTATACTACCTACATTTATATAAATATCTGTACTTTATACTACCTACATTTATATAAATATTTGTACTTTATACTACCTACATTTATATAAATATCTGTACTTTACACTCTATACATTTATATAAATATCTGTACTTTATACTACCTACATTTATATAAATATCTGTACTTTATACTACCTACATTTATATAAATATTTGTACTTTATACTACCTACATTTATATAAATATCTGTACTTTATACTCTATACATTTATATAAATATATGTACTGTACCTGTTTGATTAGAAAACAAATAACACCATTCATGAAGCCTCTAGTTATTTTATTTTTATTTTACTGACTTAAAAAGAATATTTTACATCAAATCAACATCTCAGACAAGGTATTAATGATCTCAAAGCAAACAATTTAATCTCACACCCTTGAAAATCTTAAAACACTCATTTTTATTTCTGTACAATTTGGTGGTTATGAGGAAAATAGACGACATGTATGTTTAATGTCAAACCATGTAGAGGCTGTTATTTTTCTGCTAAAATACATGATCAAATAACTAGAGTGAATCTGACACTATCTGTGAAACTTGTTAAAAATCATAAATTCAGACCAAATGTCCTGGATGTGAGGCACAGCTCAATGTTCAGGTCAGAGGTCATCCACAGAAAAAGAACCTGGGCAGGAAATGGAAATGTGTACACCAGATGAACTCTCAAATATCCAACAGTATCAGTTATGAGATGAAAAACGAAGCGTTTCCATCCAACTTCAGTCATTATCTAATCTGTGACTATTTTTTTAGCAGCAGCTCATCAGTTTCCATTAATTTCCTGATTCTAGCATCTGAAATCTGATCATTGTCTGGTTTAAATCACATTATTCTTTCTTTGAGACAGTAGTGTTTGTTTTTTATGGTATTCTAGGGGTTTACAAAGTGTGTGATAGTGAGCATCCCCTAAAAGAACCAAAAAGCAGCTCTGCCCCCCAGCTTTATATATATATATATATATATATGTGTGTGTGTGTGTGTGTGTGTGTGTGTGTGTGTGTAGGAGCCATATCAATTACAGTTAGTTAACCATGTGTACTGTACTTAATTAACCACATGTACAGTAGTTAGTTAACCACATGTGCTGTAGTTAGTTAACCACATGTACAGTAGTTAGTTAACCACATGTGCTGTAGTTAGTTAACCACATGTACAGTAGTTAGTTAACCACATGTGCTGTAGTTAGTTAACCACATGTACAGTAGTTAGTTAACCACATGTACAGTAGTTAGTTAACCACATGTGCTGTAGTTAGTTAACCACATGGGTAGGGTGTCCTGTTTCTCTTTAGTGGTGTCCAGTCTTCTAGACATTACAGACATGAGAGGACACTTACTGCCTCAGATTAAATAACCTTTTCCATCTGAAACATTACTAACCACTGCAGTACTGACCCATGGAAGGATCTGAACTATGTGCTTCATTAAATCTAGTGTCCGTCTCCTGTTATCAAAACCAAAGTTGATGCAGTGAAATATTGCATGTGTGACTATGTTTTGGCCAAGCAATGTATTTACTTCTGAAGTCATTCAATACAAACATGAACTCTGCAAATAAACTAATAAATAAACTCATCAAACCTGGACAGAAGCTGCTCCACATTGATAAAAATGGAGATCTGTTTAAATGAGTGGATGTTTGGAAGGTCATCTGGTGGTGACTTCTGGAACGTTTGTGGAGTTGGATTACATAAATACTACTGACTTGATTTTCATCAGGTTGCAGCTCCATTCTGAGGTAACACTGCTGCCGTGGTAACATTCACCACTATGTGCAGCTCAATGTTCATTAAAAATACAATCAGAGCCAATGTTCTACCAGGTTTAGGTCTGCGTTAGTCATCTGTACAGGAACCTGTCAACGTCTACATCAGTGAATTTACAAACACAATAACTGATCGGTGCTGAAGTGCAGAACAATGGTGAGTGCACAGGGGCTTATGGGTAATGGTGGAGCTCCCCAGCAGTGGTGGTAAGTCGCTGATCATCACTGTTGGTGTGCACGGTGAAGCTGCTGTGGCGACTTCCCCAGTCGTAGCAGTCGGAGGAAAGACTGTGGAGACGGAGATGTTACTTCAATATGGTTTTTCTTCTGGACTTGAACACATCATATACATGGTTATATTTATATATACCATATAACTGTGTTATATGTTATATATACATTATATTGTTATACAATATGAAATGTTCCACTCTCTGTGGCATTGCCATTTGCCAATCATTTTATTTCTCATTAATGTACACTCAGCACCCCATCTTGGCAGAAAGAACACAGAATTTTTATTTTTTTTTACCAATTTATTAAAAAAAAGAAAAAGTTAAATATCACATGGTCATAAGTATTCAGAGCCTGTGCTCAGTATTGAGTAGAAACACCTTTTCAGCTAATACAGCCATGAGTCTTCTGGGGAATGATGCAACAAGTTTTTCAAATCTAGTTTTTCACTTCTAGGTTTGGGAACCTCTGTCATTCCTCCTTACAGATCCTCTCCAGTTCAGTCAGGTTGGATGGTGAACATTGGTGTTCTTTGGGGGTTCGCTGTGGATGGGTTTGTGGATGTGTGAGTGCATGTTCAGAGGTGGCTCCGTCAGGTCAATACTGAGCTTGTTGAGAGGATAAATGCAAGGGCCAAAATGATCCTGATGGAGGTCACTGTGCTCTGAGGAACCTGGAGCGCTGCAGAACTTCTTTTGTAACCTTGCCACAGTTCTGTCTCTGAGCTCCTTGGACAGTTCCTTCGACCTCATGATTGTCATTTGCTGTCACATACGCTGTGAGCTGCAAAGTCTTCCATAGACAGGTGTGTGGTCTTCCTAATCCCAGTCCAATCAGTTAAATTAAACACAGCTGGACTCCAATAAAGAAGCAGAACCATCTCAAGGAGGATCAAAAGAAATGGACAGCATGTGAGTTAAATATGAATGTCGTTGCAAAGGCTCTCAATACTTATGGCCATGTCATATTTCAGTTTTTCGTTTTTAATAAATTTGCAATATCCTTTCATCCATCCACCCACCCACCCATGAATGGTAGTGAGAAAATGGACATTTGTAAGCTGATCAATATGAACCACATTTAATCTTAATCGTCCTATTATTGCTTGATTTATGCCCAAAAAGATCCCCCATTCACATGACTTCTAATACTCATACAGAAGCTAAAATCCACAGGGTTTTTCCACCAGGGCTCTTCTATGTTGGTTTTCAAGGGAGAAAAAAAACAAGCAAATCTGTCCTAGTTATCGAGTTCACGCAAAAGACATCATGCAGATCCAGCATTCAGCTAATAAACCATCATGTTACGAAACTCTATATAATTAGTGAAAGAATCACCTGGACAGTGATTAGGGCTAATGAGACTAGTGTGGTTCAGGTTGTATTGTATCCACATTGTAAAAGTAAATGTTCTGAAACTAGAGATTATTATCTTTAAATGAGGGGTCGGTGATTAATTTAGTCCTTCCTTCTTCAGTTCTAACCTTTGGAATTTGGTAAAATGAGAACATTAATATTAATTAGGTGAAACGAGCAGTTGTGTAAAATGATCATTCCACTGTTGTTTCAAGCTTTAATTTTAAGAATAAAAACAAAATAATCTCATGCAGTTTGTAACTAAAAAAAAACATTTGAAGGTTTGTAGTCATAGTCGTCCATATGGATGAAGATGTTTGTACCTTGCTGATGCATTCTGGGGAGGGATGCTCCATGCCAAGTCATCATCACTGTCATATCGATTAGGGTTGTCAAAGAAATATCCTCTAGAGGAGAGAACGTGGTTTGGTAATCCAACAGTGTTCTGTGGAACAAACAACCAAAAAAGTTAATATTTAAGGTGAAAATGTATCTGTAGAAGTACAGATGTGAGGGTTTTACAGATGCAGATTTTGCTGACCCTGTCTTGAGGTGGCCGGCGGACCCTGAAGAAGAAGACGACCAATGACGTGGGCAGAAGCTCCCAAACAAAGAGAATTACTCCAAACACGATGTATCCAGCATCACCCAGGGATGAACGCAGGTCAGCCTGAAGAAGCAGAAGAAAGAAGTGTATAATGTTCAGCTCTGAGCCATAAACCTGATTTGTGATTTATGCAAATTAGAAGCAGGTTTCAGTGTTAAATGGGGTGGCTGTAGCTCAGGACAACCCGCTCTACTTCAGAATCCAAGTTAAAGTTAACATTCCTCGAATGAGGACCACTGACGCAAGCAGCTTTGGTTTTAGGGGAGGAGGTATGCTCACTATTAAGTCCAGGGTGGCCATGGCTCAGGAGGTAGGGCGGGTTGTCCATTAACCGAAGGGTTGGTGATTCAAATTCCACTCTGTCATTGTCAGTCTGCTGTGTCCTTGGGCAAGACACTTCACCCGCCTTGCCTCCAGTGTCCCTCACACTGGTGTATGAATGTTTGGTGATGGTTGGAGGGACCGTAGGTGTGAATGTCAGCCACACTTCTGTCAGTCTGCCCCAGCACAACTGTGGCTACAAATGTAGTTTACCACCACCAGAGGGAGAATGTGAGAGTGAATGAATAATGGATCAATAATGTAAAGGGGCTTCAGTGCCTTGAAAAGCACTGTAGAAATTGAATCTATCATTATTATTAGTAGTATTATAAACATCACATGTGGTTTGACCACACCCACCTGGTCAGAGACGTTGTACCAGTCATAGTCGAACGAGTTGATCGTCTCGATGTCAGTCAGAGCGAGGACCACAAGGTTGTAACAGGCCCGAGAGGCGTAGAGAAGCACCACGGTGATGCCGATCAGAGTCACCTGACATGCTGACGTCCCCTAAACACACATATGCAGTTAGTTACCATGACAACATGCACAGACACGTGAAAAACCTGTACAGCAATCTCCTCCTGACCTTAGACTCCAGGTAGATGTTGGCCAGCGACATCTTGGCGACCTTATAGAGGCAGACGGAGAGTGAAACGGCGCAGAGGACGAACAGGCTGTCATTGATAGTGACCCGGACCAGGACGATGGTCTTGACGTCTGCGGCGGTCATCTTTACCAGCAGGGCACAGACCAGGTTCACCACCAGAAACAGAAGACTGATGCCAAGGAAGACCAGGTACAGTGGGAGTCTGGGGGAGGAGCAGAATAGAACCTGAAACCTTCCAGATCCAGACCTACACCTGCACATGTTCACCCCTCAAACAACAGCTCCAAATTCAAAATGTTATACAGACTCTGGACAACATTTGACCACTTGGAAAAAGACCAGTGGACCAATGGAAAAAGCGTGACCACTTTTATCAATGTCTGCTGTTGCTATGGTAATGGTATTCATGCATTAGTTTGCTAAGTCAACATAAAAAGTTACTTTCTCTTGATAAAGTTCATCATATCATTATCATCATGAAAATAGTGTAACAGATTAAATACTTTAATTCTAATTCATTTAAATGTGGTTCTGTCCCTCATAGACATTATTTATTTTTTTATTTTTACCTATTTACCATACAAATTAAACAACTGTTAATAGTCAGATAATTGTAATAATCAGATATGATGCATGTGCATAGACTTCAGAAATATGATCATCACTAAACCCTGGTTTAGATCAAATAGTCAGAAAACAATATTAATCTGATTATGAGAAATCAGATTAATGCACCTGTATTCCTCTCCTATAATCTGCTGTCGTCATGTCTGTGAATTGGATTAATTTCATTCTTTTTCATATGCACATGTGAAAAAACAATTAAATTGTAGACAATGGAAGTGATGTCAAATATGAATTGAAGACAATGACAGGAAGGATGATGTCCACATGTCAAAGTGTCCTTGGGCAAGACACTGAACCCCTAAATGTCTCCCAGTAGGTCTGACAGCACCTTGCATACTGGTGTGTGTGTGTGTGTGTGTGTGTGTGTGTGTGTGTGTGTGTGTGTGTGTGTGTGTGTGTGTGTGTGTGTGTGTGTGTGTGTGTGTGTGTGTGTGTGTGTGAATGTGAGGCTAATGTAAAGCACTGTGAGCACCATGAAGGTGTAAAAGCACTATATAAGTGCAGTAGTCTGGAAAGTAAAGAGAATTGTGCAAATTAATGCACAAGAATGGAAATTGGTACAGATCTACCCCTGGTTCTGCTGAACTCAAATCTGCTGCAAAGAAAATTCTTAATGGGACCACCATACTGGGCAATTAAAAATGGCCACCACTGAAAAATTATGTTTTTTTCCCATTTCTAGCCTGACCAACAAAGGACATACCATTCATTTTAAGATTCAAAGATACTAAATCTTTATTTGATGTGACAGGAGTAGTGACAAAACCAGAGACTTAGATTGATTTAAGATGGCCATTACTGATATAACAACAAACATTGCAAATTATTGGAGTTGTCAGGAAAAGTGACACAGATATATTAATTTTGTTTTTAAATGCATTTGGCAACATATATTCATTGTTCTATAACACTTCAGTCAGGGGCAATCCGGAAAAGTTAAGTTGAGACATGGTGTGAGCTTATCATTTTACTATTTTTGTACCCCTACTCAATTTTTGCCTTTGTCTTTGTCTAATACAGCTGTGTTATGGAAGTGAAACGTTCCATGGCATGAGCAGTGATCAAACAATTCTCCACTGATGGAGTTGTGCTGCCCACAAACATGGGGTCTTTGTGACATTCGATGTCAGAGTTGGGTAATTTCAGGTCAAGTTAAAGTCCTGCCATGTATTTTTTTAAGTACTTCATTTGTCATTATCCAACAAAATGTGTCCAGCATTTAACCCATCCTGTGTTTGATGCTGTTGGGGTAACCTGTAAGGAGCAGTGGGCAGCCACGCATAGCGCTCAAGGACACATCTCCTGCTGTAGAACCAGGCTAATGGTCAGAATCACCTGGCTGGAGGATTCTACCCTAGCAAAAAAATATTTTGGTGATGGGGGAAATCAGAGCACCAGGAGAAAACCCATCCAGACACGGGAACATGTAAATTCCAAACAGAAAGGCCTGCATGGTCTGGGAATTGAACCAGGGTCTTCTTGCTGTGAGGCAAGAGCCATCGTGCTGCCATTCAAATACTGAACACAGGTAAATGTTCTGCACTTATATGGTTCTTTTCCACCTTCATGGTGCTCAAAGCACTTTACATTAGCCTCACATTCACCCGTTCACTCACAAACACTCATATAGCAGCAGGTTTCTAAGCTTCTGTCAGTCCTACTGGGAGCCTAAGTCAGGGTTCAGTGTCTTGCTCAAGGACATTTCGACATGTGGGCAGCCAGAGCTGGGACGTCAACCACCGACCCTTCAGTCATTGGACGACCCGCTCCACCAACTGAGCCATTTTGTGGTCGGCCATTTTGAATCATCCAATATGGTGGCACCATTAGAAAATGGCTTCAGCTCCAGCAGATTTGGACTCAGCATGTCAAACACCACCTCTGGACCTAATTTCAACACTTTTACATAAATTTGCACAATCTCTTATCAGAACTCCCCTAACCTAATCCAGGCAGCTGTGCCCAGATGAACCAACAGACTGTATTTATGACTAATTATTTTAAAATGAGGCTTCATGAAGTGTGAGTTGTTTATCTTTATCCCTCTAGATGGAGCGCTCCAGTCGACAAAGGATTGAAACTGTTGAAATGTTCAAACCTTTCTTGAACAGAGCGCTCCATTTAGAGGGATAAAAAAACAATGAATGTTTAATTTTAACACCACTATTTATGACTGATATATTTATGAATTTCACAATATATAAATGACATTTAAATACTAGTATAAATGTATTGAAATAAAATAAATGACAATGTGGTGATTTTAGAGAAATATACATTAAGGAGCAGATGACAGGGCAGAAAGTTCACAAGTACGTCATCATTCCACTGACAGACCAGCTTGCATTCTGAGGAAGTCCGTTCTCTGGGAGCATTCTTACCAAGACCGTACTTGCCAAGTTCACAAGATCTTTGCGTTCTTGATATTGAAGCCTGAAATATATCCAATAATGGACTAATGTTTAAACCAAGGGTTATCGATTCTTGTATTTCTGAAATGCATGATGTATAGATAGATAGATAGATAGATAGATAGATAGATAGATAGATAGACAGACAGACAGACAGACAGACAGACAGATAGACAGACAGATAGACAGACAGATAGACAGATAGATAGACAGATAGATAGATAGATAGATAGATAGATAGATAGATAGATAGATAGATAGATAGATAGATAGATAGATAGATAGATAGATAGATAGATAGATAGATAGATAGATAGATAGATAGATAGATAGATAGATAGATAGATAGATAGATAGATAGAGTCTTGTCACATGTGACAGAAATTCTTCTTTGACAGGCTCATATACAAAACCACATTAACAAACATTTAAACAAACATTCAGGTGCAGTCATGCTAACCAAGAAGAGCGCTGCAGTTAAAAACAGCAAAGTGCTCATTTTAGATTCTTCATCAGTATGTTTTCCAGGCCAGTGGAACTTTATAGTATTTGCCTGATGGCAGCAGGTGGAGGCAGTGGTGTGGAGTGGGGGTGGGGTCTTCTGTGATCAGGTTGGACTTCCTGATCACAGACCAACTGTACAGTTCTGAGGGGGGTGGGCGGTGCTCCAATGATTTTGCTGGTAAACTGTACGGGAAAGTGTGTTCTAGTGTTTGGATGAGAGGAGACTGTACCATGAAGATATAATGTAGATCTGATCATTGCAATTATCTGATTCTTAGCATTTATTAGATTTGTGTGGTCATGTTAATGGACTCATTAGACTGTTTACATCATCACTAATAACGTCATACCTCGAGAAACCAGATAACGATCTGAGCTTTAATGTGTATATAAACCAACTCAGTGTTTTTTCGCAAAATATCTATAAATAAATCCATTAAAATAACAAAACCATCTTTGATGGGTAATAGATTCAATCGTGGTTTTCAGATGATGGTTTGAAAAAATATTTCAAACATCCAGTTAATTAATTCTTTCTTTGATGGTTTTACAGCTAGATCATCATGAAGGATGAGGTGGACCCACCTGTACTTCAACAATGATGGACTGTACTTGGACTTGGCCTTGAAGTAAACCTGTCAACAAACAAACACTCATTAGTAGGTTGTAGACCACACTGGGTTCCAGACCTTCTGATCCGTCTGCTCAGCAGCTTGTCTGATCGATCAGTTCATCTTTAGGGAAACCCAACACCACCATGTTTGGACTGAAACCTGACCCACCTTGTCTGAGAGGCTGTGCCCACCCCTGGATTAGACCACTACACCAGTGCAGATGTGGTTTGACGTCTAGACTTTATGCTGGTTATTTGATCTAGTTTGAGATCCAGGTGTTCTGCTGGTCTCTCTGGTCCCTCTGGTCTACCCAGTCCCTGTGGTCTCACTGGACTACCTAGTCTATCCAGTGCCCCAGCTTTTCCCAGCTCCCAGTCTGATCCATTCCTGGTCCCGGTCTCAGTCTGTCTTACCTGGCCACTCTGGTCTGTTTGAAGTCTAGATGTTCTATCTGGTCCCTCTGGTCAATATCTTGTCCTAGTCTTACCCTGGTCCTGGTCATATCACATCCCTCTGATCTATCTGAGGTCTAGATGTTCTATGTGGTCCATCTGATCAATCTCTTGTTCTAGTCTTACATGGTAGGTAAGGCCTCACCTAGTCTTACCAAGTTCACTGTGTAACCTGCTCTTACTTGGTCCATGTCTTACCAGTTCTCTCTAGTCAATCTGTCAATGGTCTAAATATTCTGTCTGCTCCCTCTGGTCTACCTCTTGTTCCTGGTCTGTCCAGGTACCTGGTGGTACCGGGTTCCTCACCTGTGCGCAGTAGAGGTTCATGAGGCTCAGGGTGAAGAACTGCAGACAAACCGGGAAACAGTAGAGGATCCAGAAGGCGAACGGCGCGAGCGCGTTGGCGGTGACGCAGTCTCTGAAGTAGAAGGAGAAGAGCAGCGCGCGCAGGGCGGCCCAGATCAGACACAGGAACAGGAAAGCGGTCTGGTAACTGAAGCGCTTGTGTCGGTACCGAAGCACGAGCCAGAGCTGCGCGTACACGAAGGCGAACAGCAGCGAGTAGAAGACGGTGTAGGCAACGGTCAGACCCAGCTTCACGGACGGAGGGATGGCCGGCGTGATGGTGGGAGGGGGCGGGAGGTGGGAGCCGTTACCGGTGTGATGCTGCTCCTGAACCGGGTTCCTCTCCGGCGCCTCCATCCCTCCGACGGTTCCCCGGAAAAGGGGTCCGCCCCCCCGGAGGCACCAGAACAAGAAGAACAAGAAGAAGAGGCGAGGTGAACACGGTTTCACGGACGCACCGACTGATCCACGGAGGAAGAGGAGCAAAGGGGAGGAGGAGGTGTACTCCTCCCTCTTTTTGCCGGTAAACGTGGAGGGCCATTGGTGGGTCTGTGTCACATGATTAGAGCAGCCCGAAGCTGATTGGCTGAGCTGGAGGAGGGATGCTGCAGAGAGAGGAAAGAGGAGAGATGGATGTGGAAGGAGGACGCAGTACACGGGAGCACACGACAGCACATATTTATACACATATTTAGATATTTTTTAGCTAACTTGTATTGATTTTATTTTATTTTTTTCATTTTATTGTATATTGTGTTTATTTTCATTTTATTGAATTGTGGATCATTTTCATATCTATTTTTTATTTATTTTATTGCGTTTTGACCAATTTGTTTAATTTTTGCCTCGTTTTATTCAATTAATTGCTTTTATTAATGATTTTATTGAATATTTTGTTCTTTCACTCGTCCTTGTGGGGATTAGTGAGGATTAAGCAGGTTCAGGTGGCGACTGAAGACTGAATGAATTGTGTACATGACGTTTTTCAGTATTTAATGTCAGAGTTAGAATTCTTCACTCTCGATCTCATTCATTCATTAAATATTTAATGCAACGGAGTTATGTCAAAACAAACATGAATTAAAACAGACTAAATTGAAGGGGAATATAGAGGTGCACTACTATTACTATCTTCTCCTGTTTCTTCCTCACCCTCCCACTCCTACTCCTCCACTTGTTTCATTACATAATCATTGTTCAGTTCCAGTAGATACTCTGTTCCTGTTGAGGAGGAAACACATCTGAACCAAACCTCCATCACGGACCTTCATCACCTCCTGCTTTCCAGATTCATCTTCCTCTAATGAAATTGCTCCATGTGTTTGACCTCGTGATGATGACGATGACGACGATGATGATGATGATGATGATTATGGCTGACTGATTCGTGACTGACACATTATATAATAAAACAATCCATTGAATTTGTAGTTAAAGCAGTTATTGGTCATAAAATACATCATCTGTCTAAATTAATAACGTCTTAAATTTTCAGAGTGAATTTATTTAAAACTATCATAGTAATGAAGTGTGTTCTCACCAGAAAAAGTTGCCATTTACGGCCATTTAATGTAAAAAAAAAATCAACAAAATGAGGAATAACAAAGAAAATAATTAACATTTTTTATAAAAGTCAAGAAAGAATAGATATAAAACTAAACTTTAAAAAACTCTACTTTTTTCTATCCTTGGAAGTGAATATGATTTATGATTTAATCTTGTAATCTGTCGAAGATTCACATTAAATTTGACAAAATTTTTTGTGTTTATTTTACTGAATATTTTGTTAATTTTTTTACATTTTATTGAACAGTTTGTTCATTATTGTAGTTTTAGTTTTAGAGATAGTCAAAACATTTTTTTAAAAATATTCCGTTCACTTTTTTGCATATTTTGTTCATTTTTTGTTAAATGTATTAACAATTTTGTTCATTTTTTTTTACTGATCATTAGCCTCGTAGTACAATTTCCTAATTCATACATAATGTGGACAAAAGTATTTGCTGATTGCTATTGAATTAAAGTCTGGAAGTCTGGATGCAAAACACTGACAAATGTCATAATATAATTTTTATATTGTAATAAATATCATACTGACCATTAATGTTGAAATTTTTTATCTAAAATCAGAATGAACATGATATCTTGTTGCTCTAGACATGATGTGTTCAAATATTTTGTCCATATAATTTAGAAACATCAATATTTCCCTAAAGTTTAATGTGAGATTTTCTTCCTAAGTGAGATGTGAAGAAAATAGATGGTTAGTTGTGGTAGAAAAATCATTATTTACAGTTAAATCATGAAAAGTATGGAACTTTTGGAACGTTTACAATTATAGTCATGGATTTTTATTTTAATCATAAAAAAATAATTATTTTTAATCAATATTGAGAATTTATATATATATATATCACAGAGGCTTTTTGGAATCAAGTATAAGAATTTAAATAAAGCTAACCAAAGCAATGATAACTATCACAACATTAAACTGCATTATAAAACAAACACCTGATTTCAACCAGTTCCCATCCTTTGTCCATATAATGCACAATAATCTACGGCTCATGGATCAAAGGGTCTAATAAAGTCATGAAATGGATTTATGAAAATTTTAAAAAAAAATTATACAATGGAGTCAAACTAGTTTTCATTGTGGTTCCACATACAAACTAATTCAATGTGAACCACACCAGTTACATTACATGAAAATGTTCGTGAACTATCATTTTGCAAAACATGTGAAAAAATGAACAAATATGAACAACCTGACATGTGTTAAGACTCTCATTTTAACAACATTCTGCTCATTATAAAATGGTTTATGATGTAAGTTCTAACTAATGTAACACTTCAGAGGGAAAAATTGTGAAAAAGCGAAATTGTTACTTTCTATATTACAGTTATGACTTCTAATATCAATTGTGCCATTTCATCTCATAATTTCAGCTCTTTCTCTCATAATTATGCATTTCGTATAACATATTTATGATTATCTCATAATTTAGATTTTTTTTATCTCACAATTTTGACTTTTTAATCATAATTATGCATTTTTATTTCATATTCATGACTTTTTAACTCAATTGTGACTTTTTGCCCCATTTTTCCTAAATTTCTTGTTTATACCCACAAAACTAAGTACTGTGACCCGATCAAACACATTTTCTATTACACAGTTATTCACTTTTAAGAGCTTTATGTTTGGATACATTTGAAACATCCCTGATCTTTCCTGGTTAAATGTGTATTTCATCTATGGTTAAAAAAATACAGCTTTAGTTTTTTACTTAATTACAATTGAGAAGTTGTACTTTTTTTACTTTTACTTCAGGAAAAGAGTTGAATCAGTACTTCTACTTTTACCAGAGTTTTTTTTTTTTTCACACAAGTAGCTGTACTTCTACTCCACCACCAGTGCAGTAGAAGTACTACAGTGAGTAGCTGTACTTCAGAATGGGAGTACTTTTACCACCTCTGTGTGTGACTGTGGTGCTGAGGCTGAGCTGATGCAGGTTCATGTAGTTTCACTCACTGTCCATCAGGTGGCGCCAATACTACGTTATCAAGTCAACTGAAATGAAAACAATCCAGTTCAAACACAAGTGTTGTAGCCAAACACATGTCCAGGGTTTACATCCCCTTTACCTGGATCATAGCTTGGGATCAGCTCCAGGACCCCCGAGGAGACCCCTGGAGGATGAAGCTGTTCATCAAAAAAAAATGAATGAATGAATGAATGAATGAATGAATGAATACAGAGGTGGGAAGTAACTAAGTAGAAATAACTTTGTTATTACCTCCGCCAAGGAGTTTGTTTTGGCCAGAGTTTGTTTGTCTGTTGTTAGTTAGCAAGATAACTCAAAAAGTTATGGATGTATTTTGATTACATTTTGATGAAGATTCTGGAATTGATTATATTTTGGTGGTGATCCGGTGGGAGGAGGGGGGGGGGTCTGCCTTGGCGGAGTTCTGCGCTGTCAGATATTGGAGTATTTATTTTTCTGTAAAGTTTTCTACTTTTCCTCCCTCCATTTGTTCATAAACATCTGTACTTTATACTCTATATAAATATCTGTACTTTATACTCTATATAAACATCTGTACTTTATACTCTATATAAACATCTGTACTTTATACTCTATATAAACATCTGTACTTTATACTCTATATAAATATCTGTACTTTATACTCTATATAAATATCTGTACTTTATACTCTATATAAATATCTGTACTTTATACTCTATATAAATATCTGTACTTTATACTCTATATAAATATCTGTACTTTATACTCCTTACATTGTCTTTTTCAAACTAAACAGATGTGACAGTACGAAAAATAAGTCACTTCAGAGGAAGTCAGTGAAGAGAAACTGTGACACTCTCTCTCACAATATGCTTATTATTTTTCTTTCTTTCTTTCTTTCTTTCTTTCTTTCTTTCTTTCTTTCTTTCTTTCTTTCTTTCTTTCTTTCTTTCTTTCTTTCTTTCTTTCTTTCTTTCTTCATTATTCGAATACTAATATTGGCTAATGTTAAAACTCGTATTAAGTTTTTAAGTGGAGGAGCAGCTTTTATTTTGAAAGCCCCCCCACCCCCCGGCTGATGGTCCTCCCCCCAGTTCATTCATCCGTACTTCAGCCTCAGTCTTCGCCGGACCCTGCCTCCTGCACCCGGGTCCTCCTCAGTCCTCTTCGGCTTTTCTCGGTTCTCCAACATGAAGCCCGGCCCGCGAAGCTGGTTCTGGGTCTGGTTCTGCTGCATCAGCCGGATCCGGGCTTTGGACCTCCAGGACCTGTTCTTTTACGGGGAAGAGGCCGGGGACGCGCAGCTGCCCCCCGGGTCAGACTCCAGTGAGGAGCTGAAGCTCAGCAGCGACCTGCACTTTTACAGCCAGACCTTCAGCACAGTCTATGTGAGTCTGACTCAAG
Organism: Siphamia tubifer; assembly: GCA_020466265.1. Lineage (NCBI taxonomy): Eukaryota > Metazoa > Chordata > Actinopteri > Kurtiformes > Apogonidae > Siphamia > Siphamia tubifer. The sequence goes on along the minus strand of CM035783.1, from coordinate 39,991,723 downwards.
CTGGGTCTGGGTCTGAGTCCGGGTTTGGGGCTGGGTTTGGTTTTGGGTCTGTTTTTTTTTTTTTTTTTTTTTTAATTAATTTACTTCATGGTTTTATTTAAATGTTTGACTTAACCTCTTAACAGCCAAGAAAGTGAAAACTTTAGTCTTTGTACATTAAATAATTATCTGGATTGAAAACTGCGTAATGCACCAGTTTTTACAAATACATTTTTAGATATGAAAAATATTTGAATTTGTTTATAATATTTTTTTAATGAAATGTCATTTACAATTGATAGCATTTTTAAGGAAAACTGTAAAACTTTTGTCCATTCCAGAGGACAAAAATGCATTACTGGGTTAAAATACAAAGCTGAAGTACTATTATTCTGAAAAACCATTTAGATTTATCAATGTTATTGATTAGAATGTTTTTTTTTAAATCTTTTAACTTAATTTCTCTTATTTTCACATGAACTTTAAACTTCCTGCTTCTGTATTGTACATTTAAAGGGTTTAATGAATTTAAAAACAATTTTACAAAACATTTTCAGCTTTTTGAACATTTTAATAAATTTTTTTTTTTGCTTTTATAGAAGAAACCACTCATGAATAATCTTAAAATAACTTTAGTACAGATTATTATCACTATTATTATTTAATTTCTTTCTCATATTAACCATCAGCTGATTCTAAATCTCAAACCTTTTTCTTCTCTTTAACTTTTGCTGCTAAAGTTTTCATGTGTTGTGCTGAAGGTTTGTTGATATGTTTTTGGCACATTTTAAAGTGAGGTTTGTGTGATTGTGTGTCGACACTGAAGAGGCTTTTGTGTTGTGTGTGAGACATTGCTGGCAGGTTCAAACGCAGTGTTTAGGGTGTGCTTTTTACGTGTTTTATTTTTGTGCTGTTGCAATGTGTTGTAACATCCACAGATGTTAAATATATTTACAGGCTGGAATGTGAGGCAATTAACAACCAGCTCAGATAAGACACACACACACACACACACACACACACACACACACACACACACACACACACACACACATTCCACATGTCATGTGACTGTTAATCCTCATCCAAGTGTTTACATTCATTGTATAGAATCAGCTTCACATTAATCATCAGATTCACTGAAACATGTTAATATCCTGAAGTCACTTGGTAAAAACATGTCCACCTGAAAGTGCATCTTTTCCTGTCCCATTGTTTGGTCATTTTCATAAAGAAAAAAAGATGTAGTACAAAAGTGACTGAAAATGATGCACAGCAGTACAAAAATGAAAAAAAAGACATAGTAGAAACATGAATGAAAATGATGTAGTTCAGAAATGACTAAAAAAGATGCAGTACAAAAGTAATTGAAAATGATGTACAAAAGTACACATCATGGCGTTTTCTTCAGTGCATTTTCCTGTTGACGTTCAGCTTCAATGGGATTCAATGGAGCCCTATTGCACATTTTTTTCATTGCGTTGAACTTCAACCGTCATTGGATAAATGCAACAAGTTTGTCCCACCCTCTGTCACTCAGCGTCTTTGGGGGTGAATCAGCTGTGGGTGGGGCCTCAGTTGTGGATGCTGAGCTTTTACAGAATGATTGGACAGTGTTTTTATTGACCCGGACCACCGCCCCTGCCTGTCTGGACCAGCCCCCCTTCCTGCATTTATACATGGACGTTCATCTATAGCCTGTCCGTCCATGGGAGTGGATCTCTCCTTCAATGTGGTTCTCCTCAAGATTTCTTCTTTTTCCCACTGGGTTTGGAAGTTTTTTCTTGCCGAGAAGGAGGGTCTAAGGACAGGGGATGCCTGGGACTTTTCATGTATTTCTGTAGTTGATTATGTTTTTGTAAAGCCCTCTGAGACGACTTTGTTGTGATTTAGGGCATTATAAATAAAATTGAATTGAATTGAATTGAATAGTTTTTATTGACAGATCAGATATAAACCATCACTGTCAGCTCAGTTCAGTCCCATTATGGACTTTGCAAGGGAAGTTGTTGGTATTTGCTCGGTGAAATGACTTGTTTATATCTTACATTGTACATGAAACACACTATTTCCTTGTTTCAGTTTAACATAATTTCAGCATTTTCTTATTCAAGTCTGTGGAACAGATGTATATTTTGTAGATGTCTTTTGGCCAGTGTTGGGAAAGTTCACCTTGATTAGGAACTAGTTCAAAGTTCAGTTCAAGTTACTCAATATGAATTAGTTCAGTTCATCGTTCATTCTTCCAAATTATGAACTAGAAGTTCATGGATCCCAAACTGAACTTTTTCGTTCTTTTTTTCGTTCTTTTTTGTGTTATTATTGTAAACGTATTGTTAACCGTTTCTGACGTTATCCTGTAGTCAAGAAAATCAGGGGAAAATGCTGCCCGGTCAGGGCAGAAGTAAGTACCTTACCCCGGGGTTATATTCCCTCTCACAAGGAGTGGTTTCATTGAGCTTCGTTTTCAATGTTTATTTCCAAGAACGGGACAACACCTGCCCCGGTCACCGGTCACACTCTGTACATTTAACTCTTTTTCTACGCTCCCAAAAACTCTCTGCACCCCCCCCCCCCCTCTCTCTCTCTTGCCCCCCCCCCCCCCCCCCCCCCCGCTGAATAATACAAAAATTACATCTATGATAATGCCGTGTTTTGATCCCATTTTATTCCTTATAGGACTCAATAATTACAACGTGATGAGAACAAAATGTGAACTAAATAAGAGCGCAGTTCAATAAATGCCAGAATAACCGCGTTCACAACTTTCTGTTCATTTGGCAAAAGTGAACGAGTCATTCACGTTCGTTAAAAATATGATATAGTTCGTGAACGATCGTTCAATGAACGCGTTCAGGTACAACACTGCTTTTGGGTCATAGAGCATTTTATAGAAAAGGAACGACGGCAGAATTTACAGAGAAATAAAATTATCAAATTAATGATGTAAGAAACACAGAGCTTCTGCTGTTTGAAAAACCAGCAGCCACCACTGTTCTCCACAGTAGATCCAAGAACATGCAGTGAATATTGTTATCTGTGGCTGTTTGTTGCTTATTGTAATGAAAGAGTAGCTGAAAATTTGGATTTTCCAATAAGCTCAATAGCTGTTGTAGCAGAGCAGTACGCTGTAGGCTACTGTTGCTGTTGTTGTTGTTGTTGTTATAGTAAAGTGGTGTCTTGCCTCTGGGGTGAAAGGATGTGCTGCATTCCAAACCACCTGTAACTCATACTGTTTCAAACTTCTACTAGTGAAAATGCACTGGAATGTCAGTTAAACCTGTGACTTTCCACTCGTACTAGATTAATGTCCACCCAGTCCCCAGTTCTGATGTCACAGCCCATCAAACAACAATGGTGGTCTCCGTGGATGTGATGTTTATGCAGATTATTTATTAAAACAAGGTATTGCTCTAATGATTTATCTGTAAATGTTCTGCATAACCAGCAGCTGCTCTAGCGTTACCTAGTTTTCAGTCCATTGAGTCAAATAATAACTTAATACCAAATATGTATCTAACTATAGCTACAACTAATGGAACATAAAAGGTAGAACAGCTTCTCTTGCTTCATACACCTTTAAAGGTGTCATTCCATGGTTATTTCATTAATATTACTGTGTTCTCCATTGTTATTGAATGCATTGTGTGTTCATTCTATTTAAAAAAAAAAACACGTCCGGATTGCTTTGTTTCAAGCTGTTTTTGCACGGTAGAAAAATGACTTGATGTCCTTCCTCATACATGGTAATGAGGCATCTCTGATTGGCTCAGAATGTGTGAAGGAACACTCCCCCCTCCCCTCTCGCTCTCTATGTTTGTTTTACCTTTACCAGAGTAGCATCCAGCTAGGTTTTCGCCATCTTCTCTTGTAGATGCTAATGCTACTTCAGATTTGCTGCAATGGGGGATGGCCTTAATCCCATGTGGGTGATGCTAAAGTCCATCTGACATCAGATGGACCGTTTTTTTCTGGGTCCCTTGTTCTTCTCATTGTTTTCTGTGAATGCGGTATGTAGCCAGTGGAGGTGACAAACCACTTTCAAAGGCAGCATGTGTTGGTTACTTAGGGTGACACATTAGATTCCAAAATGAGCGTGGAAAAGTGTTTTTCAGTGGAATGACACCTTTAAATAAGCAAAGAACAAACAGCCCTGGGACAGAAATGACTGGACATGAACATAAACTCCACATGGTCCACCAAGTTCTTTACATGTAGCTCCCACAATTCCTTATACAGTTTGATGTGACTTGCCTAAAATGCTATTAAGTCATCAGTTGTGGTTTGAAGTGGTGAAAAACCTGCCTGGAACACTCGGGCTATGACATCATCATTTTAGAAAAGGTACAGTTTGGTCGTACAGATGAAGATGTGAAACTGACATTTTCAAAGGTATCCACTTTGGTAACAAGCTGTGGTTTCAGTGACTGAAGATGCTGGTTTCATGTGGACGAAAGGCCTATTCCACACAAACCTTTTGCAGATAGGACCAAAGCTGTCTTGGTGTGGGCAGGGCTTTAAACTGCAGTGGTTCAGCAGCTGTCAAATGATGTGGGTGTTAAAGTTCACAGGACAAAAACTGTGTGAAGAAAAATGGATGAAAACTAGTTTGAGCTGCAACCACTAAAAATGACTATATGTGGTCATTTCTACAGGATAACTAGAGCATTCTTATATAAGTTGCTTGGTTCTAGTGGGTCTGATCCAATATTCCCTCCTGGTAGTCCCTCTCACAATTGGTGATTTCTCTCAGACCACAAGGAAAGCTCATCTTCCCCTAAAATGTCAAAAGATAAATGGTCACGTAGTTTTGTTTGTTAATATTTCATTGATTCCAAATGTGTTACAACATGTTCATCTCTTAGTCGAGTTTTCTCAGAATCAACTCCTTATCACAAATCAGCTGATCCAATGTTGTTACTTCTCATACATTCACATAGCAACGTTGTCTTCAATATATTTTCTCATTGATGGTCAGTGTCAATAGGATTCAAAGGAGCCCTATCATAGGGTTGTTTTCATTGCCTTGAAACTTGAGAGTCATTGGATAAATACAACAATTTTGTTTCGCCCCCTGATGTTCCGCCTTGCATCTCTGGGGGTGAATCAGCTGTGGGCGGGGCCTCGGCCAGCCTGGACGCTGAGCTTCTACATAATGATTGGATCACTGACAGCTCAGTTCAGCTCAGTTCCATCATGGACTTTACAAGAGAACCCAGGACAAACTAACACATTTGTTGGTGTTTCCTGTGTGAATTTACTTCTTCATTTCTTACCCTGTAAATTCAGTTTAACATAACTTCAGCATTTCCTTGTTCAAGTCCACGGAAAAGAGGTCTACTTGGTACGATAAAGTCACAGAGCATTTTATAGAAAAGGAACAGAGGCAGAATTTACACAGAAATAAAATGGCAAATTTCCCTTCTTTGAAAGACCAGAAGCCCACACTGTTCTGCACATGCTCTATTCTGTTCAAATTCATTTCAGGAGACAATGAAACACATCCAGGGCACGATATTTTGAAACTGTCAATTTTCCAGGTTAAGAAGAAACAGAGAAATCCTTTTTGTCACTATCTGTCTGATGCATCCACACCTTTTGAAACAAAAAAAGGACTTTTTCAGAAATATTTAAAGGTGTCATTCCATCGTTATTTCATTAATATTAATGTGTTCTCCATTCTTATTGAATACATTCTAGTTAAAAAACATCAAAAAGTGGCTGTGGCTCAGTTGGTAGAGTGGGTCGCCCAATGACCGAGAGGTTGGCGGTTCGCGTCCCGGCTCTGGCTGTCCACATGTCGAAGTGTCCTTGGGCAAGATACTGAACCCTGATTGAACCCTGACCCAAGTAGGACTGACCTTAGACCTTAGAAACCTTCTGGTGTATGAGTGTATGTGTGAATGGGTGAATGTGAGGCTAATGTAAAGCACTTTGAGCACCATGAAGGTGGAAGTGCAGTCCATTTACCATTTACAGTTGAAAAATGACTTGAGGTCGACCAACAGACCTACCTCATACATGTCCATGATGCGGTGATGAGGCGTCTCTGATTGCCTCAGAATGCATGAAGGAACACCTTCCCGCTCTATGTGTGTTTACCTTTACCAGTGTAGCATCCAGCTAGGTTTCGTGTTGTAGCTTGTTTTGAAAGTGTGCAGGGAAAAAAACGAGGCTTCATTTCCACAGAGAGCACATAAAGTTTGATCCACTATTTTTTCAAGTTTGTGCAGCAGTTACTGTGGTGCCGTCTTCTCTTGTAGATGCTAATGCTCATGCTACTTCAGATTTGCTGCAATGGGGGATGGGTTTAACCCCACGTGGGTAACGTTAAAGTCAATCTGACATCAGATGGACCAGCTTTTTCTGGGTCCCTCATTCCTCTTGTTTTCTGTGAATACAGTATGCAGCCAGTGGAGGTGACACACCACTCTAAAAGGCAGCGTGTGTTGGTAACTCGGGGTGACCCATCAGATTCCAAAAGGTGCATGGAAAAGTGGTTTTCAGCGCAATGGCACTTTTCATATGTTATAATATTTATATTTGAGATTGAGTGAAATCTTAAAGTCGCCCAAAAACTGTCCAATCCTGTATGGTAGTATATGTAGTATTTACTATATACTAGTACATGTGTGTGTTTGTTGAGTATTTAGCCTTGATTTACTTCATCCTAAATCAACCGTAACTGCTCAAAAACATATTTTATTGTCTAGCATCACATTAAACCCTATAGACTCAGTGGAGTTTTAGACTTTGTCAGTTTTATTTCCTTGTTCTCTATGTAGAATCATAACTGACATCACCTGTAAAACACAAGAATAAAGATCATATTTAACGCATCCTGAGGAAAACCTTCAGATGAAGAGTTTAAATGAAGTGATCAAAGATTCAAAGATCACAATCTCAGACTCTGAAACCAACTCTGACTGGATTAGAACCTTTAAACAGTTGTAACAGGAGGCCACATGACACCCCCCCCCGTTAAACCAACACACTCATCAGACCACACAGGGACTCAGGAACTCCAGAGTCTTGATGCTGGTGGAGATGCTTCAGGCTAAACACAGACAAACTGCATCAAGTTTGTTGTTGGAGGATTAAGTGGCTCTGTTTCCAGGGCCGGAAACAAGGGGTGGGGGTGAGGGGGGTGTCTGTTGGTTTTACCCCCAGACCATTCAATCAACAAGACAAAGACATCAGGATCTAATAAGAAAACAGGGAATGAGAAAACATCTTCAGACTGAAGCTGTGCATGTGGTCGACTGTTTACGCCTGTGGACCTGTGGATGTAAACATGACAACATCACAACCAGAACCAGTAAATCCAGGACTCTTTTCTGTCAGATCTCGGTCATGTTTACCCTCTGAAGTGAGAGGATGTGCAACATAATTCAAAACATGGACGGATTTGTCTGAAATTTTCAGGAAATGCTGATATAGGAACAAGAAACAAATAATAAAAATTTGGTTGTGATCAGTGGATATACATGTGTGTGTGTGTGTGTGTGTGTGGGGTGGGGGTGGGGGGGCTTTCCAATGCTTCCAGCGAGCTAATTGTGTCTGGCCAACCATGTTGAGCCAAACCGTTTCCCAAAGCGTGTGGTTGACCCGCCTCTCCTCAAATGCTACTTGTTGAAGCCAGTGAAGGCGGTGTCGAAGTTTAAACCAATCACACCACTTTTTCCTCTGACGTATGTGACCCATTGACTTGGCTATGTGGTAGATTAAACTCTTACCAAAGCCAGTCGGTAGCAAAGCAAAACCATCTTTCCTTTTAATAAATGCCTCCAGGGCTATCGTTAGCTCACTGCTCCGAAATCTTTCAATACAACATCTACGGCTGTGTTAAAGGCTGCTCCATTCTTACAATGAATGAAGCGCTTCTGTTTACATTCCCGGGGTTCTGCTCACAGTTCATCACTGCCTTGAACATGCCTCTACCCAAAGCCGCTGGAGATGCTCAATGTTGATTGGCTCCTGACAAAGAGGGTGGAGTTCCTAATTTCTTCAGAGTTTCAAAAGCTGTAGATACAGTAGCGTGCCTGGCCAGACTAGTTGCAACACTGTCCAGTGTTGCATCAAACTAGGATGGGCGGGGCCAGGCTAAGATTAGGGTACGAGGGGGTGCACGTGTGTGATTCGTAGCAAGATAACTCAAAAAGTTGAGGATGGATTTATCTGATATTTTCAGGAAATGTTGATACTGGTACAAAGAACAAGTGATCAGTGGAGGAGGGGGGGGCTGATCTTTTGCCTTGGCAGAGTCTGCGTTTTCAGGGTGCTTTTCTAGTTTGTAATGTATTCATCATTTTTAAATGTTTTTATATATGATATAATTAAGCCATGCATGGACTAGTGTTGAGAATTAGCAAACAGGAAGTTAGCTTGAGTAAAATGTACTCAAATTGAAGAAATTTGGTCCTTCTCTAAAATGAATAAAAGTTACTGTTTGGGCAGAGCTTTCCAAACTCAATATAGAGCTAAATGTATTCTTTTTGACAAAAATATTTTTTACTCTGGAAAAAAATCTCATTTGTGCAACATACACCTGTGCAGAACATCTGGTCTCTCCTTCTGACTGTATTAATGTAATTTGTTATGTCCATGTTAAAATAAATAAATGAATGAATAAATAAATAAAATAATTTTTTCAGCCACAGAGCTATAAGTGTGGGGAAAAAAAACTAGCAGCTTATAGTCCAGAAAATACAGTGTCCTATTTTGTTCTTACGAGAAACAACTCCCTAAGCAAGAGGCTGAAAAAGATTATTACTTCAGATAGCAGTAGTCCCTTCTTCAACGCCAGATAAGATCATGGTCTCTGATGATGAAAAGACTTATTCCTCTTCCTCCACCTCATCCTCCAAACATCAAGACACAATATTTTCACAACTCAAACCCCAGCAACCAGATCCTATTCACATTATGAAGTCACCTTTAGCAACTGTAAAGAAGACACATGTTCTGCAGGCACAGACTGTTCTAACAATAAACTCATATACCAGCTGGCACATATATCGATATATCATATTTCTGTTTTGTTCTTGTATAAGTATCAGCCTGTTGTGTTGGCCAATATGGTCCTTTTTCACTGATTCCATGATTTACTGACAGGTGAAGGAAAAAGAGGAAAAAAGAAGAGAGAAGGGGAGAGAAAAGCGAAAAAAGAGGGACAAAAGAAAAGAGAGGGAACGAAAATGAAAGGAAAACAAAGAAAGACAAAGAAGAGAAGAGGAAGGGGGCAAAAAAGAGAAAGAAAGAGGAAAAAAGAAGATATAAAGGAGGGAAAAAGAAAAAAGGAGGAAGAAGAACAGAAAATAAGAAAGTGGAGGAAAGGAGGAAAAGAAAAGAAAAAAAGAGAGAGTAAAGAAAAAACAGAGCAGGTATACGTTTGGACAAAATGTATATGGGGGAGGACAGTGAAACATATTAGTTTAACTGTCACCATTTATATTTTGTAATTGTAATTACCCCAAAGGGGAGAGGCTGGTTGGTTGGTTGGTTGGTTAGGTGGCTGGCTGGTTGGTTGGTTGGTTGGTTAGCTAACCAGCTGGCTGGTTGGTTAGCTGGCTGGCTGGTTGGCTGGTTAGTTGGTTGGTTGGCTGGTTGGTTGGTTTGTTGGTTGATTGGCTGGTTGGCTGATTGGCTGGTTGGTTAGTAAACCGGCTGGCTGGTTGGTTAGCTGGCTGGTTGGTTAGCTGGCTGGCTGGTTGGCTGGTTGGCTGGTTGGCTGGCTGGTTGGTTAGTTAGCCGGCTGGCTGGTTGGTTAGTTGGCTGGCTGGTTGGTTAGTTAACTGGCTGGCTGGTTGGTTAGTTGGTTGGCTTTTCAAAAAAACTATTGGACCAATTTCCATGAAATTTTCAAGAAAGGTGCAATGTGGTCCAGAATAGATCCCATAAAATTTTGATGAATCTAGGTCAAAGGTCACAGTCACCAAAAATGTATTTTTTCAATGATGAGAGATAGGGCAAATCATGTAAAATATGGGTGAGGGGGGCGGGGTTTATTGTGACTGGCACCAGTTGTTAAAAAAGACGTTTTGGCGTTTGTTTTCATTTGACAGGGAAAAAAAATCAGTGTTCAACCAAAAAAATCCAGATTGGTGGATCATTAGACTGTTTGTGGAGCACTGTTCACCTCTCACACTGTCCTGAGGTTTTAGCATGTCTCCAAACCAAGCACGCCAAGGCCATTGGACCCAGTTCTAGACATGGGTGGAGTTTAGGAACACTTTGGCACGATGTTTGACCTGTGTTCAGGACAATCCCTTAAAGACCTTTGTCTACATCAGACCTGGGTAAAGTAAGACCTGGGGGGTCACATGTGGCCCAATAGGAAACTTAATTTAAAGAAGGGATGAAAAAGTTTGATCCACTGAGATTCACCTCAACCTCCACATATCAGATCAAAGGCACTGTTTATTGTCAAGTTACATCAAATCCTTAGGGAAGGATCCTCTATGCCTCTGATACCCCCCCCCCCCCAACCACAACCACAGCCCCCTGGGGTCTGAGGAAAACCCTGGTTCTGCAGATGTGAATCATCATTGATGGGTTGGACAGTGGAGCTGTTTCAGATTCTGGTGGGTTCATGGTTTATGACGGTGGTTTTTGGGGTCAGTGGTTAAACCCTGAAGACCCTGTGAAGCCCAGCTGTAGTCTTGAATCATGGGTGATGAAAGTTTTTGTAGTAAATCTGATGCAAAGTTCCAGGTTCTCCTTTATTGAAACAAACCAGCGGTTCATGGTGTTTGAGCACAGAACTTCACTCCCCCAGGATGTTGGAACATGTTTTAGTTAATTTCCTTCAGCCATATTGTGCCACAGTCAGAGGTGGTAAAAGTATGATTAAAAAATGATTAGATTTTGGTGATGATCTGGAAGAGATCCTAGATTCTGGATCACTTTGAAATGTATTCTCCATTTACTGCAATGTAAAATGTAATCATTTGTTCATTGTGACAACCCCAACACATCATGAAATTATCATCAAGATCCGTCCATAATTGTTTTAGTTATCTTGCTAACTAACAGACAGACAGACGAACAAACAAACTCTGGCAAAAACATAACCTCCTTGGCGGGCCTCTCTTCTTTTGGAGGGGGGGGGTCTACCTTGGTGGAGGTTTGCGCTTTTCTTGTTATTATTATTATTATTATTATTATTATTATTATTATTATTATTATTATTATTATTATTATTATTATTATTATTATTATTATTATTATTATTATTATGGACCAAAGGGTTAGAAAATATGCTGGGTGTCAGTTCATTTGTCCATTTTTCAGAGTTATTTTTTTCCAGATCTTCCAAAATCTAGCAATGATTTACACTTTACTATATGTTAGAATTTTGTTTTTTTTAAAGGCATGAGTGAAATGACTATAATGACCCAATACATTTATAAAAGGTCAATGTCTCAGGTTTAAGGAACTGTGGGAATTTTTCGATACATAAAGTTCAAGAAATATAGTCATGAGATTGACACGTGGAACATGGGAGCGTGGGTGTTCCTGTGGGTTTATAAGGGTTAACTCCAAGTATTTTCACCAACACTGGAAGTTACTTTGTTAACTTTTACTCTGTCCAATGTTAGAATAACTCTGAAAGAATTAAACTCCTTTGACAGTTCATTTTTTTACACTGGTAAATTTAGTATATAATTGCTCCCTGGGATTCCTCAGTCCAAATACCCCCCCCCAGAGGAGTAACATCCTCCCCACTAACTACCACCCTGAAGCTCCTCCCACCTCCATCATACGGTCGAACCCCGGCAGGAAGTGGCGCCGAGCTGAGTGTGGCGGTGGCACATCTGGAACGTGTCGACCACAGACATCTGTCGTCCAAAACCAGATGTGAGCGCTCAGCGATCTTCCTCTGTCCCGTTCTCACACGGATAATGATGATCTCAGGGGTCGGACATGTGTGATGTCAGTGACATCTGGCAAGTTTCCACAGCTTCCACTGAGTGCGCTCACACACTACATGTATTATTACTACATGCAGAGGCAGGACAGCTGCACACAGTTTATCATAAACACTCCACTGAAGCTACAGGAACATACTGTACCCTGCATTCAACTAGAAACTCCACAAAACATCAACTTCAACAGAAAACTCAGTTTCAGCTTTTTACTGACCCAGAAGTGTCTGAAGATGTCAGGAAATACTAACCAAAACTTCTGCATCATTTTACAGCTATCAAAATTAACAGATTAACAGGGATTTTATTCATCCTTAAATCACCTTTAAGGGCTTTATTTACGTTACTTTTAAAGGCTTTATAATTTATCTATAGCAACACAATGTTAAATTATCAATTTTCATTTGCCAATTTTGTTCAGTGTTTCTCATTGTATGAATTTGTCACTTATTTTACTTTTTTGTTGCCTTAACTCATTTTAATCCTTATATTTTTCCATATTTGGTCATTTTCCTCCTTGTTTTGATAACTTTTTCAGTTTATCTCACAATTTTCTCATCTATCTATCTATCTATCTATCTATCTATCTATCTATCTATCTATCTATCTATCTATCTATCTATCTATCTATCTATCTATCTATCTATCTATCTATCTATCTATCTATCTATCTATCTATCTATCTATCTATCTATCTATCTATCATGATTAATCTGATTAAAAGTTTAAGTGCTGCTGTCAAATGATTCAAATGTATAATCAGATTAATCACAGTATTGCTTTGGATTAATAATGATTAAATATTCATTTTTAATCTATATTAATTATGTTTCATTTGCATGGGCAATTAGACTCAGGAAAGAAGTGAATATATGCAATGAATGTGTTTGTTATGAGCTGAAAACTCAGACAGAACAGAACTGTTGGGGCTCGGGGGGTTGTACTCAAATTTCCTACCAAAGTAATTAAGAAAAAAAATAAAGAATTAAATTCAAATTTAAATTAAAGAAACAGAAATATTTACAAAATAATTAAAATTAAGAAACACAAAAAATGTGGACAAAAAAGTACAAAACATGCTAAAATTCACTAAAAAGCATCCCAAAAAAGCAATGAAAAATCCAGAACTTATTAAAAAAAACTCTTCTAAAGCCAGAAAAAATGTGATAGAGCATCCAAAACATATATGCAAAAATATGGATACACAAACAATTAACATGTTTATTCAACACCTTCAACAGATTAAATAAAACAACTGTAAACAACTGTTCCATTTAATTGCATTTATATTTTTAACCAAATCATTCATGATGATGAATTAATCAACATTAATGCATTAATATTGACAGACCTACATGTACTGCAATTAAATGGAACAGTTGTTTTATTTCAAGTTGTTTTGTTGAAACTGTTGAAGGTGTTAAATAAACATGTTAATTTCATATATATTCATATTTTTGCATGTTTTGGATATTTTTATCATATTTTTTGTGTCTTTTTTCAGTTATCTTGGTAACAGCCAGACAAACAGATAAATGTCAGCAAAAACATAACTGCCACAGAGTAATTAATAAGGGAAATAGAAATGTGAATAAACTGATGGATGGACTTACAATGACAGATCAGGGTCTGTAAAGTTATGTCTGTGATGGAGGATTTGAGCTTAATTTAATGTGTGTTGAAATTTAGTCTGGCGTGGATTCTTCAGTGTTATGGTTTCTGTCCCTGTAAATTGTCCCTGTAGGTTGATAATAATTCATTCCATTTACTGGCCTTCAGTTGATTTGATGATTTGTTTGAAAGGGAAACATTAAGACTCATCACCATTTGTCATTTGAATTCAATTCTGTTGAGGACAATAATAATACTGGAAACCATGAATGTTTCCACATGTAAGTTGTTCCCAAATGACACTTCATAATTTTTTAGAATATAAGGGATGATATTTCTTCTTGAGTTAAAGACAAGAACAATATAACATATGTAAAAAGATCATAAATACACAAAAAAAATATAAAATACACAAGACGGAAAAGTTAAAAAAAAAAAAAAAGCTGACAGCTGCTTCTGTCAAAGTTTGTTCATTTGACTTTAGACTCATTTAACAAAATTAAAGAAGTAAAATGTGAATATGACAAAGACCTTACCATAATATAAATATACATGTATTACAATAATAATCATTTTAATAAGTTTTTTTCTTAGTCTTGGAGTTAAATGTTATTCAGTTATTTAAAAGCAAAAAGTGAAACTAAACCATTGGTGAAATTCTTTGTTCTCTGCTCTGTTTAAACCTCTTTATCTCTGATACAGTTTGTGTCAGATTATGATGAAGAAAAGTGAACTGACAAACCTGTTACAGTTATTTAATCTGTAGGTCTGGAAAAAAGACCACTGCAAAAATGTGGACTTTCTTTGATTTTAGCCTTTATAGTTCTGTGTGTTTGAATAAAATGAACATTTTTGTTTCATTCTCTAAACTAGAACTCAGTCAATATGGGATTTTTGGATCTGATGCGATACTGATATTAGGGGCTAAAAAAGCCGATATCTGATATATTGGCCAATGATAAGTACATTGACTGTTAATCCATATATTGGCTGATATAGGACATAAGAACATTGATGTGCACAGGATATAATAATTATTATAATAATTATTATAATAATTATAATTATAATGATAAACTTTATTTATAAAGCACCTTTCATACAAAAAATGTAGCCCAAAGTGCTTCACAGTGATTAAAAATTTAAATAAAATTTGAAGACAAGGGTGAAATAAGAAATACATGAAGATTTGATTGTACAAAATTATAAAATTACAAAAGTTCAAGATAAACTGATTATACTTACATTATAACATTCTAATAAAATAAATAAGAAATACATTAAGATTTGATTATACACAAAATATAAAGAATATAAAGTCTATTATTACGTGAAAATATGAATACTGAACTATTTTAGAACATGAAAATAGTTCAGTAAGTCATTCTTTAAAATGTCAGTGACAATTAATATACAGTATTAATTACATTACTAAGTTCACAGGCACAGGAAGCGCGGGGGGGTGAATAGTTTCTAAGATGGGGGATGGATTGCAATTCATGACTTTTGGGGCACACAGGGGTGGGGGGTATGTGATGGGGGTGATGTGATGTCATAAAAAAGGAAAAACAAAACAAAATATTAAAATGTGTTTTAAAAATAGATATATTAAGCAATGTTTAAAAAATACATATGTTTAACAAATAATAATAATAATAATAATAATAATAATAATAGTAATAATAATAATAATAATAATAATAATAATAATAATAATAATAATAATAATAATAATAATAATAATAATAATAATAATAATAATAAAACATTTAAAGATTGAGGTGGGGGTCACAGCTGATTTTGGGCTCTCCTACCAACCAAACCAACATTACACACTTTTGTTTTTTCAACATTTAGTAAATATCAGTTAAGTTTTGCACATATATCCAATGGACACATGACTCTTGGTCCTGTTTGACCTTTGACCTCCTCAGAGCTGTCTGATAGAGGAGCAGGGTTCTGGCCTGTGCTGACAGTGTGCAGCCTTTCACCCACATGCGTTTATCAGAGGAAGCGTGTGCTGAGCCGCTTTGACAGAGGCAGTCATGCATCACCTGTCTCACCAGGGAGGATCTGACCTTTGACCTGGTCATTGCCGGGTTCTGGTAATGAATCATGACTCACCTGAGTAAATGGTAAATGGACTGCACTTATATAATTCTTTTTCACCTTCATGGTGCTCAAAGTGCTTTACATTAGCCTCACATTCACACACACACACATACACCAGTAGGTTTCTAAGGTTCTGTCAGTCCTACTGGGAGACTAAGTCAGGGTTCAGTTTCTTGCCCAAGGACACTTCGACACGTGGACAGGTGGAATCACATGATACCATCATCCTTCACTTCAGAACGTCTCATAGCATTTCATATCTGATGTTCTGTTTTTTTATCCATATTGAAGTAGAGATCAAAGTAAGTAAAGTGCTGTATTTTCCAAATTATAGGGAAAGCATTGGATTATAATATCAACAAATGGTTTATTTTCTCTCTTTTTTTCATATATAAAATGAACTGGACTATAAGGTCCATTAGGTGAAACATAACAGTCAGATAAGTCAGTAAGTCAAACTTTATTAAACATGTTCACAACAACTCTCACCTTTGTTTGAATGTTAATGAGTGTATTCACAATATCTGCTGACCTTGTTGAGTTCTAACAAACTCTTGTTCTGCTAATTCAAACATTAGCATATTGACAATAAATGTCAGAAATATTGAGTTATAACATGTAAAATACAAGGCAATACACTGACATTCCAGTTCAGTCCTTATACACACACTGTAATATTATGGTGAAGTACAGGACGTTTTACTCCATATCATAAGCACCATGTACGACACTACATCACTTCCAAGTCACTAAGCACAACCAGAATTACTATATATAAGGCGCTCTGGGTTATACAGTGTACTGTTGTTTTTGCAGAAAATTAAAGGCTTTTAAATGTGCCTTATAGTCCAGAAAATACAGTCACTACATTTCATTTAAATAGCACTTTTCACAGGTAAAATTACAAAGTGCTTCACATTTCAGCATAAAATGTCAATAAAATCTTATTACAAAAATAAAATAAATAAAATGTGAGACAGATAAAACAATAACAACAATACAGACAAAATAAAAATACAACACAAACAAGCCCATAAAACAACAACCCAGTCTAAACGCCTGCCTAAATAGATAAGAAAATATATTCCGAATATGAAGTGGTAATGCTTCCTGACAGCTGCCAGTTAACAAACAACACAACAATGAAATAACAATTCCAGGAAGAAAAACAATCACAATTTACATAAAGAAAACAAGAAAAAAAGTCACTTTTCAATCAATCAACCAATCAATCTTTATTTACATAGCAGTTTTCATACATGGTGCATGTATCCCAAAGTACTTTACGTCAGTTCCTCCTTTAACCCCCATTTGTAGGTACAGTTAAAAGATTTAGAAAATTAAAAAGGCTTAAAAAAAATCAAACTAAATTTTATATATAATAAAATAAATAACTAAATAAATAATAATAGTAATAAAATAAAAATGAATACATAAAACAGCAGTATGAAATAATGTTAAAAGTAAAAGTTTAATTAAAAGCTAAGCTAAAAAGGTAGGTTTTCAGTTTACCCTTAAAAATATGAGAAAAAGAGTGAGAGGAGGTAAAGCTTATGAACTCTCACCCCTATGATCATGAAGGGCTCTAAAAGTAAGAACTAAAATCTTCAGACTGATTCTAAAATTAACATTAAACATTAAAGCCTTCAGTTCTGACATAGATCCAGTGATTTCTGATCGTTTGCGTCCATTTGTTATGGATTTGTGGTTTATCAGCTGATGCTCTAGATGGTCGAGGTATAAAGCTGAAACCCAGTTCACCCCTTCCCCCTACCCCTTGTTCACGTGAAGGGGTAGTGTTGTTCCAATTCTCAATTAGATGGAGTGAAGGGGCTAAGGTAAAGGGGAGGGGCTAAGGCAAAGGGCTGTATAGGCCTTGAAATGGACACAAACCAGGACCACGCTACGAACAGAGGGGCAGAAGTAATTTCCCATAATTCTTCAGCCAGGTGGAGGAAAACAGCCAAAAAGTGCAGCAGTAATGAAAGAAACACATAAATGTACATATGTACCTCCACGAAGGAGGTTATGTTTTTGATGGTGTTTATCTCTTTGTCTGTCTGTCTGACTTTGTACAACAACTCAAAATGTTACAGATGGATTTCGATGAAAGTTTCAGGATAGTTTGGAAATGACACAATCACACAAATTGATTAGATTTTGGTGAAGATCCAGAAATGATCCTGGATTCTGGATCCCTTTGAAATGTGTTCTCCATTTACTGAAATTAAATTACTAAAATTTCAAAGTGATCCAGATTCCTCCCCTCACCGCTTAGATGCGAGGGGAGGAGGAGGGGGAACAAACACAAGGAGGTGGGGTGGACAGCGCCACAGCACAGTGGAGGAAGCAGAGTGGTGAAATCTTATTCATTTAGAGCATTATCTCGAGATATTCAATATGCCAAATTCTTTTTTGATTTCATAAAACATCTCATCTAAAGAGTAATGGTAGGGGTAGGTGTAAGGGTAGGGGTAGGGGTAGGACTAAGGGGGAGGGGTAAGGGGTAAGGATAGGGGTAGGGCTAAGGGGTAGGGGTAAGGGTAGAATTGGGTCTAAATGTTGAAGTAACTGTTGAGACCAGTGACAGATGATTAAATACAACAACCTGTATTTACCAGAGGAGATGAAAATGATGGTATCTTACAGAACCATCTGGGACCCTTCCGCAACTGATCCATTTTCAAAAGAGGGGCCTGATCTAAAATCCTTGCCTGTTATTAGATGAAGAATCTGTCCATCATCTTGACTGACTGGGGGCTACCGAACACTAGCTGACGACATCTGTTGTGGATGTTGTTGTCATTTTTTCCTCCCAGTTCCATTACTGTCAGTCCAAGTTTACCAGCCTCTTTGACTTGGTCCTCTACCACCGCCACCAGGGGGGGGTACCGCAATAACGATAGGGTTCTGCACTTGTCCTATTTCTTTAACCACCAGTGGAACCATCTGATAGATCAAACTCTTGCGAAACCTGGTCAGAAGAAGAGTGAAAAGGTCATTGCCATCAACAAACGCTTCCAAAGTCAACGTCTGTTCATCTTTTAAGGAATGAACATGTGGTAGACACAACAGTGGAAATACCCTTGGATACCTAACACACGCTACCATTATAGTGTGTCTGAAAAGATTACACCGCCGTTGCTTCTGCTTTACGTCACACCAGCCACAAAGCTGCCAGGTAGTCCCACCCTGCCACACTGATTGGCTACTTCATTTTGAAGAAAACCTGAACCTCATGGTACTCAAATGGTTGTGTGAGCGTACCAAAATGCAGCCAGATGACATGAGTCAGGTTAGAAAATGACTGAAAAGGATCCGGGATTTAGGTCAACCCTCCTCCTCCTCACAAAAAAATCCACTGTTTATGTCTGGAACTGTTGATGCATTCAAGGTCTCAGCTAAACATGGGTTCTGCTCAGTGTCAGGTTGAAGACATTTATCAGGACTTTAACTCTTAATCACAGTAAAGACCTTCTGATCATGAACATGAATGTTCTACGTATTAAAACCTAAACTCTCTGTGGATTTTCTGGAGTCTTTTGCAGCAGAGGGTTACTCCTGTAAACAGTGTGGTCCTACTGTGACATGTTTCTCTTAAACAGATGGAAACACTACTTTTAACTAAACAGTTTTACATTGGAGACAAGTATGACCTGGAGCCTGTGGAGACAGAAAAAAGAAGGATGATCCACTGCTATTTGAGTGGAGCTGAAGAGGAGGTTAAAAACAAACTGTGGATCACAGTATAATGAGGCTAATATTAAGAACAAGTAGTCTTTTGTTGTCCTTGTCTTTTTTTATATAAAAAATAATAATAACATAGAAAAATATATAATTACAAAAAAAATCTAAATAAAATTACAAATAAAACAAATAATACAATGAAAAAATAATAAAAATATTAAATAAAATATTAAAAAATAATAGTAATAATACAAAGTTAGCATATCTCCAAATCTTTGAAAAATACATGTTTCACTTTGCACTGGTTTCCCTCAGGCTTCATGGGGATAAAAATAATAATAAAATAAAAATAATGTATTCTTCACACAGATTTATACTTTACTAATGGGGACCTACATTTATATTTAACCCTTGTGGGGACCTGGATTTTGGTCCCCATAGTGTCAGAGGTCCATGTAGTGTGGCTATGTAGAAATATCAATGTCCCCATAAAGATAGGAATACAAGAACACACACACACACACTTTAGTTTTGACCCAGGACAGTGGCCCATCAATGGCAGGAGATGAATTGAACACTTCGAGTAAGCAGTACACATACATGCACATACATTGACACAGTCACAAGCTGGTACATTATGAAAAAGTAATACACTGCCAGTCTCAATTCAGAACCAGAATGAGAAATAGGCCTATTTTTTTATCTACATTTTTTTGTGACCTGTCATGACCTTTCCTCCAATTCTTCATTATCTCCACCTGGCCCGCACTGTGCAGCTGCAAGACTTCTGTAATCAGGAGGCTATTTAAGCTTGTATCTTGCAGTCGCAGGTGAAATACCATTTCAGGTGTTACCCTTCTATAGCCTGGACATTTTGCCGCTCTTTCTCTTCTCCATAACCCAGACATTCTTTCATCATCATGGACTCTGGCTGGTCTACCACAGGTTTTTTTTGTTTTGGTTTTATTCTCATTCGTCTTGGATTAATGTTTCTTTATTTATTAAATCTGTTCTCCCTTCAACACCGAGCATTTGAGTCCTTCCACTACACCCTCCTGTGACATGACCAAATGTTGTAGCTCCAGGGGAAACCCGACAGGTGCACAGGGCTCCAAATGCAGGCTAGCCAGTTTAGCATGAGCTGTGGTAGCAGTCTCCACCGTGCACCTTCCTGGGACACTACTGTGTCTGTATCATATCCTTGCCTGACATCACTACTCTTTAAAAAAATAACGACTAAGCGAACTCTGTGAACCCATAGTAGCACAAAGAAATTCTACAACTTTTCAGAGCTATCATTAGCCCTCGTAGCTATCACAACAGCACCGTTGAACTTCAACATTAGCAACAACCCATTGATATGTAACAACAATGTAATAGCTTTTCCGCAAATGTTACACTATTGAAACTGAACAAATCTTTACAAAAATACATATAAATAATAAAAAATAAATAAATAATCATATATTTAAGAATATGGAAAATGCATTCTGATTTCTGAGCTTGTGATTGGGTGGGCCTAACTGTCAATCAGGGTAGGCCTGGCACACCCACACCTGCCCACAGATCCGCCTATGCTGGGGATGAAAGGTCATGACCTTAGGATAAACCACATCAAGGATTGGGTACCTTTAGGTATATACTTCCGACACTGTAAGCCGAGTTTCATTGACATTCATCTGTGATTCTTTGTCAGTCTGTTTCATTTAACCACATCTGTTGTAGTGGTTGAAATACTATTATTTCAGTTTTCTGCAATATTGTAAGTTGTCAAAAATGTTGTTCTGCAATTTGGAAATACTTCCTGCAAATGCCCAAGCCTCCAATCTACATCCTTCTCAACCATTAAAACCAGGGCCGGATCTAACTCTGCCCACTTGGAGGGGCATGTGGTTTGGCAGGAGGGGCATGAACTGGGGGGTGTCAAATCCCACCCAAACCCTTAAAAGCACAGAAAACAATGCTAACTATGCCGTCATCAGTTAATCAATCCATATCTATATCAATTTGATTTGTATTATAGGTTTTATATTGGATTTGGATGCCATGCCTGGCACTACCCTCTGCATTTACCCAGGCTTGGGACTGGTACAAATGTGACACTGGCTTGTGTCCCATTTGTGGCTGAATTACTCTTTTTTTTTGGTTTTGTTTTGTTTTTTGTTTGGTTTATTTTATTTTTGTGTATGTTTTTGTAGTTTTTTTTCCTTTTTTCCTATTTTGTGTATTCCTTTGTCATTCATTTATTTACAGAACATATTCTATTTTAACATTTTCTGTATATTTTTTGTCTTTTTTGTTGTTTTCACAGCTTATAGCAACTTTTAGGATGTTTTAAATTTTTTGTATTTTTAATTTTATTTTTTGTATTTTTTCTTTTCATTTTTTGTTCTTTTTTTATCCTTTTATGCATTCCTTTATCATTTATTTATTTAGAACAACATATCTTTTACATGTCTGTGTATTTTTTTGGTCTTTTATGTCATTTTCATATACCCTATAGCAACTTTTAGGATTTTTCTTATTATTTTTGTCTAATTGTTTTTACTTTTTATCCTTTCATTTATTTTTTTGTCATTTTCTTTAGTTACAGTCTATTTGTGTTGTTGTTCATAGCTTATTTCTATCACTTTAGGATCAGCCGTCTGTTTTTCTGTGCAAACACCCTAACAAATGTATCCATGTTTAGGCCTTTTGTTATAGCCTTCTCGTGAGCCAGAATAACTAAATCTCTTTTTCTCTTGTGAAGCATAGTGTGCTGAAAGGGGGTAAGGACCAGAGGTGGTCAAAGTACTCACATTCTGTACTTAAGTAGAAGTACAGCTACTTGTGTGAAAAAATACTCTGATAAAAGTAGAAGTACTAATTCAACTCCTCTACTTAAGTAAAAGTAAAAAAGTACAACTTTTGAATTGTAATAAAGTGAATTTGAATTGTAAAAAGTAAAATAAATTTTTTTGTCATGAACACAACAATACTTATTTAACCAGTAAAAATACCCCAAAAGTACTTAAAATGAATATTTTAAAAGTGAGTTACTGTGTAGAAAATCTGTTTTGTGGATATGGGCAGAAAATTGAGGGGGGGGGGGCACAATTGAGATAAAAAGTCATCATGACATTTTTAAAAAGTTATAGAAATAGGACATTTAAACAAAAAACGCATTATTTTAAGAGAAAAAGTCAGAATTTTAGATTAAATGTTAAAATTGTGAAATTAAAAGTAAAAAAATTATGAGATAAAAATTCCAAATTGTGAGATAATAGTCATATAACTATTAACCACAGTTTCCCTCCTCCACTGATTTTCCATCTGAAGCCACTTATTTTTCATACTGTTACGTCTGTTTTGTTTAAAAAAGTAACAAGTCTATTCTGAGAATGTAAAGAGTATAAAGTACAGATATTTATGCAAAAATATAGGGAGTAAAAGTAATAAGTTGCCAGAAAAATAAATACTCAAGTAAAGTAAAGATACCTAAAATATCTACTTAAGTACAGTAATGAAGTTCTTTTACTTAGTTACTTCACACCTCTGGTAAGGACAGAAAGAGGTCTGGCATGAAACAGAGGATATCACAATCACAATGGATGCCACATACATGCGATGGAGCTGAGGAAAGCCTTCATTGTGCCCTTGTAGATATTGGCAAATGGCGGCGGCTATGGTGCTTGTGCAACTAGACTGGGACTGTGGGGCACAGGGGTTACAGCCTGTAGCGAATGGGGAAGCAATGCCATCACCCCACGGTGACGAGTTGCTGCTGGGTAGTGAGTGAATGTGTCACTACTGCTGCAGGAGGAGCGGGCTGAGCGGCGGGAACGGAAGATCGGAGCTTCTGTTGCTAATACCGTAGCATTGTCACAAGTACTAGTGTTAGCTTTAGCTTTAGCAACCAGAAATCTGCGCATCGTGATCGGTAGAGGAGAGATAAGTGGAAGAAATAAAGCCAAATCGCTGCGGTAAATGAGTACAGTGTGAGTGTCTCTATGACGGTCAGGTCAAACTGGTGTGAGAAAGTGACAGAACTGAAGCCAAGCGAGTCTGAGAGAGGCCACGCCCTCCCTTTGCATCTACCAATCACAAGAGATTCAGGAGAGAACAGCGCGAATATCTTTGGCTGCTGTATTTAAAGCATGTGGCATTTTTTCCTTGTCATCGCGTTTGGTAGGTTTGATAGGGGCAGGCGCGGCATCGAGTTTGGGGGGGCAGGTGCAAAATTTAGGGGGGCATTGCCCCCCCTTGCCTATGCCTAGATCCGGGCCCGATTAAAACCCATATTGACAGCATCTACAGCTTTGTAACCCTTCGCATTAGTATAATACTTTATTCCTTCGCTGTTCTTCTAATTTCAGTCTTGTTGTTGGAATCAGGCTGGTTCCCAAATTTGTCCAGATAAGACTTCTTGGCACTTACCTGTCAAGCCAAAGCTTTTCTCTTCTTGCGGGCCATGTTTTTCCTGCTGCATTGACTTCTGGAAGATGCATGGTGTAAAGTAGCAAACACTCCCCAAGTACTTGTCAGGTTGTTGCTGCAGTGCTGCAGTGCTGCCTGCAGTGCTGCCCTTATTGGTTGTTGTTGCTTTTCATTCCATGGTTGGTATTATGCAAATATTGTTCAACTTTGACCCCATATGACCTTATATGGACAAGTATTGTTTGCTGGAAAAACACTATCAGCTACATGTTGTACAGATTGTAGTGTGTTGTTGCTTTTCCAAATTGTGAACCAATTGTGAACCAAAATCCCAAGCCTGATTTTGTTCTGCAAAAATGTAAGTTATTACATTTTTCTTCTGCAATCCTGAAAATATTTCTGCATATTGCAGAATTCAGACAGATATTTCCAACGCTGCCATATTTAACCTTACCTATCTACTTCACCAAATGAAACATTTTCAGGTTATTTGTTGAGGTCCCTATTTTAAGTATTTGTTTGGGGCTGTTATTGTGAAAAGTACCAGCGGGTGGGTCTGTGATATGGAAGTCAACAAGTGTTTTTCATGAAAATGCAAAATTACAGTATGTAGAGAGGTGGATTTTTTTTCAGCTCAGATGTAAATGTTTTTATACAGGCATGCCCAAAGTCCAGCCCAGATGCCAATCACGGTCCGCAGTCAGAATTCACAAGGCCCTCAGCTTCAGTTTTATAATGTATTATTTATGGCCCGCTCAGACTGTCCAAATCAATAGACAGCTTCGCAGTGTTTCTAAACAAACAGAATGTTGCTAGGATGCGCGCACAGCCAATGGCGCTGCCCGTAGACCAACTTTATAACATGTCACACTATGCTAAATCTTTGTCTTTTCATGATCGAGAATACTACATAAATAAATTAGCACTGAAAAAGTGGGCATTGCCTGCTGGATCCTTATTTGATAAAAGAGTGGAGGTACGATGTCAGTAAGTTTCCAAGTATAATGGCCTGACATATACGTACTTAATTGACAACCTTCTATGTAAAATGTCTATGGGTCTATAAAAACATTTTAAAAGTTTCAAAATGAAATTCCTCCTTTGACCTGATGGTGGCAGCACCACACTAACTCTATCTGACTTTACCTTGAACTCTTCTCACTAATGGCGCCTGTAAATAAAAAGAGGAAAATTGACAGTGAGGGCTGTCACTTCCAGGACAGAAGGTAAATATTTTTAGCTGAAAATCAAGGCGCTTGTGTTTGTCTAATTTGTCCAGAGACTGCTTCCTTGTTTAAGTAATTCGATGTAAAGAGACACTACTAGACAAAACATGCTAACATACTATGAGCTAACAGGGAGTTAGCAAGAGCCTGTGAGTTAAATTAATTAATCACCATGGCAACCTACGAAATTTCCATGATAATTACCTGCTGGTGTTATGTATTTGTACATGTAACACAAAATATTACTGTTTGAATGAGCTTGTAAAAGGCAAGAGCAAGAGTCATATATTTTAATGTTAAATGTGAACACTGCATTACTGAGTAAAATATGAGTAATGATTTCTCATATAAGTCATGTTTAACATGAATATGGGGTTAACATTTTTTATCAACTCCAGATCCTCCACAGTTTGTTCTATGATTCCAGAGGCAAAAGAAAGGCAGAACTATGATTTTATTTGTTCACACCTGAGTGGCTTAGATTTGGTTACATTGCCATTAAAAAATAACAATGAAGATAAAACTGTTATAGAACAGTACACTTAGTGTATATGTAATTTTTACTGTTTAAAAATGTCAGAAGTGACAACTGGCCCCCTGGTAATCTCTACATTATCAGATCTGGATCCCCTCTTAAAAAAAGTTTGGTCACACTTGTTTTTATACATTTCAGTTATAAGAACATGTCATGATCCCAGCGTCTGGACATTCAAAACTCAACCTGAAGTCCAGTTGTCTGGTTCGACTTGTCTGCCTTTTACTTGGACCACAAATGGACACTTCAGTCACATTTTACGCTGTTTGTTCTGAGCTCAAACAGAAACTGCTCAGTGTTCTCAGCCGATTTCAGTTAATGAGGTTAAAAGGAGCCCATTCTTCGCACTAAAAGGGAGGGCATTGTGTTAGATTTCAGTGGGTGACAAAGTCCACGGCCAGACAAATGAAATGAGTGTAATCTGCCCTGGAAATCACGTCATACAAATACAGTAACTTACAATGTATTACAGTCCAACAGCCACTTTTATTTAACACAGTCTCACAAAGGTGTTTTCTATTTAGAGCTGAATCACATGTTCACTGATCTGACTGAAATTATCCCAGGATTCTCTGGACGATCAGTCTGAACTGTGCAAATGTTAATTAAATATATTGTTATTTACTGGGTTTACCAAGTGGATTTGTCAAATTTCTACTCCAAATATCTCATCAAACTTAAAATAAGACAAAATCAGCAGAGGACTTGTGTATAAAAAAATGTGGTCTATGCCCTCATGTTCAGATGTAAAAAGAGTGGAGTGACTGTGGCCTTTGGTGACACTTAGAGGTGATACTGAGACACTAACTACATTTACATGATGTTTTTTAATTCCAAATTATTTATTCTTAATAAAGTTGATTCAAAATTAAAGCTAGTTCCTTCATGTTTACATGGACATGTTAATTCCGACTAAAGATTTCCATGGAAATGGGTGTATTCCATTCTAGTTAATTGGGCTTTAAGAGTTGGAGGTTCTGATTGGACAGA
Source organism: Siphamia tubifer (assembly GCA_020466265.1). Lineage (NCBI taxonomy): Eukaryota > Metazoa > Chordata > Actinopteri > Kurtiformes > Apogonidae > Siphamia > Siphamia tubifer. Next base: position 39,965,240 of record CM035783.1, on the reverse strand, counting down.
GCGGAACAGAACAGAACATCTGAATGTCTACCGGAAGGAAATGTTCACGCCCACTTCCTGTTTTGCATTCATTTCAACTAACAACATGTTAGACCAGATACTACATATGATTTTATATTTATTTGCATGATAATTACAAAGCAGCAGCTCGACTGAATCAACTACAGAAATCAACAAACTAATGCAGACCGTGTGGAATATGTGTGTCATCACGATGAGACCAGAAGCATGTGCAGAATGACAGGCATAATGTTAAAGTGGAATTAACTGTTTACATGTCAAAGGAATTATCAAATTCGTAATTAAAAATGGAATAAAACAGTGACTTTATTGGGAATTAAGATAATTTCAGAGTCATCATTTTCAACTAGAAATAGCGGTTTACATGGTTAATCTTAAAGAGGAATTAACCTTTATCCTGAATTAAACAGGAAAAGCACTCTGAGAGCGCAGACCTCAGCCAAGGTAGACCCCCCCCTGGATCACCCCCAAAATGAAATCAGTTCTTCCTGTTTACATTTCCAACATATCCTGAAAATTTCATCCAAATCCATCCATATGTTTTCGAGTTATCTTGAACACAGACAAACAGATAAATGCCAGCAAAAACATAACCTCCTTGGCGGAGGTAATAAAAACTCCCATGTAAACAGGGCAACTGTAAATAATGTGAAAGAAAAAGATAATTCTTCCAAGTGATATGCACATCAGAGATCACCAACATCCCATCCCAACTGATGTTAAAAACTACAAATGAGGACATGTTTGTATTTTTCTCTTTTATGTTAAAACTGCTGAACATTGCAGTGAAATCCCAGGTAACAAGTGGTTCTGAGCACAACAAACTCTGTCCCTTGCATATGTTTCAGCTTATTTAGGCAGTAGTTCAGCTGATGTCATCATGTGTGCAGATGTCATCATATTAATTGCCTCGATATTTAGTTTAGAAAGTAAATTGAAACATAATATTAGGTTTTATGTATTTTTTTTATTTGAAACTGCACCCATTATAGACAAATGGGAAGAAAACAAATATCTTTAAAAATCATAACAAATATTAACTTTGACCAACTTTTCCCAACATTTAATCAGATCTATTCTGTGTCAAATGCAATCTACATTGAAAAAAAATGGCCATTGTCAGATCTGGATCTTGATAAGGTTTCTTGAAATTAGATTTTCATAATGCATTGTCTCAAACTCACTTCTTATATCTGATTGAATAGTTCCTCTTTAAGTGATTATGTCTTATTTTAAGTGTGATGATATATTTATACTAGAAATGAGAAAAACACACTTGGTAAGATCAACATATTTTCCACTGTATAAACTCATTTTGGTATGAATTGATCCAATAGTTTTATTTTGTTTTTAGTCTTAACAAAGAAAAAAAACAAACAAAAACAACATCCCTTGCCTCCCATTGGAGTGGGGTGGGGTAAATATTCTAGAGCAAAAGGTGTTTTACAGAACTGATATTCATTGTAGTTCTGGTGAAATCTGATGTCAACAAATGGACTCATGTCTTCTTCCTGTTTTAGATCAACACTAATGGCTTCGTGTCATTGGCCAAACCCCCGGCGGAGCAGGACTATCTGGGAAAGATGCCGGCAGATTTTCCGATGATGGCGGTGTTGCTAGGAAACCTGGACAACAGCGACGGTCGAGGGAAGGTTTTCTTCAGACAGGACAGCAGCCCAGCGGTGCTGAACCGGGTCTACCAGCGAATCCAAGGGGCTTTTCCCCGAGACGATGAGAAACCCAGCAATGCACTTATCGTCACCTGGGAGAACATGGCTGCCAAGGGGTCGACTGAGCGAGGGGACAGACTGGACCCCAAGGTGCCAATCCACCATTTACATTCACCATGCTGAACACAGGAATTCACTGGTTCCTTGTTTATTGTGGGGACTATGTTCTTAAAATAACCTACAATAGGGAAAATCTGCGAAGTAATAATAATACATTTTATTTGTATAGTACTTTACATTGTACTCAGATGCTTTATATCAGGGGTGTCAAACTGCAGTCCTCGAGGGCTGGGGTCCTGTATGTTTTAGACATTTCCCTCTTCCATTACAGCTGGAGGCCATTGCATCATTATCAGTCTGATGAGGAGTTGATTATTAACTCTTTAAATGTCAGCGCTGATGCATTCTGAATGGATGATTTTGTTTAAATATTCAGAAAAAATCAACAGTTTTACTTTATTTTGTGCATGGAAAAGGTGCCAAAAAGCACCAAATGTCAATACTAGTTTTCTTCTTTTTCTTCTCTTCTTTTTTCTTCTTTCTTTTTTCCCAAAATTTTCCACATTATTTGTCATTTTATAAATATTTATTAGTTTTTGTTCATTTTGTCTATTTTTCAACATTTTGGTTCTTTTAATTTTTAAAAAATTTTTTTGTCTTACTTTGCTCATGTTACCAGTTATTTTGTTAGTTCTCAGGAGTTAAAGGGTTAAACTGAATCACATGGAAGAGGGAAATATCTAAAACATGCAGGACACCGGCCCTCGAGGACTGGAGTTTGACACCTGTGCTTTATATGAAATACAATAAACAATAAAATACAATACAATAAAAGCCAACTACAATAAAAACTAGAAAAGCACTCGGAGGACGCAGACCTCCACCAAAGTAGATCCCCCCACTCCACCCCCCACCTCCCGGATCACCACCAAAATCTAATCATTTCTAGATCTCCCCATTACCAACCTATCCTGAAAATTTCATCAAAATCTGTCCATAGCTTTTTGAGTTATCTTGCTAAACCCTCACCACACACTTTGTTACTTCTGCCAAGGAGGTTTATGTTTTTACTAGAGTTTGTTTATCTGTCTTTCTGTTTGTCTGTTAGTTAGCAAGATAACTCAAAAAGCTATGGAAATATTTTGATGACATTTTCAGGGTAGTTGGTAATGGGGGGGGGGGGTCTAGAAATGATTAGATTTTGGTGGTGATCCGGGGGGGGGGGGGGGGGTTCCTACTTTGGCGGAGGTCTGCGCTCTCAGAGTGCTTTTCTAGCTCTATATGTTTTAAGGCTGTAACAGGAAGTGATGTCATTGCTGACTTTTTCTATGGTCCACAGTCTGTTAGGTTCACAGAATATAATGTGCATTCATATGCTGGAAGAAAAAGCATGCAAAATTGCACAAAAACATCCATGAAACAGCAACGCTATCAAAGGTGGTCTGCATTATAGTTAGGTTGAACTGTACGATGAAATTTGTTTAGAGTGGAATTGAATATTGTGGGATGTTTGTGTTTCCAGGGTAACACCTTCCAGCTGGTCGTGGCCTTCCTGCAGTCATCCTCTGTGGCCTTACTTCTGTACCCTAAAGACAACCTGCACTTCTTCTCCACACCTGTAGGGGGTGACAGTAAAGTCCTGGAAGTCGGTTTCAATGAGGGGCTTGTGTCAGGCTGGTTCTGGGGAACCAAACAGGGGACGTACTACCAGACCACCGAAGACCAGGAGGCCTCCATACAGAAGCTCACAGAGTAGGATTTGTTTGCTTTAAAGTAGGGCTGTCAAATTATCACATTAATTCATATTAATAATTACAGTCATTATGTTTTAACCACATTAATCTACTTTTTAATCTCTACCTTTACTGTTTCTGTATGTGTATCTTTTTGCTGTGTTAACTTAAAGCACTGTGAATGATGGGTGTGATTTATTTTTTTATAAAAATGTGTTTTCAGCAATGATAAGTGAAAGGGAAAATAAGGAAAAATGTGTGCAAGGGGGGTGGGGTTTGTTGGGCCGGGCACCACTTAGTTGGAACAGTTTTAACTTACAGCACTTTATATGGACCAGGAGCCTCATGTACAAAGGGTGTGTCCGCCCTTTTCTACGCTCACATTCAACTGTACAAAGAGTGGAGTGACCATGGAATTGGGTTCTCCTTCACACCACCCCCATATCGGGTGTACGCATGGTTCTAGTGCTTTGGAACCTTTGGTGACACTTAGCAGTGATACTGGGAAACTTTTAATGTGAAAAAGTTCATTCCTCTGGGTGATGTGCACATCTGACACAGATTAGATACACTGACACCCTGACACACCATTTGCATATGCAAATGTAGACGTGGAGAGGGAGGAGTCTAGTACTCCAACAAATGCAGTCGATTCCACACCGATTGGGACAAAAGAAAAGTGCTTGGATTCGAGTTTTGTACATCTGGATTTTTTTGTTCATATGGACTTTTCCAAATTTCAGTATGAAATCCATGAAAGTCTTTGTACATGAGGGCACTGATGTTTTATTTGATTTTTATTTTTTAATTATCTGTAGAATGACAAAAGAACAAGTGAATATTCCTCCGGTGGTGGAAACTAAAAGTTACAGGCACCACTGGGGACTAGTCTGTGGAATGGAAATGAATACAACTGAATTTGTTCAAGTCTGTTAAAAAATGTCTTTTTGTTATATATCAATCCTTTCATTGGCCACAATAGTGTCATGAACTAAAAAGAAAATACCTCAAGTTGTGGACTTTTTACTTAGATTAATTAGATCAATTAATTATAGATCATAATTAATTAATCTATACATATTTTAATCTCTTGACCATGCTAGTTTAAAAACATGATGTTCTTTGATCCAATCAGGAGAGACCATCATAACATTTCCAGTGATTTGATGTTTTTTGTGTCCAAACAGGAACACAAACTCAGGACGGCGTGGCGTTTGGGCGTATGAAATTGGTGCTTCGCCCATCTTTGCAGGTGTCACGTCAGGAATAGTCTTTACAGACCCTGAGGAGTTCACCACCACAGGTCCCATCACCATGTTACCAAGGATACCAGACGAGCATCAGGAGGTTTCCACGACCCATAAACCTCAGACAACTCGGACAATTCCAAGGGAAGACCAGGACTTCCTCACTGTCCCTCCAGGTTCTCCAGAAACAGACACCTTTACGCCAGAACCAGATACCGATGAACCAGAATATGAAATCATCAATGAGTTTGAGTCAGAATACTCTGAATCTGAGACGGTCACACCGACATTCTCTACCACGAAAACAGTCCAACCAACGCCCACTGATGCTGAGACACGACACCAACCGGACACCAGATACAGAGGTCCAGAACAGAGGTACACAGATCCCAGGTTCCCTCCGGTGGAGCCTGACCAGGGTGGACCGCGGTACACCAGCCCTGAACAGGTGCAGCCCATTCCACCCCACCCCCGCCCTCAGCATCCACAGATCGTGGTAGTGGACGAAGACGATGGCCTGGACGTTAACGGTGAGTCACTAAGGGAACACTGGTCTTCACTGCAGGTTCAGGTGTTCTAGAACACAGGTTTTCATTTTCATAATGTGGGTAATGAGCCTCCCCTAAGAGAAATCAAAAGCAGAACCCCCCCACCCCCCACCCAGTATCATTACTGGGGGTGGGATTACTGTTATTGTTGTTGATTTGTATATTCGATGCAGGCTTATGCTGCAGTCCAGGCCACCTGTAACTTATACTTTTCCGACCTTCAAACCATGGTTTATGACTTTCTAGCATTCCAGGCAAGTCATGCCAAACTGCCGGAGTGCAAGGAATTGTGGGAGTTAGATGCTCACACTTATACTCGTACAGTAATTTCTGTCCCAGGGCTGTTTGATTTTTGTTTATTTGAAGGAAACACAGGAGGAAAAACAGTGCATAAAGTCAGAGAAGCTGTTCTACCTTTTATGTTCCATTAGTTATAGCTATATTTGGGTACATTCTTGGTATTCATTTATTATTCTACTCAATGGACTGAAAACTAGCTAACAAGCATTCACATTTTCTCTAGTGAACAACTGCTGATTAGACAGAACATGTACAGATAGATAACATTAGAGTAATGCCTTGTTTTAAAGGGGACATATCATGCAAAATGCACTTTTTCAATGTTTTTTCAACACAAATATGGGTTGTGTGTGTGTGAGGGGACCCTTAAATTATGAACAAAAACTATCCACTCTCCTTTTTCTCCTGATACATTTTTTTTGCAGGGGAATAAAACGCTCCATTTTGGATTTTCTATGCTTCATATACGTCACATGCATAGAATCATTTGAATACCCCTCCCCGTTCCACCCCACCAGCTCAGCTAAGACCACCTACTAGTCACAGACACCTCTGCTTGAACTCACAGATCCACCATTATTCCCAATCATATCCTGGTGTGCATCTGGTGCATTGGGGTCTGAGCCCTGGTCTCTGTGGGTGTGTCTGGGACTGTGATCAGTCTGACCCGGGTTGATGGGACGTGCTGATCCGTGGTATTGTGGGTCATCTGGCGGCCCAGGTCCAGATGAACCAGAATAAGTGGATTTTATTTGTAGAAAAATATGTCCCTTAAATTAAAACACATTATTTAAACATTTGTTGCACTGGAAAAAATCTAAATCTTAGCATGTGTATTTTTCGCATTTTTAGTCCCAACATCTCATCACACTTAAAATAAATGTTTCCAGGCACAATAAACCACACCTACTTCCAAACATTTTACCTGATTTGACCCATCTCCTATCATTACAGAAACATATGTTTGGTAACTGTGACATTGACTTTTGTCCTACATTCACCAAAATCTAATGGGATCTATTATGGGCTACCTCAAACTTTCCTGAAACTGTCATGGAAATTGGTCCAGTAGTTTTTGTGTAAAGTTGGTGACAAACAGATGGACAAACAAAAATTAAAAACAATACCACTCTCTCCTTTTGGGGGTTGGGGTAATAAGACATAATCATCTAAAGAGGAACTTTTCAGTGAGTTATAACAACTTATTTTTTGATAGTAGATCTGGAAATTTTTATTTTGATAAACCTTACCAAGATTACCCATCACTTGTTCCATTGGAAGATTTTTTTAAACTTGAATTAAGCAAAACAAAACAAAATAAATCTTGAATTGAGGGTTCCTACTGGTTTCTACAAGTTACATTTGAGAGGTTTTAAGACCATTTCAGGTCTACTTAAAACTGAATTGAATTTAAAGTAAAAATTCATGACTCACAATTTAGACTTAGAATTTAGGAAAATGCATTTATTTGCTCCAACACCTTGATTCCTACTGTTCTAAAGTTAACAATATCTGGTTCATAATTTTACTATAAATTGTCAGTATGTAATGAGTGCATTGGAAATACTCAAAATCGTGTGTATTTTTATTGTCTAGTGTATGTTTTAATTTCTAGTCCAAATATCTCATCACATTTAAAGTAAGACAGAATCACCTAAAGAGGAAGTTTTCAGTGAGATATAAGAACAGATTTTTAGACAATAGATCTGGAAAATTCTTTTTTCCAGAAATCTACCAAGACAATTTTTTGCTTAATCCAAGCAAAAACAAAAAATAAAAAAATTACTTATGTATTAATTTTTACACTTGTTTTTAGACAGGTATTTTTTCTATGGGGAAGTGAGAGTAACATTACAGTTGGTTCATTAACCTGGTAGAGCAAATGCAAAAGTTACTGATTTATTCTGAACAAACACTTGAATAGATATAAAACTAGTAAATCAGTTAAATTTAAATGCATCACACTAGATTAAAACCACATCAGTAACATTATTAATTTTCAAATATATAATATTTAGTGCCATAATGTTGCATTTATTTTTTATGAAAGGACATGAATGAATACAACAAGAACAATGTGAACTGTTAAATTAGATGAAAGAAAATTAATTTGTTCCAGATTTTCACTCAGACAATAAATATACTGAGTTTCTTTATCACAGTCACACTGGAACGTCATCAGGAACAAACATGGATAAAGGGTGAAAACAAATAGACCCTTTTCACTTTCCATGACAAAGGTAATAATGTCAAATTCTGCTTAAACCTGGGCTTTTAAAAATCCTTTATTCACACCGGATCTATTTTATATTAAACGCATTAACACAGGCAGGTTAATGTATTATTTATGCCCTTCTCAGACTGTCCAACAAGTTTCAACATGCAGTTCCTCTTTTGGCCTGATGGTGGCAGCACCACTCTAACTCTATCTGACTACCGTGAACTCTTCTCACTACTGGCGTACGTAAATAAAAAAGGAAATTTGACAGTGACGGCAATATATGTATATATATTTATATTTTATACTTTTTAGCTGAAAATCAAGGCGCTTGTTTTGTCTAATTTGTCCAGAGACTGACTGTTTAATGAATTCAATGGAAATAATCACTACCAGCCAAAACATGCTAACATACGACAAGCTAACAGGGAGTGAGCGTGAGGCTGTGAGTTAAATGAATCCCTTTTTGCCATGATAGTTGCCTGTACGTAACTGCTGGTGTTTTGTATTTGTACTGTAACACAAAATATTACTGTTTGAATGATCTTGTAAAAGACGAGCAAGAGTTATATGTTTTAATGCTAATGTGAACAGACTTTGCATTACAGAGTAAATATATGAGTAATGATTCCTTATATAAGTCATGTTTAACATGAACATTAGGTTCAGATTTTTTATCAACTCCAGATCCTCCACAGTTTGTTCTATGTTAGTGATTCCAGAGGGAAAAGAAAGGCAAAACTTAAAAAAAAAGTCTACACCTGAGTGGCTTAAATTTGGTTACATTGTCATTTTCATAATTTATATTGTAACAATGAAGATACATTTGTTGTAGAACAGCGTATTTCTATGTAATTGTTACTGTTTAAAAAATGTCAGAAAGGACAACGGGACCACTGGACCCTGGTATAATCTTCACATTATGAGATCTGGCCCTCTCTAAAAACAGTTTATTCAGTTATTCAGAAATTCCGAGGAAGGAGGCACACTGGTTTTTCGTTTGCCTCTTTTCTCTGTCCTTGAATAATAAAGTCATCTTCATATGATCCAACCTGACCTTTGACCCCTGTGAACCACCCACTTTGAGCTTCTATTCTCGGTTCCAGTTTAATTTCTGGTTTCGGTGGATGATCAAACTCTGATTCTAATCATGTGTCTGTTTCTTTCCTCAGTTTTTGCCTATAACTTGGAGACATGTGCTCACAACAGACACAAATGCTCGCAGTTCGCCGACTGTCGCGACTATAGCAACGGGTACTGCTGTCACTGCCGACCCGGTTTCTATGGAAACGGGAAGGACTGCGTTGCAGAAGGTGAGACTGATGGAAAAATTAAAAAATATTACAAGAATAAAGCTGTAAATATTGTGGTAAATAAAACAATGAGACCCTGAACCTGTAAAAAAGACATCAGATGTTATGTTTTGTCAGCTGGGTATTCTGACAATTCTCAATATTATGACTTTATTCCATAATGTTTTGACTTCATTGTCAGGGACATTTCGACTGCACTTCACTCAGTTTATCTTCACTTTTGGAATTATACAAAGAAACAGGAAAGGGTTGAAAACTTTTTTTTTTTTTTTTTTTTTTACATCTGTGTACATCTAAACGCATCTAATATCCAGAAACATCAGTGATAAAAAACACATTTAGACTAATGTTAAATGGATTATAGGCTGAAAAATGGAAATAATTTACATAAAAATTAAGATGTAACAGGTACTGAATAGAGAAACATGATGGCGAATGTTCAGTTTCACCACAAACAACTTGATCATTGTCAGAAAATTTGAATTTATTGAATCAATCGATATTTTCTTCTTTGATTTTCTTTCATTGCATGTTTTTGTGTTCCAGTTGTTGCTTTAATTACATCAAATATTAGTCAAAAAATTTTGGATAATATGTGTCAGATATTCAGGAAGGTTGTAAAGCTAAGAAAGCAATGAAAAAAAAGAATGAAAAAAATGAAAAATTTTAATTAACAAAATATGAGTAAAATTATTCAAATCATGGATGAAAATTGACATACATGAACAAAACAATGAAGAAAGAAGAATGAGTAAAATAAGTGAGCCATATTGATCCAAAAATGTGAAAAAGTCAATATGTTCAGCATAATAAGTATAATGAATAAAATAGTTGATGAAGCTGACATAAATGAAGAAAACGGTGAAGAAAAAAAGTCAGTAAAACTCAGTAAAATCTGCAAAAATTGTGTAAAATAATCAATTGAATGCATCAAAATAAACAAATTAGTCAACATAATCAACAAATATTCAGTAAAACTGATCAAATAGTTGATGAAAGTGACCTAAATGAACGGAATGATGAAAGAAAATTAACTGTTTTCTAGGTAAACCTCAGAGGATGAATGGGAAGGTGTCTGGACGGGTGTTCATTGGAAACTCACCTTCACCTGTGGAGTTCAACAACAACGACCTGCACTCGTACGTGGTGGCGAACGACGGCCGGGCCTACGTGGCCATCAGTAACATCCCCCACAGCCTGGGACCCTCCCTGCAGCCGCTTTCATCCCTGGGGGGCGTTATCGGGTGGGCCTTCGCCCTGGAGCAGCCGGGGTTCCACAACGGGTTCAGCCTCGTGGGTGAGGAACAGCCAAGTTTTCCTCAACAGAAAACCTGCTGCGAATGCCGGACGCTGATGTGTTTTGTGGGTCACACCTGCAGGGGGCGTGTTCACGCGACAGGCTGATGTCGTCTTCTATCCCGGGAACGAGCGCCTGAGCATCCGGCAGCAATTTAAAGGAATCGATGAACACGACCACCTGGTAGTCAGCACCCAGCTGGAGGGACGTCTGCCGGCCATCCCACTGGGCTGCTCGGTCCAGATCAACCCGTACAAGGAGATCTACCAGTACGACCAAAACCGTAAGGACGCCCACGCCAGTGGGGCCGACACAGCAGATGCCTCTGGATAGAGCTGCACAATATATTGTTTGAGCATCGACATTGCACTGTATTTGTGCACATTAGTCACATCGCAGTTTCTGTAATTATTTTTATATTATTTTTGTATTATTATTTTTGTATTTGTATATATTTTTATTTATTTATTTTTATTAATTAATATATTTTATTTAGAATTTATTTGTCTTTTTTATGCATTTAGTTATTCATTCATTGATTTATTTTTATGTATTATTAATTAAATTATTTCGGCTACGAGAGGGTTGAGACAAACATATGTTCTGTGTCACCACTAATCTGTTTAACCATTTATGTCAGCACCACACAGCTGTTATATACTTTTTTTCATATTGTAGAATTTTAAAAAAATCACAATGTGAGTTTTTTCTAATATTGTGTAGCCATAATTTAGGACCTGAGAAAGAAAAATGTTTAATAATTATCAATTTACATACAAGTATGGTGATACAAAGCTAAGGGGACAGAGTTTGAGAATGAAGATACTGGGTCAGTGTTATTCAAGCCAGTTTGTCAGTTAAATCCATCATCACCTACGAGAGCTATTTACAGAAAAGCAAAATTTTGGAACATTAAGACCACTTACTGTGTCTCCTTCAGCTTTTACAAAGTTGTTCATTGCTACTGCAGATGCTGACCAAGTAGGATGTCTGACCACTGTCTATTTTAAGAAGCAATTAATTTGCTGTCCAGTTTAGGAAGTGTTGTAGAAACACAAATTCCAAATTTTCTCCAAATCTACCTGCATAATGCTAAAAAATAACAACATTTTTGAAATTCTGGTTCAGATACTTGTGTCACATAATATATCAACAATATTAGTTCATATTAGTTACATTAGGTCATGGAAAGGGACTCAGTGTCTTTAGTTTGAACTGGTGCATTCAGGGTCTGGGTTGTGCGTTTGTAAAACCTGCCACTGTGTTTCTCCTCTCAGTGATCACCTCCTCCTCCAACCGTGACTACACCATCACCTCCCCAACCGGTGACCTCCAGACACACACCTACCAGTGGCGTCAGACCATCTCGTTCCAGAGCTGCGCCCACGACGAAGCTTCCAGGACGGTTCCTTCCACCCAGCAGCTCAGCGTGGACCAGATCTTCGTAATGTTTGACACCGACAACCGGCTGATCCGCTACGCCATGAGCAACAAGATTGGCTCCGTTCACAGTGAGTGTTCAACGCCACGTCAGTACATTTATGTTATCACAGAAACAGGTTAAATGATACTTTATTAATGCCTCTTACTCGCTTTTAAAAAATGTGCAGGATCCAAAAATTGCTATACTGTAAAATCATAAATACAAGACATTACATTTTATATTTACATTGTTCTAGTTTTTTCATGAAGCACTTAAGCAACTTCAGCTCTGCTCAAAACTAGCAAACATTCATTTTCAGGAATTTTTTTTTAAATAAACCTTTAAACAGCAGCTTATTTTATTTTATTTTTTTACCCCCAGTATCTCTGGAGTTTGTTTGTCTGGTTAATTGTTTGCCTCTTTATTTGTTGGTCTGTTTCTTTATTTGTTTGTTGTTGTCTGTTGTTGTTTGTAACTAGCCTAGCTCTGGCTTCATTTCTTGTACTAGTGCTAATATAACTAGCCTAGCTCTGGCTTCATTTCCTGTACTAGTGCTAATATAACTAGCCTAGCTCTGGCTTCATTTCCTGTACTAGTGCTAATATAACTAGCCTAGCTCTGGCTTCATTTCCTGTACTAATGCTAATATAACTAGCCTAGCTCTGGCTTCATTTCCTGTACTAGTGCTAATATAACTAGCCTAGCTCTGGCTTCATTTCTTGTACTAGTGCTAATATAACTAGCCTAGCTCTGGCTTCATTTCCTGTACTAATGCTAATATAACTAGCCTAGCTCTGGCTTCATTTCCTGTACTAGTGCTAATATAACTAGCCTAGCTCTGGCTTCATTTCTTGTACTAGTGCTAATATAACTAGCCTAGCTCTGGCTTCATTTCCTGTACTAGTGCTAATATAACTAGCCTAGCTCTGGCTTCATTTCCTGTACTAATGCTAATATAACTAGCCTAGCTCTGGCTTCATTTCCTGTACTAGTGCTAATATAACTAGTGCTCCAAACCTCTGAGAATGAAGGATTCATGTAGGAGGGGTCCAAACAGATGGGGGGAAGGACAAGTGACAGTTCAGTTTGAGTGACATATCACTGTTCAATAATTTGTCGTGGCCGCTCAAAATAATTGGATGGTGTTTTTTTGTCCTATCCGTTCCACAGGTGACTATATATTTTATTTATTTTTGTGTTAGAATATTTAATTAATTGGGTTGTGAAGGGGATTTTAAGGAATATAATAATAAAAAAAAATCACCTGGAAAACGTCTTGCACCTCACCTTTGATGATCAGCTCATCATTATCACCATCGTTTGCAGAAGCCTGATAAGGGTCTAATATCTTCCAGATGTAAGACGGAACTATTTAAAACAGTGGTTTTCAAATTGTGGGATAGTGAGCCTCCCATAAAAGAACTCAAAAGCAGCCACACCCTCAACAATAACATTTATAAACATATTTTTTCATACATTTTAAACATCTTTATCTTCATTTCTGTATGTGCTTGAATATCATTTGTTGAACATATTGGAACATCTTTGTATGTTTTTAACATATGTTTTAATTCAAGTTTAACATCTGTATATGTTTTTAACATTCTGTTTCACACATCTGTACATTGTCATATCTGTGTATGTTTTTAATATATCATTCCCCCCTATTTTAACACCTTTGTGTGTTTTAAAACATCCAAATACATAAAATTGTTTGAATTCATGAATCTTCCTATAAAAATACCTAGACTATCATTAGCTAACACCTCTGCAAATAACAGACTGTGGGGGCAGAGCATTGTCAGGACCAATCGATGAAAAGAAAACTTTAAATAATCAGGCTCAGTTTATTGCTCACCCCAGATTCTATGTACTCTCTCACTTTCACTTGAGGTTTAATTTTTTCTCTTGCATGTACTGTAGTTATCTAACCACATTTATACTTTCTTTTAACCCTTTGATACATACTGGTCACTCCAGTGGACAGTTCTTCTACAGCTGTTCTCTTGTATATTCATGGGTTTTGTTGTTTTACTTCCATATCAGTCAGTTCATATCATTACTAGACTGTTATTAGACTGTAATTAACGTAATTAACAGACTCTTCTTAAACAAAAACTGAATTAATTGTTTTTTATTTCATAGTGTTCTGATATTGTGTTTTAAATAAATGTCTTTGCTTCAAAGCTTAAACACGTTTTCCAGCTGAGTGGACATTTTTGTAACGCCATAAAAATAGGTTCATTAAAAAGATTTCAATCACATTTCTTTTTTCAGCCTAAAGAGGAATAAAAACCTTTAGGAAAATAATCTTGACTGACGTTAACATAATTCAAGCATCAGGGTTAATTTTTTATTGATTATTATTATTTTTTTCTCATGTTACGCCTCCCCTGGAGTCCTCTGGCGCCCCCCAGGGGAGGCCACCTTACTATTTGAAAACCACTGATCTAAAACATGCAGGATACCAGCCCTGGAGGACCGGATTTGAATCCCCCTGGTTTATATGGTCATGTAAACAGGTCAGTGAGGGGTCTCTTCAGACACATGACAAATATTCCAGCCCTGAATGCACGTCTGGACCTTCAAAGGCTGAGGTGCCAGGGTCTCAGAGGGTGTGAAGGACCTGGCATTCCTGCGTGGTGGCGGTTCAGGGACAGTTCTCGCCTCTGACCGTCGTGTGTTCAGCGCCACATCACAGGAAGATAAACAGTAATGTGAGCCCGGCTGTTATTTCCTCAGCTGTGATCATCGAGGCTGAGCGTTGGCAGGGGGTAAAGGTCAGCGGCTGAGGTCAAACATATACCAACCTCTGGGGCACAGTGGGGAGGAGGGGGAGGGGCTTCAGGCAGAGCTCCTCCTTTAGTGTTAAATGTAGTTGTGGAGGTGTCAGCCCGATGTGAGCATGCTCGGAGGTTCGGAGTTAAACAAGCAAACATGGCTCAGCTGGAGTTTGTTGGCAGAAAGTGGAACATCTGGGTCCAGTTTCCTGTGAGGAAACTTCAAACATGGAGCTCCAATGTTCAGCTGCATGATGGGAACATGAAGGGTTGGAATGTTCAGCATCCAACGCTTTTACTACCATAATAATAGATATCTTTATTAACCCTTTATTGACTAACATTACAACAGGTCACCTCAATTTATGTTTGTCGTTTGTGCAGTAACAGTATCAGTCTCCCTTAGCAAATTCTTTTGCTTTTTTTCAGGAAGAACTTAACTTTCAATATATTTAAATTAATTAACATTATTATATGTAATAAATATAAAATGTATATATATATATATGTATAAAAATAAAACAACAGACTAGAATTTTTATCATATTTAAATGTTCAGAATGAGTGAGATTATAGATGAATGAGATGAGAGAAAAAGATTTTCAACTATTTTACATGTGCTCAAACATTTTTGTTTGTTTAGATCACTTTGTCTAGATCCATGTTCCAGATTCTTATTTTCATGTTCATTTATCAAATGAACTGTATAAACTGGAAATGCATATCAACAGTGAAAAAATAAATCAGCAAAACTCAACAAATCACACTAGTAGAACACACTAAAACAGCACTTTTACAATTGTGTACAGTTATTTACAAGAATTCAGCACAGAAACACAGTGAAAACGTCACTAAAACACAGATAAAACTTCACTAAAACACAGTTAGGAGGGGTGGAGTGGAAGTGGGAGGAGCTTAAAGTAGCAGATAGCACCCAGTGAGAAAGAGGGAAGATTTTATTACCTTTAGCAGCATTTTAGTGAGGTTTTAACTGTTTTTAGTGAAGTTTCATCTGTGTCTTAGTGAAGTTTTAACTGTTTGTGCTGAATTCTTGTAAATAATTGCCCATAATAGTGATAAGTGTTGTTTTAGTGTGTTCTACGAGTGTGTTTTTGTTGAGTTTTGCTGATTTATTTATTTATTTTTACAGTTTATTTAGGTTATATAATTCATTGATGACTAGAAATGAGTCAAAATAAGAAGCTGGAAAATGGACAAAGAATGATCTTGACAAACAAAAATGTTTGAGCACATGTAGAATAGTTGAAAGTCTATTTCTATATTCTCTTAAAATTTCAATATGACCATTTACTTTTTTTCCAAGGTAAATATGATACAAATTCAAGTCTGGTGTTTTATTTTTTATTATAACACAATGTTTTAAACATTTATTACATATGCTAATGATAATTAATTTGCAAGTATTGAAATTTAGGTTCTTCCTGAAAAATTATGACATTTTCTGGTACTGTTATTGAACAAATTACATAAAGAAATCTAGGTGACCTGTTATAATAGTACTCCTTAAAGGGTTAAAATAATGTAATCTGCGTGCCAGTACTGGGATGTAAGGCTGGTATGAGTTAGTTAAAGATAAAAATGTGAAAGAGTTGCCGTGGTGGTGATGAGTGTCTGTGAACTAGACGTTTGGATGCCACTGCGTTGTTTTCTTCTTTCAGTTTTCAAACCTGTCATTTATTCAATTGCATGTCAAACAGAAACACTGATCATTTTGTGGCTGCAAGATCTGAGGACGGGTTCTTTGTTTCATCGTCTTCTTTTTCCCTGAACATGGGTGTTTCATTTCGTATCTGCAGCTGCGTTTACTGATGTCTGATTGTGGCTTTCGTGTCTTTTTTTCAGCCAGTGTTCCAGAGGAGAACCCATGTTTCACGGGTCGACATGGCTGCGACATCAATGCCGTGTGCAGACCAGGTGAAGACCTCCAGTTCAGCTGTGAATGCACCGCCGGCTTCACTGGAGATGGTCGCTATTGCCATGGTAATGGCTTCAGCACCCACAGTGGTGTATGGATGGATGTTTGCATTGTCACACGTTTAACCTTTATCTGTTAAGGTTAGACTCAGGGTTTTTAAGATAAGATAAGATAAGAAAAACTTTATTATCCACCATGGTGGAAATTTGCCTTCGGCCTCTCAAGACGTCAATTTACATAAAAACACATTTGGACACTCCACAACATACACAAACATACAAAAAACATTGTGCAAACAGGCAAAAAGACAGCACCGGTGGATGTAAATACAGTAGCCTTCTGAGGGGATCACCTTGTACAGTCATATTCTGTTCAGATGTTTTTATATTGTTCACATATATCCTTTGTCACCTTTTCTAGCAAATTAAACTGAGAAGAAATGCTGTGCTAATGCTGTGTTCCTACTGGTCCTGGCTCCACTCGACTTTTGGAGAGGGTTTCTTTTACGGGATAAAACTAACTTTACAGTAACTGGTCGTCATAGCGATAGTACTGACTTTACAGTATGTGGTTGTCATAGCGATAGTATTAACTTTACAGTACCTGGTCGTCACAGCGATAGTATTGACTTTACAGTACCTGGTCGTCATAGCGATAGTACTGATTTTACAGTATGTGGTTGTCATAGCGATAGCATTGACTTTATAGTGCCTGGTCGACACAGCTATAGTACTGACTTCACAGTATGTGGTTGTTGTAGCGATAGTTTTAACTTTACAGTACCTGGTCATCATAGAGATAGTACTGACTTTACAGTTGCTGGTCGTCATAGTGATGCAGTACATACTTCCATGTCGTGCAAACTGAATCTCCTGGAGAGACTAATGTGTAGTATTATGGGCTGTCATCATGTGGATTAAAGTACTCATATATTTACTGTCAGCTTCCATATTTAAAGGGGTGGAGTCACAGAGACAACTGTTTGACCAATCAGTGTCTGTATGTTGGCTGTGGTTCAGTTGGTAGAGCGGACCATCCAATGACTGAAGGGTTGGCGGTTCGCGTCCCAGCTGTCTGTCCTCATGTCAAAGTGTTCTTGGGCAAGACACTGAATCCTGACTTAGGCTCCCAGTCGGACTGACAGAACCTTAGAAGCCTACTAGTGTATGAGGGTGAATATGAGACTAATGTAAAGTGCTTTGAGCATCATGAAGGTGGAAAAGCGATATATAAGTGCAGTCCATTTACCATTTGAATTAGAGCCAATAATGTGATTTTGACCTTTCTGCGAAATACGACCTTGACCTTTAAACTTTACTCAAATGGAACATTGCACCTGATGTGCATTAGCTATCTGTATATGCCCATTTAATTTCATGGTGATATCTCAAGTATTCATTGAATTATAGCATAATATGTCTCTGCGGACACACAGACAGACACACACAATCTCGCCCAGCATTGGTTGGGCGAGATTAATTATACAGAATATTTCAAGACAATTAAAATTGATTATTTAATAACCTGGCAACCACCAAAAAAAAAATCTGTTTTTGCTGTTGTGTCTCGCCTTAAATTAAAACAGGTAGTAGAAATCAACTCCATTTTTGCCTAAATTAAGAGGGTTCAAATTCAATCTGTATGAACTATTAGGGTTCAAATACACCTATAAATGAAACAAAAAACTAATAAAAGTGGATTTAGCAAAATATGAGTCCTTTAAAACATTAGAGGACCAACAACGTTTGTGAGTTGTCGTCGCCTCATCTTCAGACAAAATCCTCAAAGATGCTTTTTCTATTTTCAGTAACTTGAATCCTTTTCTGTGCCTTTACATCTGTGGACATCCATCCATATGTTACCCATGATCCCAACAGCCCCTGCGGTTCCGTCCTTTATAAATGTGTCTTCTGTGCAGATGTGGACGAGTGCAGGGAGACGCCTCAGGTCTGTGGATCCAACGCCATCTGTGGGAACCAGCCAGGAACGTTCCGCTGCGAATGCTCCGCCGGCTTCAGCTTTGCCAGCGACGGGCGGACCTGTGTCGGTAAGTCAGTGTGTTCACAGCTGTGGTGGTGGGCGGAGGATGTTAGGGTCTTTGTTTAACAAGTCCCCCGTTGGATGGACGCTGCAGATGTCCAACAGATGCCGTTGTTCCGCTGTAAAAGGGATTCTGTTCTGTGTTGAATGTGAGGAGTCGTTCAGTCCTGGTGGAGAGGGTGGAGACCTGATGTGGTTTCAGTCTGATCTGGTTTTACATGGGAAACCAAAAAATGAATGAATGACGCTGCATCAACACATAACTCATTACAACACATTATTTAGCCTCAATTTAACCAAAAACACTTTTACTTCCAGGAATTTTTTTACCTGGTAAAAGAATTCCTGTTATTCTGTGTTTTTATTTTTTGTTATTAGTGAAAATTAACAAGACATTGTGGACAGAGAAGAAAGACCAACAACAACAGAGTAGTGACACAACAATACTGACGACATCATGTTCCAATGAAAAGTTACGAAATGTAAAAAGCAACTAAACCAGGGCTGTAGTCAAGACCACCTCTGTTGAGTCCAAGACAAGGACTGGTCGAGGCCAAGTCAACTCTGAGTCCAAAGAGGCTCAAGTCTAAGACAAGAGCGAGTCCAAAAGATCCGAGTGTGAATCAAGACCAAGTCCAGGACATCCAGGACAGAATAAAACAGTTGTATGCATGACAGTATGAAGTCAATCATTTTGGGTTATTATTTGTTGATCTAAAAGCAAAACCAGTGTCACAACACCCAGGATTTCTCAGTAGAACTATTCCCCTTAATATAACATAATCTAATCTAAAGAAAACAGAATGATATAAAATGATACCTATAGTTACAGATACAACTGATACAAACACCAATCCACTACTCTTACCACTGATAGGTACTAGTACTGAGCATTTGAGCAACTAAATTACAATATAGCTTTACTCCGGACATAGACCAGAATGACCAGTATAACCAAGATCCAGTCAGTATTTGTCCTTCTGTCATTCGCTGCAGTCTGGCACATGGTACACTTCTGGCTTTCCTTTTCCTCTATTCTGAATTACACCTAATTCAGAATAAAGTCGCTGGTTTATTCCGCTTTATTCCTCGGACGTGGAATCGGTTTACTCCTCTTTAATGTTATTCCCGTCATTCTGCACATGCTCCTTGTCTTGTCCTGTTGCAATGATGCACATATTCTGCGCTGTTCCATGGCTTCTTCTGCGGTCGTCTTTGGTTCTCTAACATCCTTCTCTCCTTCAGATGTTCAAAAATAATTAGGATGTTGATTCAGTCGAGCTGCTGCTTCATTATTATTACAAAAATAAATGCAAAAATCACATTAATTATCTGGTCTTCCCTGTTGATAGTTCAAATAAAAAGAAACAAGATCAGAACACAATTGTTTGTCCACATTCTGTCCAATCAGAATCCTCTGTACCCCCAGCTCTTAAAGTGGAATTACCTAAAGCAGAATAAATATGTTTCCCATGGACATTTTATACAGCATTAACATTTCCATGAAAACACAAAGGAAATTGCTTTAGTTCCAAATTATTTTATTCACAATAAATAATCCTGGATTAAAAATCATCATGAAAACATCGCCATTCACAGCAGGAAAACGATCAGAGCCAAGTGACGTCATATTATCTGAATGTGTGACATGATTCTGCTCATTCGGTGATATTTGACAGGGAACATTAGAGTTGCTGGTTTACTTGGGTTATTTCTGCTGGTGTACAGTGATGTTCAACTGTTGGCTTCATCGCAGTGTTTGTGGAGCATTTAATTTTCGTAGATATAATGACATGACATGCAAACCTCATGTTTTTTTTTCAGATTGCTGATAAGGTGGTGATGTGGCTGTATGCATATTTCCTGTATTTTCATTTATGTGAAGAAAAGATTCTGTGAAATAAATAACTATGATACTTTCAGTCTGGAAAAACAACACAGAAAAAGGTGGATAAAGACTTTTTACACAGCACTGTATATGAGAATATCGTCTGCATAGAAGGGGTCTCAGAGAACAGTAAAGTGATGATGATGATGATGATCATGATGATCTTGGGCGCTGATTAGGGGAGGAGGGACATGATGAATTTTTGAGGGTCAGTATTTGTGGGGGTCCCAGTGGATACAGGTCAGAAGTTGTGAAAATATGTTGTGAGATTCACGGTATAAGGGAGGTGTAGAAGTTTCAGTTTAGTTTTTAACCAAACCCCCACCTACCACCTCCTTGATATTGAAAAGCTAGTCAGTTTCTGTAGAATCCATAATTGGTAGCGGTGCCCCTGGTGATGATGATGATGATGATGATGATCATGATGATGATGATGATGATGATGATGATGATGATGATGATGATGGTTGTTCAACCTGAGACTCAGATTCTTCATCTGGTTGTGACCTGGTTTTCTGTGTTCTAATCCGGCAGAGGACAGCCGACCAATCGATCACTGTCAGAGAGGAACCCATACCTGCGACATCTCTGAGCGCGCTATGTGCCGCTACACCGGTGGCTCGTCCTTTGACTGCTCCTGTCTGTCGGGCTTCGAAGGCGACGGCCGAACGTGTCGAGGTGAGTGCACTCCGTAATCAGCTGATGTTCTATCATCTCAGTTGTTCCAATATCCTGATCAATAATTGATGAAAAACCCAGTGAACATCATAGGTTTTAAAATTGTATTTAACTGATAAAAACCCAGAGCTATTTTAGTGTCAGTTGTTAAAGCTGTCATTCCATGGTTATTTCATTAATATTGCTATATTCTCCATTGTTATTGAATACATCGTTTGTTGGGTCTATAAAAAAAGAAGCGTTATTTCCAGTTGTTTTTTCACGGTAGAAAAATGATTTGAGGTCAAACAACAGTTTACTGGTACCGGTACTTCCGCATACATGTCCATGTTGCGTTGACGAGGCGTATCTGATTGGCTCAGAATGCATGAAGGAACACTCCCCCCTCCCCTCCCCTCTCGCTGTGTGTTTACCAGAGTAACACCCAGCTAGGTTTCATGCCGTTGCTTGTTCTTAAAACATGAAATTGTGCCCTCTGTGTTTGTTTACTTAAAAAATCTGTCAGGGTTGGATCAAAAATTGACGCGTCTTCACTACTAACAAGTCTACAGTAGATTGAGCATAACAGCTGAATGTTGAAATCTGCCAAATTTCTCCTTTAATGGAAAAACTGACAGTACGCACTTCTGTTATTTTGACATTTAGTAAATATCGGTAAAGTTTTGTGCATATGTCCAATGGAAAAGTGACTTGTGAAATGTGTGACTGAATGAGCCTATGCATGGATTCATTCACCAGAACATTTCTGGGTGTCTGTAGTTTTAGAGTTTTGGGAGAACTACATCTGTCAGTTGTAAATCTGCACAGTTTTTTGTAATGAGGCCCCTGGTTTGGTGAGTCCATATCTGGGCTCTGGGGACAGGAAATACAGAAGCTGGACCATAGCTGTCGACATTCACCCTCCACCTCTGAGGAGGAGGAAGATGCAAATAACATATAACAATTAAGATAAAAACAGGGTTAATATTAGCATGAACGGCCTGATGATTGTCTTCACAGGGTCAAAGGTCACATGAGGCACATTGGTTCATGTTCTCATAAACACTTGTGCCGTTTCTTCTGTTCAGACGTGGATGAGTGTCACCAGGACCGATGTCACCGTGACGCCATCTGCACCAATACACAGGGATCCTACACCTGCCAGTGCCGCCCCGGTTTCCATGGTGATGGCTTCCATTGTAGCCCCACAGGTAACGCCGTCACCTGAATTACAAAAACTGAAGAAAAAAACCCAAAATTAACTGAATGTAAAATAAGTGTTCAGGATATTCAAGTTTTTGTAAAAAAAATTACAAATAATATATATATATATATATATAATATATATATATATATATATATATATATATATTTTATTGCTTTTTATTTTATTTTGGCTTATATATATATATATATATATATATATATATATATATATATATATATATATATATATATATATATATATTCAGCCAAAACAGTAAAAAAAAATGTATGTCTGGGGCTGCCAGAAATGTGATGTTAACATGGAGTCAGAAGCCAAAACTGATTGGAAGATACTGCTTTACTGAGAAAAAAGCATAAATTCAAAGCTTGTTCTAACAGTTAGAGGTGGTAAAAGAAGTACAACTACTTGTTTGATAAAATACTTTGATAAAAGTAGAAGTATTGATTCAACTCCGATACTAAAGTAGAAGTTTTGGGGTTTTTTTAAGTAAAACTTCTGAATTGTAATAAAGTACAACTGCATTTTTGCCATGGATGTAATAATACTTAACCAAGAAAAATCTGAAAAGTTTCAAAACTATCCAAAAATAAAGCCTTTAAATGTGAGTTACTGTGTATAATGTGTTGGTCAGGTCACAGTCGTCAGTTTAGTGAATAAGAGCAGGAAATGTAGGAAAATGTTTAAAAAAAAAAGGGTAGATAAAGGGTAAGATAAAAAACATAATTATGAGATAAAAAGCCCAAATTGTAAGATAAAAAGTCCTAAATATGAGATAAGAAATGCACAAGAGTTGAAATGATGAAATAAACTGAAAACTGTATGATAAAAACTAAAAATTATGCAATAAAAAGTCATAATTATAATATATAAAGTCATGATTTCTCTTCTCTCCTCTCTTCTCTCAGATATTTCTGAACAAATATAGGGGGTAAAAATCAAAAGTTACCAGAAAAATAAATACTTTAGTAAAGTAAATACCTAAAAAAATCTACTTTCACTATATTAACAAAGTTGTTGTACTTCGTTACTTCTCACCTCTGATAACAAAACAGTAAAAGTAAAGTAAAAGTGTGTTTTTGGTTGATGGTGGCTGTTCAGGTGTGAAGGTGAACAACCCATATTTAACTTTTTATTTCAGGTCAAAAAAATCCAAACTGAGTGGTAGTGGACACAGTCTTTTTTGTGGAACGTGTCCAGCTGAAGGCAGTTGTTTTGCATTTCCTCTGAACACAGATTTCCTTAAGCTGAGGGATACGTTTAGGAACCCTCTGTGCATTCCAGCGCTGCAGACCCCTGTGGAGCGGACAGTTGTTGTGTCTGTTGTTGTTGTTGTTTGTCATGTTTTGCCGTGGTCCATTGGTTCCAGGTGTCAGAAACTCAGACTCTAGCTTTAATTACAGTCTGCCTCCTGTGCGCCAGAGTTTTGTCATATTTTCATCCTTTTTTATGGCCTCTTGGCGTCTAAAAGGCATCATTTTCTGTCCCCTGTCAAAACTTGTCGCAGCGTCTCGCTCTTCTTTTGTCTGGGCTGAAGGCTTTGATCTGGGCCCCTGTGGTGGGGGGGGCAGCTCGGGGCTTTTCCGTGCCGCCCCTGCAGGCGTTTTGGCGTGTTTTGGCTGCGCGGCGGTCGCATCGCGAGGCCGCAGAGATGAAGAGCCTCCTGCTCGTCTTTAATCTGTGGTTGTGGGAGGGTTTTCATCTGCAGCTGCCACGTTACGGTGCGTGGGAAAACATACGGGATGTATTGATAAGATACCATTAACCCTTTAGGACTCACTGCTTATAGTCGTGTCCAAAGATGAAACAATTTTGGAGAATGGTGGAGCATGATGTAAACATGATTCTAGGTACATCACTAGATTTTGACCCACTTTGTTTGCTGCTTGGTATTTCAATCTGTTTTATCAGTGACAAGTATAGGGGGAAACTGTCTAGTGGGGGCCTCAAACATGCGGCCAGGGGGCCAAATGCAGCCCACGAATGGTTCTAATGTGGCCTGTGAGATGAAAAGCATAATGACTTTTTAATTAAACAAGAATTCAGAAAATGCCTAATCACACCCCTATTTTGGTTTCTATGACAACCCATTGAATTAGAGCCAATAATATGATTTTGACCTTTCTACTAAATGTGACCCTGACCTTTGGAAACATTGATAATTTCATCATATCTATATATGCATCAGTGTGTGTAATATTATGATAATATATCCAGTATTGATTAAGTTATAGCGTGATATGTCTATGCTTGACACACACAAACTTTTCCAACATGTCACCTTGGACCTCCAGAGATCTCAAAGACTATTGGTCGTAGGTGATAACACCAATTATGAGAATTGTAGAAATCTTCATTCTGCGTTGTTTGATACCAGACTAAAATTTCTGTGAGTTATAACCGATAAATGTACTAGTAGGTTTTGCAGTTACAGTACAAACTAGAGATGTACCAAATCCAGATTTTTAAGGTTCTGCCGAATCCACTGCTTATAATTTGGCCAAATCCAAATCCCAATCTGATCATCAACTATTACATTAGAATGCAATGAAAACCATTGCACATTTAGTTCCTTTATTTAACATTAAGATAAAACATAGACAAAAATGTCTACCATTATTTTTTTTATTTGAATATAGTCACACTCAGACAACATCACTGAAAGGCTTCACTTAAAGTGATTCAGTGTACAAGCTTTGTGTTCTGTTCACCAAAGAACAAAGAAAACGTTATTGTCAGACAAATAAGCCCAATCAGTAACAGTGAGTTAATGGTAAAGTGCACTCTTTGTTGATCAAAAAAAGGAAATTACTCAAATTAAAACTTAGTTATTTAACTTATTTACAACTCTTGGATACTAAACTTAATATTCAAACAAGAATGTGATAACAGATGCATTTTTCCTCAGAAAAAAATACTGTGAATCTTAATCATCATTACTGCCTACAGTCATGGAACACTGTTCTGCAGGTGAGGAACCTGCAGCCTGACTGACTTTGGGTTCAGCCGTGCACTACTCGTACTCCGCTGGGATGCATTGTTCGAACATGTTTTAATAGTGGAGATGTTGTCTACTGTTTAGCATCTTTCCCTCCACGAGACAACTCTGCACTACAAAGTGTGTACATCGCACGCCTAGAGTCTCCCTCTTTCAGTTTAAAATACTGCCACACAGCACTCTGTTGACTGCTTCCATCTTTGACGTCTCCTGCTAGCATAATGGACGGCGGTTATCTTCTGTTAAACATCAATATTGGATTCGGTATATCTCTAGTACAAACACCCACCAATTTTCTCCAAAACACAACAGACATTTGAGATTAGATATTTTATTACATGACAAAGACGGATTTGAATGTTGCAAAAAACACAATAACTCACTTTGACCAAAAAATGCAGTTACTGCCTTTTTGCTTTGTAGGACAGTATATATCTCTGGATTATTTGACGTGTAAACTGCATAAAAAGGACAATATCTTTGGCAGAATCTAGGAACCATTCATGTCCTTCATACGAATAAACATTGAAGCCATATTGATCAGAGGATTCATTCTAAAAAAAAAAAAAAGACCGATAAGATGACTTGTATTCATTTCTAATTTATTTCAATGTTTAATTTTTAATTCCATATTCATTTTTTAAATTTTTTTCCATGTCATCCAAGAACTAATGAGCCATAGGTATATGTGAGCCGAGTCTTGTTCTGTATGTTGTTGTTAAATTCAGTAAAAAAAAAATAAAAACAAAAAAATCCTTAGGACCAGACATGACATAGAAACATGTTTCATGTCTTTATCTTTTATCACTTTTCTTGATTTACCTGTAAATCACAAAATCAGAATCATAAGCTGTGGTTTTGTCTTTAAATCTTTGATGTATTTTTTTCTCTCTTATTGTTTTTTTTTCTGTTGTCCTTCCTCTTGTTGTGTCTTTACCTTGTCGTGTCTTTATTGTTCTTATGATACGAGTCACATTTTGTTTCGTCTTCATGTGGCAGTCGTCCTCTTGCTGTGTCTTGTCTTTCTACTGCCCGGTTTCTTCAACTTTCACCCTGATTCCAAGGACAACATGTGACTTGTTCTTCCATAGGTTTTATCTCATATACAGCTCACTGCAATTCTATCAAAATTCATCATGTCTGTATGTATGACACCCATTCTAATCCTGTGTCGCCTTATTCTGCTGAATAAACATCTCATCCATGTTTTATTTAAGAAGCAGAAGAATAAACATCACTATTGTGTTCATCACTATTTTCTTACAATAGACCAGGGGTGTCAAACTCATTTCATAGTCCAGGGGCCAGCTTCAGCTAAATTTGATCTGAAGTGGGCCGAACCAGTAAAAACACCTAAAACATATTATAGAAATAATGTCAACTCCAAACGTGTTGCTCTGTTTTAGAAAAAAAAAAAATTACATTACATTACAGAAACAATTTTTTATGAAATTTTCAGGACGTTTTGGGAGTGTTACAAGGAACAAATTATTAAATTTTGATGGTGATCCAGAAGAGATCCTGGATTCTGGATCACTTTGAAATTTTACATTGCAGTAAATAGAGAATACATTTGAAAATGATCCAGAATCCAGGATCTCTTCCGGATCACAACCAAAATGTAATCATTTATTCCTTGTGAGACTCTCAACACATCCTGAGAATTGCATCAAAATGCGTCAAGACGTTTTTGAGTTATCTTGCTTAACTAACAGACAAACCGAAACAAAACCTGCTGAGTGGACCTCCCCCTCTCTGAGTTCAGAGAGGGGGAGGTCTGCCTTGGCCAAGGTTTGTACTCTCAGTGATTTTCTAGTTTATTTATTTTTCATTTTTATTTATTTGTCTTTTTATTATTTATTTTATTCAATTATTTTATTTTTTTATTTATTTTTAATTAATTAATTTACTTATTTTATTTGTATTTATTTTTTATTTATTCTATTTCTTATTGATTTATTTTTCTTTATTTTTTTTTTATTTTTTGTCTTTTTAAAATGTATTTATTCAGTCATTTATTTCTTTTATTTCTTTTTAATTATTTTGGCTACAAGAAGGATGCCGCTGAAACGTACTTACTTATGTCGACCACTAATCTGTTTGACCTTTGCATTAGTACCACCATTATATATACTCCTGAAAATGTTTTAAAATCGCAAGGTTAAAAAAAAAATCGCAATGTCAGTTTTTTATCTAATATCGTGCAGCTGTAATTGGTGACATTTCACCCTTCATGTTTCCAGAGCGTGAGAAGACACCATGTGAGCGTGAAAGGGAGCATGCTCAGACCGCCTCCTCGTCCTCCACCGGGTTCTTCTCCTTCTTCCGTCCTCGTCCTGCCGCCACTCAGTACGTCCCTCAGTGTGATGAACATGGCGCCTACGAGCCCAAACAGTGCCACACCACCATTGGCCAGTGCTGGTGTGTGGACGCCAACGGACAGGAGATCCCCAACACCCGGACCGGATCCGGCGCCACTATGCTATGTGAGTCACCTGGTCCTGAAGTCCTTAAATGTCCAGGACCTCGAGTAGCTCCGAGTTGAACTTAGAATTTTCACTTTGAGTTTTATTTTCTATTTAAGTTTTGATTTAGTTGGTTTCTTCCTGTTGTTGTTAACTTTCATAACCCTGGTGGTCCATGTGATCCTTAAACCCTCCTCAGGTATCAACCAGGTGGTCACTCCTCCTCCTCCAATTGGACCGACACCTCGCCCCGACATCCGCCCCGTCGCCGGAGGATCCCACCTGCTGTTTGCCCAAAGCGGGAGAATCGAACATGTTCCTCTGAATGGTTACAACATAAAGAAGGAGGAGGCCAAACCTCTGCTGCATGTTCCGGTAACACTCACCTCACACATGGAAAACATGAAAAATACTTAAACACACAAAAATACCCTGAAAAAAACTAATAAAAAAAACAAAACACCTGAGAACACATGAAAACAGGGCCATTGCAAGGATAGCTCTGTGAGAAAGCAAGATGCTTTTTGGGGGCCCCTTGTTTGTCAAACTATGATGAAGAGATTGTTAAACCCTTCAGATCACAGGTGTCACTGTCCTCGAGGGCCAGTGTCCTGCAAGTTTTAGATATTTTCCTCTTCCACATGATTCCGTTTAACTCTCTAACTCCTGCAACTTTAGCAGTTCCACTAATAACTATTTATAAAATTATTAAATAGCATGGAAAGATTTGCAAAAAAAATTACTACAAAGAAAAAAAGAGAAATTTGTATTGAAATTTGGTAGCGTAGTAAACTAGTCCCCCTCTAGTGGCAGGAAATATTTTTGCCTGAATCGTTGGTTTTGTGACACCCCATAGAGCCTTAGCCAGGACTGGTACAAATTTTACTGGTCCAATCACAAAGCTCTATTTGTGTAGTGAGATTGTAGGGCAGGGCTTAGCACAATGACGACAAGGTTGAAGAAGTATGAACTTATAAACAGTCTATGGTCGGATAAGCAACATGTAAACAGAAATTTTTCCTCCACTGTGTTAACGTTAATTAGCCTAGCCTATAGGATGTTAAAACAACCAGATAGATGCTAGTTTTAACTTGTTTTATTGCTCTGCATACGTCACATTGTTTGTCTCTCTGATTGGCCGACATGCAGAACAGTTTGAAACACAGCCATTGATCCCACCCATATGCTTAAGCTCAGCATAAGGATCACCTCCAGACTATGAATTCATATCATAGTCGGACTTGCCAGGCTAGAAATTTGATCCTAACAGTTTTAATTTAGCCTTTTTATAAATTAGTTGCCTTTGGACACTCATTCGATTAACAAAACACAGTAAAAATACAGTGAAAGGTGTCATTCCACTTAAAACCATTTTTCCAC
This sequence comes from Siphamia tubifer, assembly GCA_020466265.1. NCBI lineage: Eukaryota > Metazoa > Chordata > Actinopteri > Kurtiformes > Apogonidae > Siphamia > Siphamia tubifer. The sequence continues at coordinate 39,936,041 of CM035783.1, read as the reverse complement.
ACTCCTTTTGGAATATGATGAGTCACCCCGAGTTACCAACTCATGCTGTGTTTGAAAGTGGTGTGTCACCTCCACTGGCTGTATTTCCTATTCATAGAAAATAACACAGAGAAACGAGTGACTCAGAAAAAGTCTGCCCACAATATGTCATGTGGATATTGGCGTCACCCACGTGGGGTTAAGCCCATCCCCCATGGCAGCAAATCTGAAGTAGCATTAGCATTAGCATATACAAGAGAAGACGGTGCCACAGTTGCTGCACAAACTTGAAAAAAAAAGGTGGCACAAACTGGTTCGTATGCTCTCTGTGGAAAAGCGTTTTTTCCCTGCACATTTTTACAACTAGTAATGGCACAAAACCTAGCTGGATGCTAATGTGGGATGGTAAATACACACAGCGGGGAGGGGGGAGTGTTTCTTTACACATTCATTCTCTGAGCCAATCTGAGATGCCTCATCATCCACGTCAAACTGTTGTTTGACCTAAAATAATTGTTCTACCCTCCAAAAACAGCTGGACACAAAGAAACCCGGACATTTTTTTAAACCAAACCAATGCACCATGCATTCAATAACAATGGATAACACAACAATATTAATGAAATAACAATGGAATGATCCCTTTTTAAAAAAAAGGGAAAACGGTGGAATTTTTCTGAATATTTAAAGTAAATATCGATTCTGAACATGTCAGCGCTGACACTTGAGAGTTAATAATCATCTCCTCATCATCTCTGCAGAAGCCAAATAATGATGTAATGGTTTCCAGGTTTGATGGAAGAGCGAAACACTTAAAACATGCAGGACAACGGCCCTGGAGAACTGGATTTTGACACACCTGCTTTAGATGGTCTCAATCTATTAGACGACATGAGCAAAACCGGCTACAGTTAAAATTAAATGTCCTAAGTTGAGCCACTGGTGAAAATTAAACTGATGACAAGACTATAATTCAAGGAAAAAGATAATCCTCTATATGTCAAAATGGATTGTAAGTGTTTATATAAAAATGTCATTTAAATAAGAAAAGACAGCACCTGCTGAAATAACATCTTTTGTCTGTCATAACAGTGTTGGTTTTGTTAAATACTCTTGCTAACAGGAGTGGTTGGTGGGCCTGCTACACTAACTGTGTGGGAGTCAGGTTCAATGAATATGACCTAATAATCCCATAAAACAACTACTTATTACTCCCACTCCTTCCCCCAACCTCCCAAGGAGGAGAGGAATGTTGTTTTCTTTGGTTCCTTTTTTTATTGTCTGTCAGCAATTTTACACAAAAACTTCTTGAAAGGTGCAAGGTAGTCCAAAGTAAATATCATTACATTTTGGTGATGGTCAAAGGTCACAATAAAGGTCAAAACCACATTGTGGATTTGAAATGGTTGTTAACTCCAAAAAGAGTGGTGATATGTTCTCCGTTACTCTTGATGACAGACAGGAAACTACATGTAGGCTCCAAAATGGTATCTTGACCTTTGACCTTAAGCGACCTTGAAAGGTTAAATCAATAATCTGATGTTTTCAGAGGGAGGTCACCATTAAGAGCTAAACGTTTGTAAGGGGGTGAGGTTTTTTGTGCCTGGCAACACTTGTGATTTATTTTATTTACATTTTTTCCTGTAAAAGATCAATAAAGTATCATCTTACATGTATTTTTTTCAGTATAAATGGATGTAATGGACACATGAGATAGCTACAGATAAAGGACAGGACATTTGAATTTGCCTCAGATGAGGCTGAACACACAGCTTGGTCAGCGTCTGCTGGCTTGTGGAACTTCAGCATTTGCCTAGTTCGCTTATAGCAAGAAATGGCCCTGCATGAAAAAGCACAAAATTACCTGAAAGCAGATGTTTTTGTCATCATCAGTCTTCTGTGCTTCTGGATGATGAAAATAGAAGTTTGGACCCAAATTTTACCAGATTTCCAATATACTCAATTAGTGTATTGATCAGATTCTAATGTCCAAATTGCCTCTATTGTTTGTCTGCCTGTAGAAACAAATAGAAATTGATTAAAGGAGGGGAAAACAGTATTTATTTATTTTTTAATTTTAATAGTAAGAGTTGTTTCCCAATGTCTTCTGATGATTGATGACAGACTGGTTTCAGACGTAAACTGGTCCTTCTGGTCTCCATGAATTCCCTGAACCAACATCACAGCATTCCCTCCTCGGCTCCAACAGACATCCCATTGTTAGTCGTGGGTTTCAATGAAGCCATAACTCATGGGTCCAACAAGTGAATTTAATGTCCTCAACACAAAGCCATGGTCAGATGAAGTCCTGGTGTGGACTGTGTTCCCACAGAAGCCTCTTTGAGAAGTTCTGTCTAGACTCAACTCTGTCTCTGGTCTCACTCAGGATCGTGTGGTCATCGCTGTGGCCTACGACTGCGTGGACAAGACGGTTTACTGGAGCGACATCACCGGGCCAGCCATCAGCAAGGCTAGTATTGACGGAGGAGACGTGGTCCCAGTCATCACCACAGGTACAAGGATGGATGTCAGTAGGTCTGAAGGGGCTTTTATTACACTGCCCCCCCAAAGGGGAGGAAAGGGGTCTTGTTTTTGGTTTGGGTTTTTTGTTTGTCCATTTTTCTGTTTGTCAACAACTTTACACAAAAACTACAGGACCAATTTCAATGAAATGTTCTCAAAAAGTGCAACGTGGTCCAGAATTGAGCCCATAAATATTGGTGATTGTAGGTCAAAGGTCACAGTCACCAAAAATGTGTTTTGACACTTATCAGTGATCGGGTAAATAAGGAATTTCCTTTTCGTTCCTCTATACTCAGTTTTCCATATACTTCCTTTTTGCCCTCACTGTTGATGTGCATTGATATCAGAACCTTCAAGGACAAATTTGAAGACTGTAGGTCAAAGGTCAAGTATACAAAGGTGAAAAATTTAATTTGGATGTAGCTTTTGAACTACCCGGTCAATACACAAAACACTAAAATGGACTATAATGAAAAAAGCAGTGAATATAGAGACTTAGTTACGGTTATTGACGCATACGAAAGGACATGGCCATCATGACCTTTGACCTTGAATTACCTTAAAAGGTCAAAATCAAGGCCACATGATTTTAAAGGTTGTAACTCAAAAAGAGTGGTGATAAGTATTGTTACTATTGCTGGCAGATAGGAAACTACATGTAGGCTCCAAAATGGTATCATGACCTTTGACCTTCAGCAACCTTGAAAGGTCAAACCCATAGTCTTACATTTTGAGAGGGAGATGTCCATTAAGAGCTAAAACATTGGTGAGAGGTGGGGTGTGTTATGCCTGGCACCACCACACAGTTTCAGTTCAGACCAGAGGACGTTCCAGGCAGGACTGAACATAATCACTGTGATTAGAATCAAATGAAATGAATCATGATGCAGTGAATCATCTGAAGCTGTAAACAACTGTCTGGTTGGGTTTTGGTGAGTGAAGCTGGAGAAACTAAAGAAATAATGATCAGACATTCATAGGCTGATGTGACAACGCTCACCATGATGACACTCCGGTGGTTTCACTCAGACCTAATTACAGCGACATGGACTCAAACCTCCAGAGGCTGAGGTCGTTCGGTGACTGTGTGTTTTACTTTATTTATGGCTGTTGCTCACATGAATCACAGCATTGCCCTTATCCCGGTGAATCCCTGGTTTCTCTGGTTGTTTGAGGCAACACCAGCTACTGTAAACACCAGAACAGTGATGGACTGGATTTGAAGAAGCAGCTACTGAGTGTATGTAGCAGAAACACTGCTACCATATTAGTCTAGTTAAACTCAATGTAAGTTTTGGCTAGATTTGTCTGAAATTGGCTGACGAATCACAGTGAAGTATGGAGTCAGAGGGCGGGCGTATCAAAGCGATGCTGAATTAATTTGGTCAGAAACAGCCATGGAAGAACAACAGGTGGCGATTTCCGTTTATCAAAGATGAGTGAAGAATGTGAGAAAACGTCAGTAATCTTTAAATTCCTTTTACAGAAGCAACAACAGTCATTCAGCTCCATAATCCACCATTTTGTTTAGTCCTAACTTTCTCCGAACTCCTCCCTGATCTTTCTGGCGCTCCAACTATGTCATCCTAAAGATTACGTTGATTGGTTGTAGTACCGTCCTATTGAATACAGAGAATTTGAAAGACAACCTTTCAGCCCGCCTCCCCTGCCTATGAAGCGTTCCTAGACCTATACATGTAATGAATAGGGATAGCACGGCTAGGCTACTGAATGAGTCTTTTTGTTCCACATCAGAGGCTGAACTGATTCCATCAGTGGTCAGACGAGGTCAGAGGTGTCACGGGTGGACAACCCACAACTTTTTGATTCATAACTTTTGAAGAAGACAAGTTTAACCCTTAAGTATACTTTGAGTAATTTCAAATATTTTTAAATGAAAAATATCAAAACCTAGTACATCCCGGATGGACAAAAAAATTAATGGTTATTTTTTGCAAGAATTCCAAAGTTCTCTAAAGTGAAGTTTCTCTGACATCTTCGTCATAAAATGTATTCAGTGCATACTTTTAAACCCTCTATTTAACAACTTAACTGGTTAGAATGAAAAAAAATATTTGGTCAGACTTAAACAGCAAGAGTTTTGAAAAAGGACAAGGTCACAGATGGACAAGAAAAGAAAATATTTCAATTAAACATTCATGTATACTGTAAAGTTGGGGGAGAAAAGCCATGAAAACAAAGTAATAATAAATAATAGTACTTATACATCCAGTTAATCCACTGGTCACTTCCATGTTGATGTGTAGTTGTGTTTACCAATGACTGGCTGCACAACACTGCCCTCTGCTGGTTGTTCACTGGAGGCTGAATTCACATTCAAGGTCACCAGTGTGTATTTGTGGATGTGGTTTGCCGGTAGAAATATCTCAAAATTGTATAATTGAGAGAAAAGCAAAAAAAGATCCCCAAATTCACACATACAAAGTCAAGCATTATAATTTTCAAATCTCAAAAATATATTTAAAAATACACATTTATTTATACATATTCATTTATGCATTTGTCATATATATAAGCATAAAGCACTAAATAAGTGCAGTCCATTTATAATTTACTATAGTAAGTTGCAGTTTGAAGTGGAAAACATGACAAAGGTTTATGTAAAAAGGATCTGATTAAAGATGAGGAAAATGAAACAAAAAGTGAATTAAACCCCAGTGAAGAGCATCTGAAATGCCAGGATGTGCAGATAATTAAGCGTGTTTGTCGTGTCCTAGACCTGCAGAGCCCTGAAGGCATCGCCATCGACCATGTGGCCCGCCTCCTCTTCTGGACCGATTCCATGCGTGACACCGTGGAGGTCTCCAAACTGGACGGCAGCCAGCGACGAGTCCTCTTCGACACTGACCTCATCAACCCTCGACCTATCGTCACCAACCCAGCATATGGGTGAGTCTGTGTCCACGCCCTCGCCTGGCGTCAAATCATAGAGCAAAGCGTGACCTTTAACCGGTTTGTCTGTGGCTGCAGGCGGCTGTACTGGGCCGACTGGAACAGAGACGGGCCCAAGATCGAAATGTCCAACATGGATGGCACCGAGAGGGTCGTTCTGGTCAAAGATGACCTGGGGCTCCCCAACGGTCTGACCTTTGACCCTGACAACCAGCAGCTTTGCTGGGCTGATGCAGGTGAGACTCAGATGGCAGCAAAGCTCACATTTACATACATTTAGAGAAATTTGAAGCATTCCCTTAGTCTGGCTAATAAGGTTTTAAAAGCCATATAAACCTTAGTCCAAGAGTGTGAGACTCCAGTCCTAGAGAGACACTGTCCTGCATGTTTTAGATGTTTCCCTCTTCCAACACACCTGATTCAAATGATCAGCCTATCATCCAGCTCTGCAGAAGACTGAGAATGACTGCTGGAAGAGGGAAACATCTAAAATAAACATAAAACGAAATAATTCTTTAGGACTGGAGTTCCAGACCCCTGCCTTAGTCGGACCGAAGTTGAACTGAACTGGAGTTTTAGAAAATGGACTATTTGAACCAGCCCGGTCCTATCAGGCGTTGTGTCTCCATTTCCTTTTGGGCCTGTAAGAACCTTGCAATGACATCATCATATCACATCAGTTGCTATGGTAACATGTATGTACAAACGTAAAAGTTGCTATGTACAAAAAGCACCAAAACAATGCAGCAGCAGAGACATGGACACGGATGAAGTTAGGATGTTTGTTGCATTTGTACTGTTGCATTTTATTGATACCATTACACACAGTAATGGTATCAGAGAATGAAAGAAGAGTTACTCTCAAAGAAAAATTTCACAGAGATGAACAAAACAAAGAGCTGGAAAAGCAAGAAATTATTCTGCTTCATTGTGTGGTAAACTTCCTCCAGCAACTACTCTTCAGTTGTTTGTTGAGTTCTGCTGATGTCATATGCGACAACCAATCTGCGCAACTTCCGCCCAGTGAGTCTACCGGGCCAATCTTTGTTCCCTACCCTTGACCAGGTACTTCGTTGGTTCCTGTAAAAGTTCCGGAAGGTGGCCCTGTCAGAACAGGCAGTCAGTGGAAACATACGCATACTGTGAAGTTCCTGTAAAACAGTCCAGAAGTTCCAATAGTGGAAACATGCCTCATGTCTCTGTTGCTCTTCTGGTCTCCACTGCTGACACCCCCTTCTGTGTTTTCACATGCAGGTACTCGTAAAGTGGAGTGTATGGACCCTCATCGCAGGGTCCGGATTCAGATCGCCGAGGGTATCCAGTATCCATTTGGCCTCGTTTCCTTTGGAAAGAACCTGTACTATACCGACTGGAGGAGGTGAAGCATGAGCAAAAACTACAGGGAAAAGATCAAGTCATTAGAAAATGAACAGAACAAAACTCAGTCATATATGCACTTATATGTAAAACTAACTCAAATTAAAACCCCAAATGTAGTGAATCTTGATTCTTGAAGTCTTGACCTTATTAGATGTAAAAATAAATAAATAAATTAAGCAGGAATTAAAACAGGTTGTAGAATCAAGAAATGTTTTGCTGAAATGAATATAAAAATATCTTTGCAGCACCTGGATTAAGTAAATTATTGTTATTATTATTTAATGAAATTAAAATTGTATGAACTATTAGGGTCCAAATACACAAATAAATAAACCTAATACTAATAAAAGTGGGTTTAAATAAATACAATAATAATTTTAATCTATTTCATTATTATATTCTTATTATTATTACCCCCGCCAAGGCACGGCAAAGGTTATATTCTCATTGGAGTTTGTTAGCAAGATAACTCAGGTTATGGATGAATTTGGATGAAATATTTCAGGAAATGTTGACGGTGGTAGAAGGAGCACATGATGACATTTTGATGGTGATGGGATGTGTGTGTTTTTTTTTTTTTTTACTGAAGTAAAAGTAGAAAAAAAAAATCTTTCCTCTCTTCCATTTATGCAATATGTACAAATTGGCTCTGTGTGTGTGTGTGTGTGTGTGTGTGTGTGAATGTGAGGCTAATGTAAAGCGCTTTGAGCACCATGAAGGTGGAAAAGTGCGAGAGAAGTGCAGAGCATTTACCATTTACAAGAAACTAAAGTAATAATAAATATTATACAATAGAAAAATAGATGTATAACAGTCAGTAACAGGGTAAAGTCAGACAGGGTGTATTAGTGCAATACAGACTAAAAAAAACTGAACACTGGTTCTGCAATCCAGTCCTAACTGCTGTGTGCATCATGTGACTAAAACAGACAAAGAAAATCATGGATTGAATGAAAGCACTGTCAGTATCAGTACAATGACATAGATAATAATGTAGAAACTGAAGTGGTTTTGGTTTTTATCCAGAAAACATGTTAAATGCATAGATATCAGCTCTGATAATGAAACTATGAGATATTTTTGTTATCATTATATTTGTCCAAACACACATGGACCTGTATTTGTACCAGCCATTAAAATGAACAAGGGTGGTCTAATATTTTTTTCCATGATTGTGTAGACTGTGGGTTAATAGATTGAACAGACTTCTTATTGAACAGTTAAGGAACAAACTCAGGTGATTTTTCTTAACATTCACAAAAATGAAGCATCTTGGTCATATGAACGAAGGCCATTTCATAAACATTATGACTTCACTGAGAGAGTGTTATAAAGAACTGAAAGACTGATATGCATTAGGTTGTTTTTGAAGATGTCTTTTTTTATGGCATAAAAGTGGAATATTATTAGAAAACAAGAAATAAAATCTAACAAAGTAAAGTCACAATCTGAGATGAAATAAAATATATAATAAATAAAATAAATACTCAAGTAAAGTACAGCTACCTAAAAAAAATTCTACTTCAGTACAGTAAAAAAGTACTTATATTTATGAATCTGTAAAATGTTTTGGTTTCACCTTTTATGTTGAATTATCTGAACGAAACAAGTTTTACACCGTATTCAAATTTTCCCATTAGTACCTTTATAAGGTGGTAGGGGAGACCGGGGACAGTTGTAACGCAGGGATAGTTGTAACACTCAGTTTGACCAGTCAGTTTGGAGCTGTCATATAGCCCATGGCCACATCCAAAGTGAGCTCACAGGTGAGGCCGTGTGTCCCTAGGGTAAAAACTGTTTTGAAAAAGAAAAACTGTTTTTCAGGTAAGAAAGTAAACATTTTAGCCATAAATATTTTTGCATTGTGTCCATTGTGTTGCAGATACAGTTGTTTCACTTACATTAGTGCAATTAGTAGTTTCTGTAGTTTAACTTGATGTGTTGCATGAGTGCTAGCTTTGAAGCTAAATGCTAGCTTTTTAATGGCTGCCTGAGCCAAGAATGGTTGTAACAGTTTCCATCCTCTTATGTTGATATTTTATGTTTGTCAAAGGAAGTGTGGAACAGACTAGGGATGTTAACCGATGACCGTTTGACTGATGGTTGACCACATCAACGTTGCCTGGTCATAACATTTTCTGTCATTGTTTTTTTTTTAAAAAAGCAAAAAAACCCAGCCCTCATCAGTCATTCCAAAACTTTATGATCTGTGGCATTTAAAATGTATCATAATTTTCATGATTTTTGGCTTTTCGGACAAATTTGGAGCCATATTGCAAATCCACTAAGGTAGTGAGAGCTTATCTGAGCATATATTCTGATTCGAAGGGAAAAGTTATCCAGGGAGACCAAACATCTAATATGTCGGTCAAATGATAGAGGAGTGGAATCTCAACGTTGGACCAAATGCAACTGCCAAAAAAAAAAAAAAAGAAAATTGGAAGGTCTTTACTTCAACTATAAGGGATATGGTTCTAAACCTTGGTATTATTTCATAAGTTCATAAGAGGAACAAATGTGACTTTTTGGAGTTTTCTGAGAGGCTCATCTGGGAGGGTCTGGATGCTTTTGACACAGAATGACCTAGTGTTACAATTGTCCCCGTTCTCCCCTACATATATAAGAGTCTGTGACATGGATTGAATGTTGCTTAATGTTAACAGGGTCATGTGTTTTCATCCAGGGAGGCGGTGATCTCTGTTGACCGCTACACTCAGAAAGAGACGGACCAGTTCCAGCCTCAGAAACGTTCTCGGCTTTACGGCATCGCCATGACGTCGACGCAGTGTCCACAAGGTACAGCTGATAACGAACACCACCATTAAGGAGCAGCTCACTCTTTAGCGCTTAGTTTGTCCCGAGAACAAACTAAGGATGTTGAAGTCATTTATTTTCACAGGCCACATTCAGACCAGTCTGATCTCCAGTGGGCTGGGTCAGTAAAATCAATAAGATAATAACTTAAGAACATGGACGACTCCACATTTTTCTATTTGTTTAAGTGCAAAAAAACCTAATTAAATAATGAGAATATTTATAAATGATCCAGTCAAAAAAGATGTGAATAACCTGCAATAAACTGACATATCTTTAGAAAAGTAAATGCAATTCTAACAATATCATGCCTCATCCTAACATTTCTACATGTGCATTACAGATGGAATCTATAAAAAGGTACAGAATATTTAGTAACAGGCAGAAAATTGTTAAGATTGCACTTAATTTTCTTTAGACATGTTAGGGTGTTGATATTTGTTCTGGTTATTCACATTTTATTGTTACAGGATAGTTTGTTAATGTAAATATTTTCCTAATTTAATGTTATTTTTCCACTAAAACAAAGAAAAATTTGCAGTTGCCATTATTTATAGGCATAATCTAATGTTATTTTTTTTCCACATTATATCAACAAGAACATTTGGAGGCATTATTTCAAGGTTATTATGCTATTATTTTACTTGAGATCCCATTGGTCTGCATGTGGAACAACAAATATTAATCGACTGTTAATATCAGTGTTGTTTTTGCACTTGGGTGCCAGATGACCTTTCACTTGTTTCAGTGTTTTTTATCCAATTCTTAAATATTTTGTTTGTACCTGGAAGAAAATGCACAAGGAGAGAGTAATTTTCAGAAAGGCAGTCATAATACAATTGGTTTTTTTTGTTTGTTTTGTTTTAGTGATTATATGAAGGCCCTTTCAAACTGGTCAAATGCTAAAAATTTTAATTCAGATTAGTCCAAGGGTTGCTTTGGATTAATGTTCATCAATAATGATTAAAACAACTGTTTTGGGCAACTGTTTTGTTCCATTTTTCCCCCACACAAATGTCCTAAAAAATACATAAAGAAGTGAAAAGGGGGGGAAAAAACCTGGAGAAAAAAAATATACAAAATTCACAAGAAAAAACAAATACAAAGTGATGAAAAATACAAAATATAATCAAAAACTTTACAGAGTACAGAGAAAATACCCCCAAAAATGTGATTAAATTATCCAAAATATGTATTGTGTTCAAATTTGACCACACTACTATCTATCTATGTGTGTGTGTGTGTGTGTGTGTATATATATATATATATATATATATATATATATATATATATATAAGTGTATATACTTGTATTTAAATTCAGGTGTTTAGTGTTAAAGTGTTGTATTTGTCAAGTGTGTTCTTGTGTTACTGTATGGTACCATCATCAGTACCTTCACTAATGCTGTGGTCTTCACCTCCACCAGCCTATAACTACTGCTCTAACAACGCTGGCTGCTCTCACCTGTGTCTACCCAAACTCGGCGGTTTCACCTGCCGCTGCCCGGATGCCGCCGACGGTCGCTGTGTGGACGGGAACCTGTGAGAACACCAGACAGAAGCGCCGTTTTCCGGACAATCACAGACATTCAACTGAATTCAAAGTTTTCTACTTTTCTTACTTGAATTTAAAGTTTCCCAGGATTCCTTGTGTTTGGCTGCGTTCAGACCTGGCTCTGTTTATGGTGAAACTTCAGGTGCAGTGACATCATCAGCTTTATTCATGTTTCTGAGTCAGTTTCAGGTTAAAAGATACTGAACAATGAATATAACCTGGTTGTATATTAAAACTAAAATACTTCTGTTATTCGTTAATACACATGTTGTTGGCGTCGGTGAAAAACAATCATCTGTTAAAAAAAAGATCCTGATGTTAAACAAAATATTTAAATGTTCTAATGCTAAAACAGAAAAAAAAAAGAGCGCAGATAAAACAAAACGGTCAATTTACTGTAATGTCTTATGGGGAATTTTTTTTAGATTAATTTGCTTTCAATATTTTTTTGTATTACATGAAAAAGCATTTTTATTAATGTTAAATTAAAAAATGCTTTTTGCTTCAATAAATGTTTTTTTTCTAGTAATGAAGTGTTTTGTTGTAATAAAATGTAATTCTATATTTTAACAGTTCTGTTTAGTTTCCATGTCAGGGATGAACCCTTCACGTTGAACCACTAAGTCTTTTTGAGGTCAGATTTATTCTTGTGTATTAAAACTGTTTTTATGTAAACTTGTAAATAATTCCATGTTTTGCAGCTGATATTCCCTTCTCTGTGAAAGGTACTGATATTACTGTGAAGCCAAACTCCACCTTCTTCTTGTGTTGGACTTTAACTACAGTCCCTGCATCTCGTTTTAAGGTCTCAGTGACGATTACACTTTTATTTGTTAAAAACATGATAGAAGTATTATTTTGGTTTTTAACCCACAAAGACCCAACACTACTTTTGTGGCAATTCCCAATTACTTTTTTCTCTATATTTGACTTTTCTTAAGGGATTTCTCATCATTTATTTTAATATGTGATCAGTATTTTACATTCTAAAAGTATTTTTCTACATTTAATTGACTGATCACAATTGATGTTAATAAAAGCTCAAATAAATATTTAAGGTTATTATATCTAAAACAGAGAAAATAGGAGAAAATTTGACATCTTCAGTAAAATATAGCATTAACTGAACATAAAAACAAATGTGACCATTCACTGTCATTGATCCGACTCCATGGGTTTTTCCTGGTGAATCAATGGTGTGGAAAATGATGCCGTTTCCATGGTAACTATGGAGCCTCTGAACATCCATATATGATGACCATGAAAAGATGAATAACTGTATTTTACACCAATTGACATGTATTGATCAGATTAATGTATCAACTGTTATTTAACTTTTTACATGGTTTTGGTCACCAGTGGGTGTCTGGCTCTTTATGGGTTAACTGCATTCTTAAGGTATTTCAGTGACTGCTGATATTTTTGATAATTTCATATAATTGAATCAATAAAAATTTCTTAAGAATGTTCATTGTTGCTGTGATCTCTCTCTCTCTCTCTCTCTTTATATATATATATATATATATATGAAAGGTGAAAACTTTGATGTGATTTATTGTAGATAACAGGAAGCTCCAAGCTGCAGAATTGTGCTGATTTGTCTTCACTATTAGTAAGTTTCATAAAAGAAACACTAATGAGCTAAATAAATCACTCCAAACACATACTGATCAATAAAAATGTTGCACATTCACTGTATTTAAAAAGGTACTAACTTAACTTACATTTAACAGTTATTTAAATGAATGTGGTTTGAACAAGGGAAATCTACAAAATGCTACAAATCTACAAATTGCAAATTAGCCATCTGCCTATAAACCTCCTTCGTATTCACATCTACAAGTTTGTAATAATGTGCACTGCATTGTCCCTGCTAAATAAACTACAAATTAAAAATTGTAATAATATGTCATTCTGTTCGGATGCCAATTGACGTGGTTAACAGCCCTCAATAGCTGTGACGTTTACATCTCCAAATAACGTGAGGCAGGATATTTCTAACGTGCTGTTTATTGAACACACATAACAGAAACGGCCGTGGCTCAGTTGGGAGAGTCGTCCATTGACCGAAGGGTTGGCGGTTCGATTCCCGCTCTGTCCTAGTCAGTCCGTTGTGTCCTTGGGCAAGACACTTTACCATCCTTGCCTCCAGTGTCACTCACACTGGTGTAAGAATGAGTATGAATGTTGGGTGGTGGTCAGAGGGGCCGTAGGCGTGAAATGGCAGCCATGCTTCTGTCAGTCTGCCCCAGGGCAACTGTGACTACATATGTAGTTTACCACCACCAGAGGGAGCATGTGAGAGTGAATGAATAATGGAACACTAATGTGAAGCGCTTTGGGTGCCTTGAAAAGCGCTATATAAATCTAATCCATTATTATTATAGAAACCTTGACTTATAGAAACAGCTAAACTAGCTAACACAGGTATCTCGTGCTAGGTGCCTCATAGAACACCAGGCTGCCCCACGCATGCGCGGTAGGCAATATTATGCACTTGTATATTTACTCTACATGACATCTCCCCCTTTTCAAGTATAGAAGGCATACACTATACAAATGTTAACCTTCGGTAGAACTCCAAACCATATGTATACTAATACATCAACTTTATCTCAGAGATTACTTGTCAACCAAGATTCCTCCATATACCCAACAGTTTTTTTTTTCAGTTTTCCTTTTCTCTCTCTTTTTTTTACATCATTGTTTCCTTTTAATGTCTTTTTTTTTTTTTTTTTTTTTAACATACAGCTAACTAAGGGTGTGGGTAGACTACCACGGTCCCTTGAGATGAGAAGGGATTTATTCTGCCCTTTTGTCCATCATCTCAACTAACTAACATACCTGGGGTTTGGTTTAACAGTCCGACCAATCCTGGTGATGACCGGAGTTGGATATTCAGGGGAACCAGGGGCGTCAGCAGGAGCTATGGTGGTGGTTAAGTCCTGCTCTGCTGGCTCACGCTGTCCATCTTTATCTGTTGGCTGAGGAACAGCCGGATGTAGTGCCAGTTCCGTCGCGGTGTGTCACCTCGCTCCGTCTCTATTGTAAAGGAAGGTGGTGTCGCCTCCTGGCGCTGCATCGATCTTCAATCGGACTTTGTCACCGGTGGAGAGTGCTGGTAGAGGCCTGGTGGAGTACCTGCGGTTGTAGTACTTCTCATAGGACTGTTTTGCTTTCGCGTCATTTGTCTTGACAGTCTCTAGATCTGGCCACATTGGTCGCAGGCTCTCTTTCACAGGGTGAAACAGGGAGTGTTGTACGGATTTCTCGACCCATTAGTAACTTTGCTTAGTTGGCTCCGTTGGTGTTGATCGATAGGCTCAGAAGAGCCAAATGAGGGTTGTCTTGCTTGACAATCCACTTTGCTGTCTTCACAGCTCGCTTGGCCATGCATTAGATTGTGGAAAGTGAGGGCTTGGAGTAACGTGCAGAAAGTCATACTCAGATGTAAAGTTTCTGAACTGTCCCCATTAGTCTTAACTACAACTACACGGAAGGAGGAATTTTGCAGTTTCCCACTAAAATTGGCTTTTAATTTAGCTAAAAACTGTCCCCTAGCGGACACAGTTCCACCTGGACTCTGAAGGGTGCTCTTCACTTCAGAGTTTAGGCCTGCTCACAAGTGTTTTGTATGTGGCTTCAGACATGATTGAAGTGTCTGCACCGGAATCAATCTTAAATAGGACTGGTGTATCTGCTACATTTAGAGTAGTGCGCCATGGTAGCTCATCCTCTGCGATTGGTGCATCTTTTTGCTTTAGCTCTACTGAGCCTAAAAACACTGTCATCCTAATAGTCTTCAATTATCTCTTACAGCTTTTGAATAGCACACTGCTGCAAAGTGTCCAATTTTGTTACACTTCATGCATTTTTTTTCATTGGCATGACATTGCTCTGCTTCTGTATGGTTACGCCCACATCTCGTGCATGCTCCTTTTTTCGTCTTTTTGTTCATCTTCGCCATGTAGCCATGCCTCTTATGCTCAGTTTTCCTAACTGACTTTACATCATCCACGTGCTCTGCGCCGCGCCCTCTCTGTATTCTGCGACTTTACCAATTCACAATGCCTGGCTGTTTTCAACGTTAAATCACTTTTCATTTGAAGCTTTTGTGACACTTGTTTATCACGAATTCCAATCACTATGCGTTCACACATTTGTTCATCTTTTAGTGCCCCAAAGTCAGTTTTCAGCTAGCTCAGGGGTCTGCAAACCCTGGTCCTAGAGAGCCGCTATCCTGCATGTTTTAGATGTTTCCCTCTTCAGCACACCTGACAGACATTATCAGTCTTCCGCACAGCTTGACTTGCGGAAGACTGATAATGTGATCAGGTGTGCTGGAAGAGGGAAACATTTAAAACATGCAGGATAGCGGCTCTCTAGGACCAGGGTTTGCAGACCCCTGAGCTAGCTCATACAGTTGTCTGACGAATGCTTGTTGAATTCTGGAGTGAAACTTAGCACGCTCGTAGATGACATTTCGTTTCGGAATAAAGTGTTCGTCGAATTTAGCCATCACTACGTCGTATTTATCTGCATCTCCTGCATTAGCAAACGTGAATGCTTTGAATATATGCTCAGCCTCCACTCCCATGGCATAGATTAATGCATTTACCTGCACATTTCCTCTTCCCCCGTAAGCAGTGAAGCTTTGCGATACTTGCCGAATCTCAGCTTCCAGTCAGGCCATGCTTCGGGCTTCGAAAATCAAATTGCTCCGGTGGAGTAAACTTAGCCATAGCGATGCACACTCCGCCTCTTCACACCTTCTCATGGTCGAGATGTCCTGGGTGTGAAAAACTTGCTTCCCTTAACTCTGCTGTCCTGGAACTTGGAGACTGGGAAAAAGGAGCGGTTAACTTAGCATGTTATAGCATTAGCACGGACACGAAACTCATTAAAAAGGAAACATTAACAAAGTCAAAACTCAAACATAGGTGTTAGGGGATGAGTCTGGTCTTAAGAACGCATATTCTCATGTTGTCTCACAGAAAAATAATGCACATATAAACAGTCATTATGCATGTTAAACACACAGAAAAACAATACAGAATACAAGAAGTGATTATATCAATGAACATTATCATACTTAACGGTCGGTTTACAGCCTCGCGCTGGCTAGTTGTAACTAGGCTACCCGTGCTCCGAGCTAGCCATTTTCCCACCCGTTACTTTTTCTGAACGAGTAACGCTCACAAACAACACCACACAGTTGAATATACAATTATAACACAATCACCAAACAACTCTGACACCCCCTCCTTCCCTGTAAAGATAAAGAAAAACAAGGGCAATTCACTGGCAGCTCGGCTCGGAACACAGTCTACACATACACAAGAACAGCCACTCGTGTGTTCTCATATTGTCTCACGAGATTATCCGTGCCCTTGACCACAGTGTCACGAACGCGCCCTCTCCTGGTTGGATTTGACTACTGCATATTCACACACATACATTTCTCACCACACTGAACATGAACTGCCCAGAATAAAAAACATGTTAAACATTCAAATTATAAGTTTATTTCAAATTAATTGGGCCCTCCAATTAATTGGTGTCATTACATATATTGATAATATCAACTGAAAGAATTAATTTTATGCCACTGTCCTGCCAACGTCTTGGACATCCTGGGGGGGGGGATAGTTTAGTCTTATAGGGGTATGAGCACAAATATGCTAAATGCATTAATTCAGGTGGTGAATTAAAGACCCACTCATCAATACAATCTGATTGTAGCTGAAAACCCTATTTATGCTTTTTTATTTTAAATAAATATCCCCTTTTTTCCTTTTTCACCTCAGGCACTGGCATGGATCGGGACCCACTGACATTGAGTGTACAAGGCCCCCCTGGTGCCATGGCTCAAAAAGGTTGAGAAACGCTCTACAGGGTCATTAAATCAGTGTCAGTTGACTGTCAGCTAGGTTACCTGTAGGGATTTTTAATGTCCAGCAGGTGTCAGTATTCAGTGACACAACAAAATGCTGAAACACTTCATGAGGCCTCGTCTACCATCACTAGTATTTATTACACTTTTGTAATGTCCACATTAAGAATCTTTTTAACTAAATATCACACCTACCTATATAATGAAATAGTGACATAATACTGGTTTAATACCGTGGAAAGGGGGGACCTATTCTGGACAGAACAAATGAAAGTATTTGTATATTCAGATTATTTTAGTATTATAGAAAACACAGGGGTGTCATTCCTTATATTATACTACTGCTAAGCCTCAGTATCAGTATATCTGTATATTGCATAAAATGACCTAACATAGGGATCCCACAGGGCTGTATTTCAGCTCCCATATTATTCTGCTTCTCCATAAATATGATTTGCAACCCAGATAATATGACACTTCTTTATATTCAAATATGACTGATTCCATCATCCTTGAAGCATTTTGCTGTTAGGTAGTGTCACCTATGAGTGAAACTATTTCAACAGCTGTTTATGAATCCCTCATTAAGTCAGTTCTCATCCTGGTTCTCTGTCTGTGTTGAAAACAAAGTTAAAGTTTCACAGATTAATGTTTTAAATGTATATGGTTTCAGCCACAAATTACAAATCTTTCAACAATGGATACATGGAGCTCTACACAATCAACTTTAAAGCTTCTGTAGTATTGAATTTATATTATAACATACTGAATCATCAAAACGGACTATAGATGCAAATGTCATTGAGGAAGATCTGAAACATGTTTGATTCATGTTTGTCTCTTTACATAATATAACGTGCCACTGAATGTACCTGGAAAAAATAGCACAGATGTTCATTTTGTTGTCACGGCATCTCTGAACTCCAAACAGACTGTTCACTTACATACAGGTAGTACTAAAAAACAAGTATTCAGACAATGCCTAATTTCACCCCTATTTTGTGCCAATCTCAAGATTCTATGACAACCCGTACTTGAATTAGAGCCAATAATGTGATTTTGACCTTTTTGCTACATGCAACCTTGACCTTTGACCTTTTGCAACATTGATAATTTCATTATATGTATATATTCAATTATATTTATAAAGCCCCAAATCACAACAAAGTCATCTCACAGGGCTTTACAGAAACACAATCAACTACAGAAATAAATGAAAAGTCCCAAGCATCCCCTGTCCTTAGACCCTCCTTGACAAGAAAAAAACTCAAAACCCAGTAGGAGTAAGAACAAATCTTGAGGAGAACTACACTGAAGGAGAGATCCACTCCCATGGACAGACAGGCTATAGATGAACGTCCATTTATAAATGAGGAGGGTTGGGGCTGGTCCAGACACCAGACAGGCGATGGAGGAGGTCAGCACAGGCAAGTCAGGTCCTGTTGTCCATGGCTCCCACACAGACACTATATATATGCATCAGTGTGTTTAATATTATGATAATACATCCAGTATTGATTAAGTTACAGCATAATATGTCTATGTTTATGTGTGTCTATTGACAAACACAGTGTTACAGAAGTTAATTTTGCAACATGTCACCTTTGACCTCCAGAGATCTCAAATACTATTGGTCGTAGGTGATAAAACAAATTCTGAGAATTGTCAAAATCTTCATTCCGCATCGTTTGGTACCAATCTGAAAGTTCTGTGACTCAGAAAAATGGGAAAGGATTTTAACCCTTTGATGCATACTGGTCACTCCAGTGGACAGTTCTTCTATCTGTTCTCTTGTATATTCATGGGTTTTGTTGTTTGAGTTCCATATCAGTCAGTTCATATCATTACTGTGACTGGTCTGTTCTTAACCCTTTTAATTTCCAAGGGTCCACATATAGGCCGGATGTAGTCACTCAAAAATATTAAGAAAATCACTCAAACCTGTCCCAAATGTCACATGACCTAATGTAGATTGACAACGGAGATTAAAATTCTCACACATCTGACGATATCAGCCACGTTCAGATAAAATAACCACAGCAGTTACAATCAGTCATTTGTTCAAAATACAAATGTCAAAAAGCAGATCTCACAATTCTCCACAGAGGAACCATATTCCAACAAATGCAGTCATAGTCCAACAAAAACATCCAAAAGAAAAAAAAAAAGTTTAAATGTAGTCCAAAACACATCAAAACATCAATAGATATCCACAAATGGCTCTTGCCTGATTTAACAGGACCCACCTCCAATATCCTAATTTTCATCTTAATATTTTCATTTATAATATAATCGAAGAACAACTGAATGTTATCAAAATGGTTCAAGAACAGAATTAATTTTACTTTATTAAGAAATTTAGGCAAAATTGAGAGGAAGTTTAAAGGGTTAAATATCTGATCTGCAATTAACAGTCTTCTTAAACAAAAACTGCAATGCATGTTTTTTAAAATTTCATATAGTGTTCTGTTATTGTCTTTGTTTGCTTCAAAGCTTAAACACCTGTTTTCCAGCTGAGTAGATATTTTTGTAAATTAAAAGGTTCATTAAAAAGTTTTCAATCGCATTGTTTTTTTTATTTCAGGCTAAAGAGGAATAAAAATACTGAGGAAAATCAATCTCAACTAAGGTTCTCATAATTCATGTATCAAAGGGTTAATGACATATTCAGGAAATGTTGATACTGACGCATGAAGAAATGATTAAACTTTTTTTTGGTGGGGGGTATCTGTGCTTTCTTAGTGTTTTTTAAATTTTGTTATTTTCTCATTTTACCAATAAACACAAAAAAGTGATTTGCATTTGTTTGTCTGTCTGTTGTCGCCACATGCTTTTGAAATGCAAAAAACATTTTCATATTTCATGATATTTTTTCAGATTGTATAACATTTTATGTTCTCATCTACTCCTTCATTGGCTGCTGCTTCAGTGATAAACTCCGCCCATTCTTCAGTCCATGTCGTAGTGATGGAGGTAAAAACTCTCGTCCTCTGATCATCACTCCTGTCAGACACTGAGTAGAAAAGAAAACCTCAAAGTCCAAGTCAAACACCGACAATGAATGTTGTACATCACATTTCACACTATATTTACTTTATTTTTACTTTACTGAATTATCCCGCTTAATCTTAATCTTTAGATTTAAATCATGTACTCTTTCTTAAAATATATTTAAAGGGAAACATTTAAGGATTTGACAGACTTTGATGTGATGAACTGTGGTCATTTAGTGTATGCAAAGGTCAAAGACCAGGATGTGTCTTAACAATAGATGGGTCAGATGTGTTTTAAAAGGAGGCGGAGCTTATGGTCACATGGCCTTTAGAAAAAAGACAATGAACTGAGATATGGCTGATATGGACTGCTTAACTCTCACTTATGAACCACATTGTTTGTGAGAAAATAATAAAAAAAAAAGGCAATGTTTACTCCTACAGTCATGGCACAAAATATGGGTTTGTTTATTTCCACAGAGCCAATTAAATGTTAACATTTGTACTGTGACAGTTAGCAGTAATGACATTTATTGTTCAATCATAGATGGTGTTCCTCAAACACATTGGCCTCCTGTTGCCATGGTACTGTGGTGATATACATTCCACAGACACAAATTATGTCAGTTTTCAAAAGTTTAATATTATTTCAGTCCTTCGTCCATGACATCAGTGTTGTCGTGTCCTGACACGATATTTATGGAGAATGCCACCAAGTGTGGAAACATGTCTGAACACCAGTCCACACAAAACAGAAGGAGAGCACTTATTGGCTCTGTGGTAACAGACACATGACAAAGTAGTCAGACACTAAGAAAAAGAAAGATTAATCTGTTCATTCATTCATGAATAAATGTGTGGATGTTTTGTTGCTGTTTTTATTTCATGAGAATATAGAAGGTGTTTCTTAGGTAGAAGGAGAAGTACCCTCCAACTTTCAAAATATGGGTCAGCAGAGGTGGTTAAAGTACTCACATGCTTTACTGAAGTAGAAGTACAGCTGCGTGTGTGAAAAAAAAAAAAAAAAAAACATTGGTAAAAATAGAAGAATCAGCTTTCTTCAACCCCCCCCCCAAAGTATTTCAGGGAATCTGAAAAGATTCCCTGAAATCCCCCCATCAAGGAAAGTTTGGGGTTGAGTGAAACCTTTTAATTTTGTTATTATGATTAATTATCTCGTCTTGTCATCTGAACCCGCTTTATCTTCACTAGGGTCATGGGGGTCACTGGGGGCCTAATCCAGCTGCAATGGGTGAAGGCGGGGTACACCCTGTATAAGTCCCCAGTTCATCTCAGGGCTGAACATATATAGACAATCAATCACTTTCATATTTACACCTATGGGTAATTTAGATAAACCAATTAACCGATCAGTAATTGGTTAATTACGGATAGGTTAGGAAATGTTTTAATTAGTATTAGTTTGTAAGTTTTTTAATTCAGTAAAGTCTGTCTACTCCTGATCATTACATTAAAGTTTCATTTATTCACCATATCTACATTTACTGTTTATCCATACACCTAAAAAAGTCACATCTATGTATGAGTGAAACATTGTGTCGATAACACACGACCAAAGCTTTAATCTTCTATAGAGAATCAACTGTGTTATTAATGTGAAACAGAAAAAGAAGGAACATTTTCAAGATCAGGTTCAGACCTGGTTTTATTTTGTCAGTGATTTTGAAGCAGAAAGGTGCATTAATGTAATACTGAGCTGTGGAACTATAGAAACAAAAATAGCACAAAATATGGCTTTATTATATTATTTGTTCAAACTATCCACTGAATTTCAAATCTTCCTATTCTTTTCTGTGACACTGAGTCACACTGATCATGTTGCTCTAGGGATGAATGTGTTTCTGTAACCACGCAGGTCGAAATGCATCGTGTTAAAAATCTACATCTGTTTGTCTTCACGTCTCATTTAAGTCCTGGGTTCTCTGTCTTTTCATTATTTATATAATGTGAACATATTCTTTAAGCATCATGACACCTCAAAATGCAGCTTAGGTTAGTGTCTGTTGTTCATTTGTCTGTCCTCCTGGACCGTCACTGTTCTCAGGTCAGTGCTCAGTATCACAGAAGGTCTTGGTTTCAGACAGAAGCAGTTCAAGTTCCATCCAGAAGCTTCCCATTCTGTACCTTCAGGTCTGGCTCAGGACCATCGGACCAGGACCTGGTCTCCATCTTCTATGGAATAAAACTGCAGAGTCTTCAGGTCGCTGTCGATCTCAAACTCCGTCCCCACCATCTAGAAAACACAGACAGGTTCAGGGAAGAGTTAACGCCTCCAATATGGTGTAAGATAGCTGTCAATAGATTTATATCCACAGATTGAATATCCGTGCGTATTTGTCAAAAATTACAAGTATGACTTAAAAATTATACGTACTACTTCAAACTTTACAAGTACGACTTACAGCTAGCCTACGACTTCCCACATAACTGTCAAAATACGTCATCACTGTTTCCACGGGCATTACTTGTTAAGAAAAGAAACATCGATCAAGCCTTAAGGTGAACCCCCAAAGAATATATTGTACAGTACAGATCAACTGTTAAAGAATTTGCTTGAAAAACATAGATTGACATTTCTTTTCTCACTAAGTAATGCCTGTAGATACAGTGATGACGTATTGTGACAGTTATGTCACTTATGGGAAGTCGTAGGCTAGCTGTAAGTCATACTTGTAAAGATTGAAGTCGTACTTAGAATTTTTTAAGTCATACTTGTCATTTTTGACAAATACGCACAGGTATCCAATCTGTAGATACAAATCTATTGACAGCTATGTTACACCATACTCCCACAGTTAAACCACAGCTCTCTAATCCTGGTGTTTCCTCTTCCAGAACACTTGACTGCCATCAGTTTCTGCAGCACTGGGTGATAGGATGATTTGAATCAAGTGTGTTGGCAGTAGAGGAAAGTCAAATAAAAGTAAAATAGTATGTGAATCAATATATTTCAAGCCTTTATTTTTTGTTTTGATTTTGCCGATTAGGACTTTTACAGCTTTAGAAAACTAACTTTGAAGTAATGTCCCAATTTTGTGAGTTTTTGGGTTCGAGGTTTTAATAAACTGGAAATCATAATCAGCTAAATTAAAACAAAGAAATGCTGTCGTGAGCAGAGGTGGTAAAAGTACTTCAGTAGAAGTACAGCTACTTGTGTGGAAAAATACTTTGGTAAAAGTAGAAGTACTGATTCAATTAACTAAAATAAAAGTAAAACAGTACAACTTGTCAATTGCAATAAAGTATAAAAGTAAAACTGCATTTTTTTTTTTGCCCTGGATGAAACAATACTTGTTTAACCAGGAAAAATCTGAAAATGTCAATTTCTAATTCCACAGTGAATGGTACTGACCAGAGTTATGCACCGGGTCTGGTACCTGACAGGTAACCCATACAAACATGTGGGGATGAGTAAAAAATAAAAATAAAAATGTAAACAAATTTTCATGGATAAAATTAAAACATAATGTGGGCAGATAGCAGGCAAAGATGTGAACAAATAAAAGAAGATTGGAGAGTTTGTAAAAAGTGGACCTGTGCTCCTTCTCTCCTCCACTGATTTTCCATCTGAAGTGACTTATTTTTTGTACTGTCACATCTGTTTAGTTTGAAAAAGCAACAAGTCTATTCTGAGAATGTAAAGAGTATAACGTACATATATTTATGAACAAATGTAGGGAGGTACAGACAAGTTTCCAGAAAAATTAAAACTCAAGTAAAGTACAGACACCTAAAAAATCTACTTAATTACAGTAATGAAGTAATTTTACTTCATTACTTCCACCTCTGGTTGGAGGAGGGACACATTTAAAACATGCAGGATACTGGCCCTCGAGGACCAGGACTGGAGACCCTCGAGTTTAAACACCTGAACTCTTCAGACTTAAACTAACTGTTGCAATACATCACACATCATTTATTCATTTAATTACTCGTGTATTTATCTAAGTATTGAGTTTCAACCTCTTCCTCTTGGGTCTTTAATTCTTTCTAAACTTGGTTTTAATCCAGAGGTTTATTTTTTAAGTCATTTTTAAATTGATCCATCTTATTTATTTTTTTTCCCTGATTGGAGTAACTCGAAGAAGTTTTACTGCATTATGTCTATACTGAGACTCATGTCTTGGTTTCATGTTACATGTCATTGTATTTTGAGAAAAGTCAAAACATGATTTCAGCTTCATCATCATTATTATTATCATCATCATCATCATCACCATAAGACTGAAAAACTAATTTACCTACATTGGAAACAGTGAAACTGAAATGTGTTAAAACTAAACCTAAACACTTGACTTAATTTGCAGATGTGTGAATAATGTGAAGGAAAGAAACATGTTTATGGAAGGAGAAATGTAGGTTGACATGTTTAAAAAGACTCTAAGACAAACCGCTAAAGAATCAAACGGAGCCTTTCAGCCCCGGGTCAGGCCTGGTTCAGATGTTCATTGGTGTGGCATTACCTTCAGTGAGGTGTATGTGAGCTTCAGATCAGATGCAGGGACCTTCAACAGTCTGTAGAGGAGACCCTTCACCTTCTGGACCACCATAGAGGCTGTAATGAGAGACCACCGCCACATTCAGATCATTTTAAAACCTGTCCACAAATCCAGGTCCATTTCATTTGTTTTACCTGGAAGCTTCTTCTCAATGGGTTTCCTTTCAGCGTCGTCAGGAAACACAAACGTAATCTCTGATGAGAGAGGAAACATCAGTCTGACAGCATTGATTTTCTGTGCAAAGTCATTCAAATGTTTGAGACTGGTGGTATACGAAGGGTTTCAACTTAGACCCTCGTGTTATGTCTCCTTTGGAAGTAGATTTAGAAAAAAACATCAACATAAAAATAAATAAATAAAAAGAAAAGAAAATAACATCATTAATATCCATGTTAACATTTTTGCAATTACAAAAAAATACTGAATTAAATTAATAGATGTTAAGATCAAACATTTTTATCAATACTTTCTATTGATCCACAAATTACATGAACATTAAGTTGCACATAAAATTTCATTTGAATTCGGGCATAGCACAAATTGTATATCATGCAAAACTGGAATAGAAAGACCTTCTTCCACAACTAGAGTCACATAAATAATAATAAAAAAGAAAACAAACAGATGTTGATGGACGTTACAACAAGCGAAGAAGAGATTTAAAAGAAACATGGACACAGCAGGAAATCACATTCTTTTTTTAAGACACCACATGCATTTGTGAAACACTGCATTAAAAAATCATCCTTAAGTCACTGAAATGTGCCCAGTATTGTTCCCTTCCTAAACCCACATGCTCCTTCTGCACATGCTCAGTTCTGTCCAGGTAAAAACTGGATGTTTCTGCAGAAAAAATATCCAGGACATAAATATGCTGAGACTGTCAAGCTCATAAGCTTGGTTATTTATTTAAAAAATAATGATAATAATACAGAGCTTGGCGGTGACACCACTTCTGCTAGTAAAAGGGGAAAACAACAGCATAGCAACCACTGCGTGAACTTCACTGCACGGTCGTGTACGCTTAAAATAAATAAAATAAAAAAAATAAAAATGCCCAAATCTCGTGCAGCCTTCGGGTACAATAGCCATACTTGGATGGAAGAGAAGCTGTCTTTTTCCGTGTACCGACAGAAAAGGGTGAAAAACGTGCAGCATGGCTTCAGACGCTGAGAAGAATATCTCCAGATGATGGCGAGCCCTGCAGTCCGAAATCAAAGTAGAAGCAAAACTAAAGTAGTGCACTGCTCTGGAGGGTGGGTGAGTGACGGGCAGAGAAGTATGTCAAATACATTTATGTAACCTACCTCTATTCTTTCAGTCTCTTATAAGTTCAATCTTTTTCTCGTGTATATATGCCAGAGCTTTCGATGATAGTCATAGGCCACTTGATATTAGGCCACGCCGTGGGGTCATTTCACCAAGAACTTGGCAGTAATTTATACGGACAGCTCTCAGCGTTATCCCTGCTAGTGTCCATTCATACCAGTTTTTTACGGAGGGCAGAAGTTTATCAAAATTGTCGTAGGACATTGCAACAGAGCTCTCTGTCTAGTGTTACTATGCTGTTGTTTTCCCCTTTTAAAATGGCGGCGCACGTTACTAGGCCATGCAGCGACATCACTCGAAGCTATGTATAATCATTTGCACCTGTTTGTTTGATGCAGCCACATCTTGTGAAACACTTTTTTTTCCTGCAACTATTTCATGATAATATTGGAAACTGTAAAATTTGAAGGGTGTACCAAAACTTTTTCCAATAATAATAATGAATAATAATAATGAATATATCTGTAAATCAAAACAATATTTATGTTTGTTGCCATGTTTATAGATTGACTTCCTGTGTCATCATCTCTTGATAATAAACAAATCACCGCATTTGTCATTTAGTCGAAAAACTGACTTTGCACTCTTCTGTTTTTTCGACATTTAGTAAATATCAATAGTTTTTTTACAGATGTGGAATGAAAAAGTGACTCATGATAACTTTGACAAATAACAAATAAGCGTTCAGAGGTTAAAGTTAAACACATCACTGAGTTTCACTGTTTAAACACTTTCATGTCATTTATCTAATTTGATCTAATTTTCAACACCTCCAGGGACCATTCTCCTATTTTAACTAACTCACACATCATATTACTTGTCATGTGTTTTACTTTTCCATTTGACCAAATGAAAACAACTCCATGACGCATTTAAGAAATACAGGAATGGAAAGACCTTTTTCTTATATAAGTTTTTATGTACATTTATACATATAGTTATTTTCCAGGTTTGTATAGGTTTTTAACTGTTTTATATTGTTCTACATTTGTCTTGTTTTTATATAATTTGATTTTGGGAGCGACTGCACAAAAGTTCCTATGCGTCCTGCACAAATGGCTAATAAACTTCTAATCTATTCAATTGAGACCATTTTCTTACATCTAAGAGCTGCAGATGTTGTGGACATTAGATTTTGTTTAGATACTAATTGCACAATATTAGAAAAAAAAATGATAATGCGATTTTTTTTTTTTAAACCTGGGATATTTTGCAATATGAAAAAATTCCTCAGGAGTAAATAACAGCTGTGTGGTGCCGACGCAAACGGTCAACACAGAACATATGTTTCAGTGTCATCCTTCTTGTAGCTGAAATAATTAAATTAAATTAATAATTAAAAATAAATACATAAATACAATTTAAAATATTTAATTAATAAATTGAAAAAACAAATGAAAAAACATAAAACTAAAATAAACAAGCAAAAATAAACAAATAAATAAATAAGTTAAACAATTTAAATCAATAAAAAACCCAAGAAAAATAAATATATACAAATAAATTAAAAATAAAATAAAAATAATTGCAAGACTAGCGATGTGACTATTGCGCACACGTACATTGTGACGTCGATGCTCAAACAATATTTTGTGCAGCTCTAATGCTAATAGTATTCTAGTGATTTCTGAGATGATAATAAAAACAATTTCAGAGCATGAATTTAAAGGAACAACTTGTAATATGTGTAATTCCATAAGAAACAGACTGACTTAACAGCTGGTTCTTCAGGGCAAAAGGCTCCGGCTTCTTCAGTTCCCCTTCTTCTGGAGCACCGTACTCTGAGTGACACAACACATGACCATCACCATCATCATCATCACCATCTTCATCATCCCTCCTCCTGTTATCATGACAATATGTGCTGCATCATCACATGTGACTTACTGTCGATGAGTTTCTGGTATCGAGGGTGTTCGCAGGTGAACTGGGTGCTCAGCTGACTCCGCCCCCCAGACTTTAGCCACTCCTCTCCAAACATTTTGATGTAGTCTATCTCCGCCCCTCGTCTGTCCTCAGGGTAGATCTGATGAAAACCATAACTGGTCAACTCCCATCTCATACACATACGCATGCTGTATGTGGAGACGTTACATTGAGTTTAGTTCATTTCAACTCTGATCTAGTCCTGAAATAAAAATTAGGGGGGTTTTTTTAACCTTTTTTATATGATACGTTTGTCACAAATACACCAGGATCTGGTCCAACTGTGACAGAAATGTTGTTTTTTAAAATAATCTGAACAGTATAACAGATACAGATAATCTGCACAATATATATATATATATATATATATATATATATATATATATATCTACACATATCTGCACAATATATATATATATATATATATATATATATATATATATATATATATATATATCTGTTATACAAAACCCACAAAACCCATGAATATACAAGAAAACAGCTGTGGAATAACTGTCCACTGGAGTGACCAGTATGAATCAAAGCGTTAAAAGATGACTGAGGATATTCAAAAACTGTTCTTTTTCCTCACTGGTGAAAGCTAATCACTTAACGCTAAAGCTTCACTTTCAAAAATATTAAAACACACAGAAATTGCAACTTAAGACTTATATTTTTCAGAAAAGCTGCTGTGAAAAACCAGGCCTTCTATGACTCCAACAGGTTCTGAATCATCTCACCTGACAATTGTTGAGTAACATCAGCTGTCCCAGTTTAGCGATCAGCAGCTGATTGGCTGTTTTGGGGTTTCCATCGCTGCTGACCAGCTGGTTTCCACGACATGAAAACTGAACCAAACTGGGCAGCTTTGCCAGCTCGTCCACCACTCGCCACTGCATAAAAGACAGAGAAGTCTTCAGCTTCAGACCCATTCAGATGGGATCATCGTCACCATTACACTCTGTAACCTCTAAAGCAGAGGTGTCAAATATGCGGCCCGGGGGCCAAAATCGTCCCACAAATGGGTCCAATCTGGCCCCTGGGATGAATTTGTAAAATGCAAAAATTACACAGAACATATTAATAATTGAGGAAGTTAAATTTTTTTGACATCAATTCAATCTAAAACAGATCAGACCATAACCGTAATAAACAATAATTTATGAAAAATGCAAATTTTCTATTTTGTTTTAGTGCAAAAAAGGTAATAAATGAATAAATAAATAAAACTACTCGCCTGTTACAAAATAACCTGAAATGTATGTGGAATTTTACCAATATTCTGAATGTTAGTATATGCTGTGTATTTGTAAATCCACTGTTATCTTTAAGTTGTAATGCACATGTATGAATGATAAACTAAAGCACAATATTATTAATATTGCACTTATTTTTCTGAAGAATTTTCAGGTTGTTCATGTTATGTTCAATAGCAGTTTGTACGTGTAAACATTTTCATTATGGAATTTTACTATTTTTGCTCTAAAACATAGAGAAAACTTTGGAGTTGATATTATTTATATGTTTTTATCCTATTATTTCTATTATTTTACTGGTCCAACCCACTTTATACCATATTAGGCTGAATGTGCCCCCTGAACTAAAATTAATTTGACACCCCTGGTGCCCCCTAATCTGGTGACAGTTGTCTTCACAGCTTCAGTCACATGATGCTACTTTTAAAAGGATAAAGAAATAAAAGCGAAAAACATGGTTCTGAATATTTTACTGCCTCTTGGCCAGGACTCCCTTGAAAAAGAGGTTTTTAATCTCAATTGGACTTTCATGGTTAAATAAAAATAAAATAAATTGTAGGATTTGCAGAGAACATGTGTTCTGTTAGTAATAGTGATGAGAGTCAGACCTCAGAGATGTTGTTGTGGTCCACGTTGAGGTTCTTCAGAGCAGGAAACATGCCTGTGTGACATCCTGCAGAGCAAATATTTAACATCACTATCAGCTTCAAAAGCACAATAAAAACCAAACACAAGATCAGCAGGTTGAGGTGGAACACGGGTGTCACCTGGAGCGCTGTCGTCAAACTGGATCACGGACAAACCGGTCTTCGACAGGTTCAGCTGCTCCAGTCTGGAACCAAACCATGATACAGTTTATTGGAGGAGATTGAATGAATAAACATATGACCAATGGGCCTGTACTTCACCGGCATGTTCTACCAACAAACACTAGCAACTTGAATGTACAAATGGACTGCACGTATATAGTGCTTTTCCACCTTCATGGTGCTCGAAGTGCTTTACATTAGGCTCACATTCACACACCAGTAGGTTTCTAAGGTTCTGCCAGTCCTACTGGGAGACTAAGTCTGGGTTCAGTCTCTTGCCCAAGGACACTTCGACATGTGGACAACCAGAGCCGGGACATGAACTGCCAACCCTTCAGTCATTAGACGACCCACTCTATCAACTGAGCTACAGCCGCATATGCTGCATACGCTATGTGCAAGGTCATCAGGTTCTACAGGTGCTACTCTGAAAATTAATATATGGTGTAAAAGTTGTTTTACTCAGGTAAATAAGCATAAAAGGTGAAACCAATACGTTTTATAGACTTGTAACATGCATAGTGGGATATTTCAAGCATTTATTTGTTGTAGTAATGGGGATGGCTAAATTTATTTTAAAAAATCTTGAGGATCACTGAGCCTCATTAACCAGTTGAAGTCAGTCCCCGACAAAAGAAAGCAATTGTTTTGCCGGCCCACACACACACACTCACTCACACACTCACACACACACATTACGCACCGTCTAAACTAAATCAAAATCTAAGAATACAAAAATAATAATAAAAAAATAACTAAAAAGTGCAAGATAAGTACAATAAAAACAAATACTATAAAATGAATTGATATATAAAAACACAAAATAAATAAAATAGAGATCTATGAAACGATCAACAAAACACTTTTGAACCTATTAACCATGTAAAGTGCTGTTTCCTTTAATCACACACGTAATTGTGGCCTCTGCCCCCCTTTCTTGGGGGGCAGAGGCTTCATGGACCCTGAATCGACATTACCTGAGCTCTGATCTGGGGATGGCAAAATTTCTTTAAAAAAAATCTTGGCTGATCACTGAGCCTCATTAACCGGTTGAAGTCGGCCACTGAAGAAAACCTTTGCTTTGTCGCAGACATTTACACACCGCGGCGTGCTTCAGTCACTTCACTTTTTAAACAGAAGTCACACTGCGAGGTCAAGCGATGTTATGTTAAAAGCTTATTTTAAACTGTCACACGTAGAAAAAACATTTGATATTCCAGTAAATTCTGCTGCTAAATATGGTGGGAAAACAAACCTTAGCGATGTCCACCAGCCTGCGTCATTTCTGCACAAACTCCTTTAGCCGTAGCCCACCTGTCATGTCATTTTCAGTAGGTCTGTCAGATGGATAACACAACTCATCCACTGTGCTTTTGGGTTTCATGGTGACAACTTACTGTCCCAGTCTAGCTCCAGAAGTTCTATTGTCTCACGTCAGCTTTGTGTTTTGTTTATGTTTTGAGCAAATATTCTAAACTGGCCTGAAATGGTCGTATCACATAGATTAATTGAGCTCTGTGTTTGCTATTAATACATTTCATCTTGTATTGCTAATGTTCAAATTCATTCATTTTTAATGAGATCACAAAGCTTCCTCTTTATAGTCTACACTACAATGCAAAAGAGGTTGTGCAGTGGAATGACTGATGAGGGCTGGTTTGTTTTTGTTTTCTAACCAACAAAAATTATGACCAGACTACATTGATGCAGTCAACCATTGGTCAAATGGTCATTGGTTTACATCCCTAATCAGTATCTTGATTAAAATGCTTGGATGCTATGCAACAGAGCTTGCCTAATAATAAATAAAATAAATAAATAAATCATGACTTTCAGTTTTTTTAATCGTCACAGCCAAAATCGAGATTTCGATTAAAATTCAATTAATTGCACATCCCTACTAACACATATAAAAAGTATTCGTCGTTTTCATCTATGTAACTAAAGTTGGGAGAAAGCAGTGCAGTCCTATGTGGGATTTATTTTTATTTGTTTTCGGGGGGTGGGGTGGTCGGTCCTTTGAATATGACAGCAAGGAAGATTAAAAAACAATTATACAAAAATTAAAATAGTACAAAAACTAAAATTTAGAAAAAAAACTAGCCAATCTGCTCTAAAACTCATTAAAACTAACTGAATGTGAGGGGGAAAGGTCAAAACTAAATAAAACTAAACTATAATGAAAAATACAAAACCATTATAACCTTAGTACCTGGGCAGAGCGGCTAAACTGAGCAGCGTGTCCTGGACCAGAGGGTTCCCGGACAGGCTCAGAGTCTTCAGCTTCTGCAGGACGTCCACCGGCCTTTAAACATCAGAGGACACGCTATTAGAAAACCACCAACCAGCTGGAGTCCAGGTATGCGTAAATAAGGCCGTACCTGTGCAGCTCTGTGATGTTGTTATCGTCTACACACAACTCCTCCAGCTGTGACCACATGGGGGCGCACTGCAGCACCTGAACACAACACATATGTCCTTCAGTGACAAAAACAATTATTTTATTAAAGGGAGAAAGGACTTTTGAACTCCATTTCCTAAATGCTGGTGTTTGCTATTTAATATAACATGACAATGTGATGGATCATTCATTTTACAATTTATATCAATAATGTAGAAATTGACAAATACTAACTGTTCAGGAAGCTAAATATTTAAATACAAAAACAATGTATCTGTTGGTTTTTAATCTTAAAAACAGTAGTTCTCAAATGGTTTGTCAGCCCCCTCAGTGGAGGACGGTTGATTTATGGGGTCATTTAAACAAATGTGCTTTCATAATTAACTTCAAACACTCATAAACAGTTATTTCAAACATACTGTAGTGATTAGTTGGCTCATTCATAAATTACTAAAAGAAAACAAAAAGAATTCAAGAATAAACTGATACCTGATATACTTTCTATATCATGGTCTATTACACTGGACTACAAGTAAAATGTTTCCGGAAGAAAACTAATGAAATTTGACCACGTGTGTGTTACTGATAAAGAAAACTCAAGTCATAAATACTGATTGGCTAAAACTTCCAAGCTTGGGTCAAATCCATTTGATCAAAATGCGAAATTCTTAGAACAAACAAAAGAATAGGTTTTAGTCGAAAGGCATATTGTCTCAGATCTACTTCAAAACACTGTCTGCACATTATGATCCATTCACTTTACAGGTTCTTTCTAGTGGAATATTTACAAATCCATTGTATACATGTACATAAACCACCATATATGTGGAATAACACACCATCATATACATTGAAAACATGAGCTAACCAGCACTAAAGTCATTTGTTTTCTGATTGATCTTCATAAATTATGTAAGATTTCTGTCTGAAGCAGATACTTTCTGAAAAATTGAAGACAAGTGTTAACACATGATGAGGTTAGTTTCCTCACTAATACTGATAAACCCAGGTGTGCAATACCTGCGTCCAGGTGACATCACAGCCAATCAGAGACAAGACTCGAAGGCTGCTGAAGGCATGGCACAGAGCTGAAGGTTCAAAGGGTAAACGCAGCCGGTTGTAGCTGCAGAAGAAAATAAACATTTAGAGAATGAACATGAAGAAACAGACTCAGAACAACAAATACAGAACCAGTGGAAACAGTTACCTGAGCTGCAGTCCCTCCAGTCTGTCCAACTGCTGGGTGATGGACGCCACATCTTCCCAAGAGGACAACAGGCTCCGGCTCAGGTCCAACCATTGGACGTCTGAACACTGAGGTTAAGGAGTCTTTCACATTACGACACACGCTCATCAAACATCAGGATAATTAACTCATGAAATGAATCTCAGTTTAATGTCAACACGTTTTAAAAGTAGTTTAAGGTTTGAGTGACACAAAATGTAAAAAATGACAAGTTTTGAAAAGACACTTATCATTTTTATGTAACTTTTTCATTGCTTAAATACCTGTTCCACTGAAACAGTTTCTTTCTTAAACACTAATGTAAAACACTGCAGCAAATTGAACAGATACAACAGGTCTGACTAGGATTATACTTCCCACCTTCTTTCTTCATTTTCTTGAAGGCTATAAATATAAATCTTCAACAAGTTTTTGAGAAGTTTACTGTATATTTTTCTTCATCTCACAGACAAAGTAACTCCTGCCTCATGGACTCAGAGTTGTTTTGGGAAGATACTGGGAGTCGTTTTCCGGATTCCTCCACTGGTTCCAGGTCCATTCACCTCACACTGTTTGAGCAGCACTGACGGCAGTGTTTCTAAACTACAAAAACACCTGGTTCAGTAAATCAGAAAATGGCCCATGGCTCTTTGTTTCCTTTGTCTTTTTCTTTCATACCTGCGTTCCTTGATTTTCCCCCACTCCAGCTTCTTGGAGGAGATGGGGATCTCCTCGCTGAGCACCTCTTCTGTGTCAATCTGGTACAACTGTTCAACTGCTGTCAGGTAGTCAACACCAAAACTCACCTTAGGTGGACGGACGAAGGAGCCGCCGGTAGCGTGTCTGACAGACCAAACATTGACTCATTTCAGACTCATCATGCAATTTTTTTTCAAACATAAATCAGCCACAGTAAGATCTCAGATCTGTTTAGTCAATGAGGATCCACCTACTGGCTCTGAAGTAAATATTGAAGTTCTACATGTGAAACTTGATGCTTTGTCTGCGTATGAACTCAGAAGTAAACTTTGGATATTGAAACTCTGGATCGCAAACTTTTCAAATTAACAATATTTAAAGTAGGTTCTCAAAAAATACAGACACAAGTCAGGATTTCATATATTTTATCGTAAAATAGCTATTTGATAGTTTTCAGAGAAGAAACACAGAACAAGGAACCTTAAATTAATCATAGACATATATCCATAGACAAAAGTGTCTGTCAATGAATTCACTGCTGCTATTGGATCAACAGATGTTTCAATGCTACTTAGTACAGTACATAAAGCCAACCTGCACATGGATTTACAGCCTAAGAATATGCATCTTCCTTTCAACTGGACATTAGGTAAATTATAGGACTGAATGTAGCATATGTCTGTCTACATTTTTCTAAATATGTATATTTAACTGAATATTCATTGTTTTCTGGTTGTTTATGTATTTTTTTCAATCTACATTTCATGGCATTAAACCACTAAATCCACCTCTCACATTTGACCTATGACCAGGTGTAGTGCAGTGTGCAAGTATGACATTTTCTGACATATAACATATGGAATGTTGTGATTTGTCTTGTGTAGTTTGCCTTGTCCAACTTTTTCTTTTGTATCCTTATTGACAAAAAAAAGACACAAATATGTTGAAAAATATTTATGCTAACATTTACACTTATTCCAAATAAAACCTAATAAATGTGCAGGAGTTGCTGAGGTTTACCTGCATGTGAAATACTGAACTCCTTCATGGCTGCCGTCATGTTTGCCTCTGTCTGCATTGTCCCACTCCACACCGAGCCACAGCCCTGAAAAGACCAAACACACCTAAGAAGGCACTATTTAAATAAATAACGAGCGAGTACTGTATGGAGGGGAGTATATGCACTTTTATTTGACTGATGCAACTCATGAATATAATAACTAATCCCATATTTTTGAAGATGTTTTAAATTATGCTGATAATGGTTCTTATTTTTTAAGATTTGCATGGTTAATGTGTATTGTGACCGTCTTGCATATCATGTTATGTTCTGTATTGTCCTGTGTGGACCCCAGGAAGATGAGTTTGTTCGCTGCTAATGGGGATCTTTTAAACCTTAAACTTCGCGAAATATCAGCTCATGTAATGTATTTCTTACGATACAACCCCACATTATCTGGAAACGGGTTTCCATGCCAAAAACAATTAATAAAACCACAATAACCAACACTACTATGTTTAAAAGCTCGTGGGGCTGGTGATGGTCTGAACATTCCTAACCTGATATTTTACTACTGACTCTGAGTCTGTGATGAGTGTTGAGATGAACCGGTAGGTGTAACGAACAAACAGGTGGAGGATCTCGGCTCTAACCTGCTGTCGGTGGCACCCGACCCACGTACCGCACCGTGGCCCGCTCCCCACCGCAGGACACTCGTCTGCCCACCGCGTTCTCTGGCACCCCCGGTTCAGTCTCGTCGGCTGCCATTGAAGGCCTCTGTGGGGAAAACAGAGCAGGAAAGGCGGATGAGACCTGACTCACGGTCCGGTATAAACACCGAGCCGAAAGGGGGTGTTGTCTTAACGAAAACACAACTTTAATACAATTTAAACTCATACAGAGAATAATACACATATTAAACACATGTAGATGTAAATACACAGCTGTAAACGCACCTATGACGGTTTAAAGGTTGATTTTGTAGTATTTTAGTCCTGGAGTTTGCTAACTGTCTACCAAAACATGTTACCGCTCAGCGTCACCGGAACCGACACATTTGGATGTTACACAATATTTATCACAAAAAAGTATAAGAACGCTGATAATGAGTACTAAACATTTACAAAATGTTCCCATAAGTGTATTATTTTCATCCTCACATCTTAAGAAAAGTAAAATGCGTGTTTTTATTGGAGAATGGGTTGGCGGAATCTTTCTACAGTGGCCACAGTTCCCCTTAGGAACTATTTCGCAGTAGCACAGCCGTTTCCTGATGTTAAGCATGTGAACCAGTGAACGTGTTTCAAGAGTTTAATAGGTTAAAACACACATGTAGCGGTTAAATACATTTAAAAACACATTTCTGACGAATACATTAATTGTAAGTCTGTGTTGGAGATTTAGGAGGAAACAATGAAGAAGAAACTCAAGCAGAGGTTTGTTTATTACTGCTCTATTATTTACTTGTTTACATGTTTATCTTCGGCCAGTTTTTTACATTTATACAGTTTTATGTGTTTTATATGTCAAAATATTTGTCCTTTAAACGATTCTTGCATGTTTTTCAACTTCTACTTTAAAGCTGGTTTCGTTTGATTTTATGCAATTTATTATGGTCAATAAACTGTTTTTAAATTATTGCAAGTTCATACGCCAACAGAAGCATCATTATGACATTATGCCAGAAAAACATTGGCAAAACTACTAATTATTAGTTTTTTTAATCATATAATTTTATTGAATATGTCCATAATAATCAACCTATTTAATATATAGTTCTATTTTGTTTTGTATTCACTTAACCTAGGTGTTTCTTTAAACATTTCATGCAACATGCTTGCAAAAAAACGTGTCAGTTACTTAATTTCAACCATTAGTTAAAATTTTACAGGTTGATAATTAAGAATATAAAATCAATAATTTGTATGCATTTATAGTTTTTTTCTGAGTCAAGCGTGCATCTGACTTGTTTGCATTTAATTCCAGTAAATTAGACCAGCCTTAACTAGCAAATAATATTGAAGTATGAATTTACAAGATAATTAAAGTTCAATAAGTTTCATTCACAGATGTTACTTTTACTTTTATATTTAAGTTTCCCACAACTGTTATAAAATAAAATCAGAATTATTCCAAAAAAACCATCAGTCAATCACTAGTAACAACAGATTAAATTGAGTAGTGAATAGAAATGTAATAAGCTGCCTGTATTCTGATGGTCAGTTTATGGGTTTTTTTGTATTTATAAGATATTGTGATGTGTTTCTGTCATCAGTGCGGTGGCGGCGGCGGCGGGACAACAGTCAGCTGACTATGTGGTTGGTCAAGTTTCTGGAAGTCTGTTTCAGAAATCCTCCACGTCCTCAAATTCCCTGTCAACTTTATTCAGCACTGCGGCGCCGGCAGCTTTTGAGCTGTTTAAACCTGCACCAAAGGTAAAACTATGGAAACTTGTTCACGAGTTAAAAGAAAGTGTGTAAAACTGAAGATGGAGATGTTTTATCTGATGAACACGTAATCATGACTGTCCTAAAAATGACATAGAGACACTGTGTGGAGGAGAAAAGACCAGGAAAGAAGAGGAGATTGAAAGGAAGATTTGCAGATTTAAAATGAACTAGGATGATGAACAAAGAAAATTTAGGAATGAAGAGAGGGAGGGAAAAAGATGAGGAAGAAAAGAATAAAAAGGAAATTAAATCTAATAAGGAGGAAAAAATGACAGAAAACGGCCTAAAATAATCTTCATTCTTCCTCCTTCCAGCCTGTGAAGATAAGCCCTGAGATGACCGAGCAGCAGAAGGAACCACCCGAGGTCAAAGGTCAACCCAGCCAGATGACAACGAAGAAAAAGAAGAAACTGCCCAAAGAGAAATCAGCAGCCGACCAGAAACTGGAAAAGAGGTGAGGATGGAAACATCTGATGAATCGACTTCTATTTTCTGAATGAAAACTAAAAACCAAACTGGTGGAATAAGTAAAGGTCAAAACTCATGCTTGTCTGTGATTGGACACAGGGAGGTGAGTTTACTAAATGCAGATGAGGATGAGACATCTACGACAAACAGTAAAAAGAAGAAGAAGAGGACAGCGTCTGAGGCTGGCGAGGTGAAAAGCCCTGAATACTGGGTAGCAAAGAGACAGAGGCTGAAGGCGAGTAAAGAGGAAGAGGAGGAGAAGAGGAAGAGGACAGTGTTTGTGGGAAATCTGCCCATCAGCTGCACCCAGAAGGTACCCACCCTGGTCTGCCTCAGAAGAGTTTGTTTCACTTGTTTCAGTTCTTGTTTTTATTTATTTATTTTTTAATACGGAAGGATACATGCTTCCTCATTATTGCCAGTCGATAAACAAAATAGACAAAATAACAATTCCAAGAAGTAAAAAAACATGCAAAAACATGTTTGTTAGGGTAAAATCTTCCAGCCAGGTGATTCTGACCATTAGCCTGGCTCTACAGTGGGAGATGAGTCCCTGGGCGCCGTGCGTGGCTGCCCACTGCTTCTTACAGGTGCCCCAATGGCATCAAGGATGGGTTAAATGCAGAGGAGAAATTTCGTTGTACAGCATATAATGACAAATAAGGTACTTTAAACAATTAGAATTCGAAAAGGAGTGAGAAGCAGCTTATGAGCTCTCACCCTATTGTCTATACCAGTAAGGTATATACATACATATATATATATATAGTAGTTTGACTCCTATTGTTCTATTTTTATTTCATGTAAAGTGTCTTTGAGTGCCATGAAAAGCGCTATACAAATAAAATGTATTATTATTATTATACACGCACATACATACACAGATCTGCATATACATACCCTTTCACAGACACTTGCATGTACGTGCATAAATACACATGCTGATCTATACCATACAAACACATACACATTCAGATAGGTTTCTCTGTTTGGACTATTTGGACTATGATTGAGTTCTCACTTAGTTTGTTCCATAACTTGACCTCAAAAATAGACACACAAAACCTTTTAAGGTTGTTTTACTTTTTGTTGGTTGATTGAAAATGATTTGTTTCCTTTTTATTTCTGTCCTGATAAATGATGGTGATTTTTATTCGTCATCCTCAGACCCTTCGGATCCTCTTCAAAGATAAAGGACCCATCGAATCCATCCGATTTCGCTCTGTGGTAAAAAAAAACCCAAAACAAACAAACCCAAAAAACAGTCTGTGGATCTTGTTCTGTTTCCGTCTTGTTGTGTTGAGTGTTTGTACATCACTTGTCTTTGTTCAATCTCCATAAGGATTTGAAGTTTATCTTCTTTTCCTGCAGGTCAGAGAGGATCCATCCATGTCCCGCAAAGTAGCAGCGATAATGTAAGTAACAAACAAACCAATGGAATTAAACACCTGAAACCACACGATAGGGCTGAACAAGCTATTGTTTCAGACAGAAAATAGCATTTGTCAGACAACACGATGTTGGGATTGGATGGGAAGTCTTGGATTTTTTTAACTAACCCAGGTTTTGTTTCATTAATAACTATTGTACACATGTATGCTGCTCCCTACCATCCTGCTGAGCAGGACACATGTTCTGGAGTCCAATCAGTGTAAAGGCTGGTCACCCGTTTCAGATCAATTTCAGAAAAGACTTCAGTGGAACCAGAGGAGTCAGTGAACACAGATGGTTCTTTTAGTTCTTCAGTTGGAAAAACTGCTGTTATTGAAGCAGTAAATATAGTCTATGTATAGACTCAGTGTAGTCTATGAATAGCGTGTTTCTTATTAATAAATAGGACTATATTTGAAATCAGTTCTTGACTTTAGCTTTCATTCAGTTCAGTATTCAGTTATGACATTTATTGTTTGAATTATTATATACATTTTTATGATGTTTGCAAATGTTCCTGACCACTGAAACTTTATTTGAAGAAAATCATAACTGAAATCGAAATCTGTCAGAAAATTTACAATAAAATGTTTTTCTTTAAATGGTTCAACCCTGCCACATGCTATCAGTCACTGTTTGATCCTATGGCAGGAGGTTTGAGGTTTTAAGAAGCTGTAAATCATAATTAGTAAAATTACAACAAAGAAATGCTTCTTTTCACCTTTTATTTGAAATTACATGAATAAAACAACTTTCACACGATATTCTAATTCTCTTAGTACCTTGTGTTTAATTCTTGAAATGGTTCTGAATATGAGACCATTTCCAGCATTTTGATGGATCGTCCACAGAAAGTGACTCTATCCTTTGTCTGGGTTTTCTTGAAACTGTTGTTGATAAAACCACAGCTGGATAGCCTATATATTTTCATCAGATTCTGTCCATTTTTATTTCCTCTGGTTTCTTATTTTAAGTCTTTAGAAGATAACATGAACGGTCTTGTTCCAGTTTGGGTGTTAGTGTTGAACTAGAACCTCCTGACTGAAGAACATGTTCAACCATATAAACATATGAACCTGTACGTATGTGTTTCTACTCACAGGCGTAAAGTTCATCCAAAGAAGCAGAGCGTCAACGCCTACGTGGTGTTCAGAAACCAGGAGGGCGTGGCCAAAGCCTTGGAGAGGTGGGTCGCCCAAAGGAACTGTGAGGTGAACTTCAGGTTCTGTGGTCCTGTCGGAGCGTTTGACGGTTGTGGTTGTTTGTGCCGACAGGAACGGGACGGAGATCGAGAAAGACTTCTACATCCGAGTTGACAGAGTCACGGACGCCTCTGCGGTTTGTGTCACACTACAAAAATCACAATAAAAAATATGTTTTTACTTTTTCCACCTCACAGGGACTATTATAACATAAAACATTAATGCATTTTATTTTACTGATCCTGAATTTAATTAAAGTATTCAAACTCAAACGTATTCCTTCACCAATTTTACCAACATAATTTGTGACTTGGTTCAAATTAGATGTATTAACTCTTTATGTGCATTAACATTTCATGACCCTTTACTATCATCTCTACCATTTGGTTCAGCATGTTTTAAAAAAAAAATTACATGAACAACTAAGTATTTCTGAAATATGATGAGGATTATTTATGTAAACGTACCTGCAGTTTTGTGTCACGGTTATGAGCTTCATCGTTGGTTGGTTTCCAAGC
Source organism: Siphamia tubifer (assembly GCA_020466265.1). NCBI lineage: Eukaryota > Metazoa > Chordata > Actinopteri > Kurtiformes > Apogonidae > Siphamia > Siphamia tubifer. The sequence goes on along the minus strand of CM035783.1, from coordinate 39,894,758 downwards.
ATGACCTGAATATATCAATGACAGTGCTACCACACAGTGGCGTCTTTGTGCATTACATGCTTCTTACAAAAGGGGCAGACTGCCAAAGATGTTTGGTGTCAAAGGACTTAAATTTAGATTAGATATCAGGGTTAAAAGTTACCTCTACCAAACGGTTGAGCTGACCAAAAGGGTTAAACCAGTTTGGGGCAAATGAACCCCAGGAAGAAAATGAACCACTACACTGGAAGCTAATGGGGATCTCCAATAATTAATAATAAACAATATATGCTCATAATTCTGATGTTTTTTCTTCTGTTTTTTTTTTGCAGCATGACCACAAGCGCTCAGTGTTCGTAGGGAACCTGCCGTTCGGTGAGTCTCCATTTCTTGACTCCACAGTAGTGATCGATCAACAGTTATGGGTTTTTTGAGGTCGATTAGTTCAAGATTCAAGATTCAATACTTTATTGCCATGTCAACACAGTTGATTGGAATTTGTTGCAGTGCATTTAAAAAGGGACATAGACACCATAAAATCAGACAAGCATACAAAAAAGGACAATACAATCGCCAATATATGGAGGAGCTAAGGTCAGACTTCACATCACCAGTAGTGAAGATCTATATATATATATAGTTTTTGTCCCCATCAGCCTTAGCTGATGACCAATACAGGCTGCCGATATTCATAAGCAGATATTTGGAGCTGATATTGGGGTTTTTTTCAGTGTCAAATGAAAACAAATGTCAGAAGATCTTCTTTAATTACAATTAGGAAATATAAACTGTGACAGTTAAACTAATAAATATGACCACACGTCCACTTTCTTTTTTTCGCCTTTCTGTTTCTGTTCTTTTTTCGTAATTTTTTCTGGTCTTTTCCCCTTTTTGTTTCTGTTTTCTCTTTTTTCTGCTCCCTCCTTTTTCACTTTTTCTCTTTTTTTATTTTTTTGTTTTATTTTTACCTCCTTTTTTCTCATTCCTTCTTTTTCACTTCTTTTTTTCCTTTATTTCTTTTCATTCATTTTTGGTTTTCTTTTCCCTTTTTCTCCTTTTTCTCCTTTTTTTCCTTTTTTAATGTATTATCTCCGCCAAGGAGGTTATGTTTTCGCTGCCGTTTATCTGTTTGACTTTGTTCAAGATAACTCGAAAACTTATGGACGGATTTTGATGAAATTTTCAGGGTATGTTGGAAATGTGAACAGGAAGAACTGCTTTCATTTTGGGGGTGATCGGGGTGGGGTGTGTGTGTGTGTGTGGGGGGGGGGGGGGGGGTCTACCTTGATGGAGGTCTGCGCTCTCAGAGTGCTTTTCTAGTTGTTTAATATTTTCCTCCCCTTCTTTCTTTAGTTTCCTTTTTTATTTTTTCTCCACCTTTTCTCTTTTTTTCCCTTCACCTTTGAGTAAATCATGGCCAGGAAAAAACAGCATATCAGCCAACGCAACAGACTGACAAGAAAATCACACATGAATATCGGCCTAATATATCAGCTGGTCGATATAGGGGTCTATCATTACTCCTTAGTCTGATTGTAAATCACCTCTGCTTTGTGGTTTCAGATGTCAGTGAATTGGAGTTTCGGCGGCATTTCGAGGAGTGCGGTGGTGTGGAGGGTGTACGACTGGTGCGAGACCAAAACTCTGGAATGGGGAAAGGGTTTGGATACGTCCTGTTTGAGGTACGTGGATCCTGATGTTGACGGATGAATCCCAGACAATCATCAGTGCCTCAGAGCAGCATCTCATTGATCTTGTTTGTGATGCAGCAGCACGTCTTCTTTCCAACACATCCAAACACTCCACAGCCGCTCTATTCTCCGCTGTCTTCATTTGCTCTATTATACATTTTCAAGGCCATCAGTGTTCTCGCCTCGACCTCACTGAACTCATAACGGTTTATCAAACAGTCAGGATGCCACACTCTTCTGAGCACACCTCTTTGGTTGTCCCCAAATCTCGATATAAAAAGTTTGGTGATGGTTCATTTACAGTTTTTGGCACAAAGCTATGGAATCTGCTTCCAGCACATCTACAGTCACTATAGGCCCCGTCCACACAGCAACTTTTTTGAGTGAATCCAATACGGTTTATTGTTTCGGTTTCACATCCAGCAACGGCCTTTTGGGTGCCCCCAAACAATATCTTTTGAGAACGGCTTCCCGGGTTGCGTTGCTGTGTGGGCAAGTAAAACTAAGTAAAACACCTATCATTTACGTCACAACCACATGACCAAAACAAATAGCAGCTGCAACATTAATTCATAAACCAGACGGTGAGCATCATGGTGGACACCAGAGTAGTGGTAGAAGCAGAGCTGCAGTCACTGCTAAGTTTACTGGTGTTATTGAAGGAAAATCTACTGATGTTAAACCAACAAGACGAGCAGCAGATATGCCTACACACACCTTGTTGTTTATTTCCAGGGTGGTTTTGGTGCTGGTATGCACATGCGTTTTACTTCTTCTATTGTTCTGGTGTATCTGTTGGTACTGTCTTACAGCACACCTAGAGGTGTGGCATGTGCATTACATCGTTTTCAGTACGTGTTTCATTGCCATGTTTGCATAATATGTTACGGACCCATTCCCAGTGTGGGCATAATATCTGTTCTATCCGGTACAAAACAAAACCGCGTTGCTGTGTGGATGGAGCCTAAGTTAGCTTCTTTCAAATCTGAGCTAAAAATACATATATTTGTATGGAGTCCACTGTCCTTGTCTCTTTTATGTTATGTGTATGAGGATCAGAATATAATTTATTTTCGTTTGGCATATCACATGGACATATCACATTAAATTCCATGTTTGCTTGGTCTTTCCATGACCAAGGCTGGTTGTGCAGCCATGATAGGGGCTACCAATCATTGAGAAAAGAGAAAAACAAAGCAGGACACAAATAAAGCATAAAAATCACATCAACTTTTGGATAATATTACTTAATTACATAACTTTTTTTTTTTTTTTTTTCACACAGGATATCTTCACACAGGGACTAAACAAAAGATAAGCAAGGGAGGGGGTTTGGGGGAGGTGTAAATCAGTGTGTGAATGCATGCAGAAGGATGTGTGTTATTCCTTGGCCTCGAGGTCAATACTTGTGCAATTGTTGACATAACCAGCATTGGAATATGATAGGACGACAGAGAGAGGATAAAGGAAGGAACATAGTTTTGCACAGGCTGCTGCATTGACCTTGGTAGAAAAAGCTCATAAATGTATTAACTGTTTTCTTTATATAGAATATATATTGTATATTGGTTTTATTTTTGTTTGATTTCAAATTAAAATTTGATTTGATTTCTTGCAGAGTACCGACTCGGTGCAGCTGGCATTGAAGTTGGATGGTTCAAAGCTGGAGGGTCGGTCGATAAGAGTGAAGAGGTCACTGAAGAAGGAGAAGCAGAAAACCAAACCTGGAGAGAAGGAGAGAACAGGGAAGACAGGACGCGGTCCCACAAAAGCCGTCGGCCGTGGAGGTTTTAAGTCTCCAAAGAAATTCACAAGAAACACAAACTCTACCTCCTTTAAAGGAGAGATGACAGATCCACAGAAAAAGCCTAAAAAGAAACCACATAAGAAGAAAGTGAAGCCAAAGAAGGCGGTTCATATCTGACACCAGGGTTCCACCCACAGGAACCTGTTGGACTCCATGGATAAATGACAACAGAAGAGATGGAATAAAAACAGAACTCTGTGTCTGACGTACGCTTGGAGCCGTCAGACCTTCACCACGTTGTTTTTGTTTTTTTGTTGTTTTATAATTATCAATAACTAACGACACCGGAGTGAATAAAAATCTAATTGTTGACCTGAATAAAAATTCTGCTGTCATTTGTACTGAGCTTCACTAATGACTTCACCTATGTTAATCCTAAAATGATTTCCCTTGTTTTTATTATTTTGTCTAAATATGTTATGACTGAGTCTGTTTGCCCTTTTTTCCAGAGCACTTTTAGTTTATTCCCACTTTTGACCTTTTCTCAGCACATATGAGGTGGTTTCTGATTTAAACCCTAAACCTTAAAGGTTCTGCCTGGACCTTCCTTTTTATTTTGATGAACCAGAAGCTTAGAAATTATGCACAGAGTCATTCCATTTGTCCATTTTCCATGGCTGTTTTTTTATTTACTGCATAATTTTGTCTTCTTTTCCACAGCATCTACAAACAAGTGAAATACCCATAATGACCCAATAAACCAGGCAGGATGGTGGTGCAGTGGTTAGCACTTGTGCCTCACAGCAATACGGACCCTGGTTCAATACCCACACCAGACCTTTCTGTGTGGAGTTTACATGTTCTCCCCATGTCTGTGTAGGTTTTCTCCAGGTACTCCAGTTTCCTCCCACCATCCAAACACATGCACTGATAGGTTAATTGGTGAATCTAAATTGTCCAAAGGTGTGAATGTGAGAGTGATTGTTTGTCTATATATGTTCAGCCCTAAGATGAACTGGAGACTCACACAGGGTGTACCCCGCCTTCACCCATTGTAGCTGGATTAGACCCCCAGTGACCCTAGTGAGGATAAAAAGGGTTCAGAAAAGGAGACCCAATAAACCTGTAAAGGTCAATGTTTCACGAACTGTTGGAATTTTTTTTGATATGACAAAGTTCAAGAGCGCTGGCCCCCTCCAGGTTTATAAGGGTTAATAAAAAATAAAATCAACACTGGTGAATAATAACCATCACTTTACTGCAGACCTAAACTTTAACCATTTGGCTTTTGAAGGCTGTCATCTGAACAATCATCTATCAACAAGCTGCTGAACAATGTGATTTTTGGACCACAATAAGAGTTTGGACTTTATTTTACCAACGACACAATGGTCACTTTCTATGTGAAATATTTATTTTCGTCAGTTCAGTCAAAATATGTATTTGATGCATTCAACCTTTATCCTTTTTTTTTTTTTTTAATCTCCAAATGTAGCCACTTTGGAAATGTATAATTCCCCAGATTTTATCTCTGTAAAATGCATAAATATATCCATAGAAAAAAATATCTAAATCTGTTATTTTTCCAAATAAAGTTCTCAAGTTTGAACTGTAAAGGTCACAGACATCGGTCAGTTGGTAAATTGTGTGTTTCAGTCCATACCTTCCAAATGCAGACAAATACACCCTGGTTCACACACACACACACACACACACAAAAAGGTGTGTGTGTGGGAGTTGGGTTAGGAAAAGTAAAATGTATTCACGTTTACTGTATAAGTGTACACCTTTTTCCCTGTTAAATAAATATTAAAAGTGAGTGTTTTCGTCCAAATTACTGGGTGTTACATTTATCTGTACTCCAAACGGTTAAAGAACAGCTGCAGTTTTAAGAGATTTTCCAGGTGTTTTAAGCAAATATTAATGATTAATATTCAAATATTATATCAAAAGATAACAGAAACTTAAGATTTTTTTCTGGAAAATATATAATTGAAAATAAAACAAATAACCTGAACATCCTCCATTTGAACAAAATAATAATAAAAAAATATATAAAAATACTGAGGTTTCAGTCAGCACAGCCGTTATATCTAATTGTGCAATTACTTGTCATGGGGTCAGTGGTCACATTAAATAGTGACGTAAACCTTTACAACACATTTAGTTTACTTTTTTGTGTGTGTTTTATGGCTGTTCATAGATTTCTTGTATGAGAAGAATAAGAAAAATGAGATGCTATGAGGCTATAGATGAACGTCCATTTATAAATGAAGGGGGGGGGGCTGGTCCAGACAGGCAGGGGCAGGGGTCCGGGGTCACAGGTCGGCACAGGCGAGACACTGCAGATTCTGTCGTCCATGGCTCCCGCGCAGACACTGTCAGGAGAGCCACCACTCCCCCCCGAGGGGGGGGGGGGGGGGTGTGTGACACACCAGGTGACTAGTCATGAACAGACTTGGTATGAAAGATAGGTTATAAAAATGACAGAAACAGGTGTGAGGGAGAGAAAGAGAAGAAAGAACTCAGTGTCTGTACTTCCCCCAGCATTCTAACTCCTAGGGCAGCCTAGACTGAACTGTGACTCATACATCATGTATCCATGATATGAGTCACATAATTTTTAACTAACCTGACCATAGGTTTTCTCAAACAGGAATGTTTTAAGCCTAATTTTAAATGTAGAGACTGTTTCGGCGTCTTTAATATTAAAGGGAAGCTGATTCCAGAAGACAGGAGCCTGATAACTAAAGGTTCTAGCTCCTACTGTACTTTTAGAAACCCTAGGAACTTTCAATAAACCTGCATTCTGAGAACGAAGGGTTCTATTGGGCTGGTACGGAACCAGATCATCTTTAAAATGAGAGGGGCCCATACCATTAATGGTTTTATATGTAAGGAGGAGGATTTTAAATTTAATTCTAGACTCAACTGGAAGCCAGTGAAGGGTTTGAAGCACAGGGGTGATGTGTTCTCTTCTATTTAATCCTGTTAATAATCTTGCTGCTGAACCAGGGTCCTTCTCGCTGTGAGGCACGAGTGCCCTATACTATTACATAAATAAATAAATAAACAAATAAATAAAAACATCCTAAAAAGTGCTAACCAGTATAAGATCTAAATCTAAACATCCAGGACAGTGGACCAGGGTTGAAGACCTCTGGATTAAATTACAATTTGAGAATTCTAACTGAAGTCCAAATCTGCCGTGACCCGGATTCAAACCAGGGTTGCTGCAGCCACAACGCAGAGTACTAACCACTATACGATCACGGCGCATGGAGAACTCGATGGAACGGACTGAGCCAGAATCTGCACCATAAATGAAAGAAAGAAATGGTTGCCCTTTGTTAACGTTGAACTATGAACTAAATAAATGAACATCTTAAAAAGTACTAACCAGTGTATGATTTGAATAACACACTATTCATGAATGGAGAAAGTGCGTTTGTGTCACTTTACGCACAAAAAAAGCACTGTGATCTGGAGGTTTGGTTTGAAGTGTAGTGACACATTCAATACAAAGGGTACAGAATATGTTCACAACAATATTCAGACACTTTCTTCTACATTTATACACTGTGATTTATTGTGCAGAGTAATAGATGACATTACGCGCTCACCTAATCCCTCTTGTCTGACATTAACTGGAGGGCTTGGTACAAATCATTGTTCAACAGTCTTTAAAGAAGATGGAAATCCAACATCTGCCGTGACCCGGATTTGAACCTGGGTTGCTGCGGCCACAAGGCAGAGTACTAACCACTATACGATCACGGGACCACTGATGAACTTATGAACTCTTTGCCCTTGGGTGACATTGAATTCTTAAGCAAATACAAAAAAAGAATAAAGAGGTGTTAAGTGCGCAACCTATAGATCCACTGTCCTACATGTTGTAGATGTAACCTGCTCCAACACACCTAATTCAAATGATCAGCTCGTCTTCAAGCTCTGCTGAAGCCTGATATTGACCCACTGCTTTGAATCAGGTGTGTAGGAGCAGGGTGACACCGAAAACATACAGGACAGTGGACCCGGGTTGAATACCTCTGGATGAAATTACAATTTGAGAATCCTAACTGAAGTCCAAATCTGCCGTGACCCGGCTTCGAACCAGGGTTGCTGCGGCCACAACGCAGAGTACTAGTCATTATACGATCACAGCCAATGGAAAAGTAGATGAACGGACTGAGCCAGAATCTGCACCATTAATGAAAGAAAGAAATGGTTTCCCTTGGTTAACATTGAACTATGAAGTAAATAAATGAACATCTTAAAAAGTACTAACCAATGTATGACTTGAATAACACACTATTCATGAATGGAGAAAGTGCGTTTGTGTCACTTTACGCACAAAAAAAGCACTGTGATCTGGAGGTTTGGTTTGAAGTGTAGTGACACATTCAATACACAGGGTATAGATGATGTTCACAACAATATTCAGACACTTTCTGCTGAATTTATACACTGTGATTATATTGTGGAGAGTAAGAGATGACATTACGTATCCACAGCATAATCTTTGTCTGACAAGAACTAGTGTTTTTGACACAAATGATTGTCCAACAGCTTTTAATAAGTTGGAAACCAACACCTAATATAACCCAGATTTGAACCAGGGTTGCTGCTGCCACAACGCAGAGTACTAACCACTATACGATCACAGCTCATGAGAAACTGGATGGAATGGACTGAGCCAGAATCTACAGCACTGATGAAAGAAAGAAATAGTTGGCCGTGGGTTACATTGAACTATGAAGTAAATAAATAAATAAACATCTTAAAAAGTACCAACCATTTTATGACTTGATAAAACACTATTCATGAATGGAGCAAATGTGTCTGTGTTACTTTACGCACAAGAAAAACACTGTGAACTGGAGGTTTGGTTTGGAGAGTAGTGATATATTCAATACACAGGGTATAGATGATGTTCATAACAACATTCAGACACTTTCTGCAGAATTTATACACTGTGATTATATTGTGGAGAGTAAGAGATGACATTACGTGTTCACAACATAATTTTTGTCTGACATGAACTTGTGTTTTTGACACAAATCATTGTTTAACAGTCTTTAAAGAAGATGGAAATTCAACATTTGCCGTGACCCGGATTCGAACCGGGGTTGCTGCGGCCACAACGCAGAGTACTAACCACTATACGATCACGGCTCATGGGAAACTGGATGGAACGGACCAAGCCAGAATCTACAGCACTGATGAACTTATGAACTCGTTGCCCTTGCGTGACATTGAATTCTTAAGCAAATACAAAAAAAGAATAAAGAGGTGTTAAGTGCGCAACCTATAGATCCACTGTCCTACATGTTGTAGATGTAACCTGCTCCAACACACCTAATTCAAATGATCAGCTCGTCATCAAGCTCTGCTGAAGCCTGATATTGACCCACTGCTTTGAATCAGGTGTGTAGGAGCAGGGTGACACCGAAAACATGCAGGACAGTGGACCAGGTTAGAAGACCTCTGGATGAAATTACAATTTGAGAATCCTAACTGAAGTCCAAATCTGCCGTGACCAGGATTCGAACCGGGGTTGCTGCGGCCACAACGCAGAGTACTAACCACTATACGATCACGGCTCATGGGAAACTGGATGGAACGGACTAAGCCAGAATCTACAGCACTGATGAAAGAAAGAAATAGTTGCCCTTGGTTGACGTTGAACTATGAACTAAATAAATAAACAAACATCTTAAAAGTACTAACCAGTGTATGACTTGATAAAACACTATCCATGAATGGAGCAAATGTGTGTGTGTTACTTTACGCACAAGAAAAATACTGTGAACTGGAGGTTTGGTTTGGAGAGTAGTGATATATTCAATACACAAGGTATAGATGATGTTAATAACAATATTCAGACAATTTCTGCTTAATTTATACACTGTGATTATATTGTGGAAAGTAAGAGATGACATTACGCGCTCACATCATAATTTTTTTCTGACATGAACTCGTGTTTTTGACACAAATGATTGTTAAAAAGCTTTTAATAAGTTGGAAATCCAACACCTAATATAACTCAGATTTGAACCAGGGTTGCTGCGGCCACAACGCAGAGTACTAATCACTATACGATCACAGCTCATGGGAAACTGGATGGAATGGACTAAGCAGGAATCTACAGCGCTGATGAAAGAAAGAAATAGTTGCCCTTGGTTGACGTTGAACTATGAAGTAAATAAATGAACATCTTAAAAAGTACTAACCAATGTATGACTTGAATAACAAACTATTCATGAATGGAGAAAGTGCGTTTGTGTCACTTTACGCACAAAAAAAGCACTGTGATCTGGAGGTTTGGTTTGAAGTGTAGTGACACATTCAATACAAAGGGTACAGATTATGTTCACAACAATATTCAGACACTTTCTGCAGAATTTATACACTGTGATTATATTGTGGAGAGTAAGAGATGACATTACGTGCTCACAACATAATTTTTGTCTGACATGAACTAGAGTTTTTGACAAATCATTGTTTAACAGTCTTTAAAGAAGATGGAAATTCAACATTTGCTGTGACCCGGATTTGAACCGGGGTTGCTGCGGCCACAACGCAGAGTACTAACCACTATACGATCACGGCTCATGGGAAACTGGATGGAACGGACTAAGCCAGAATCTACACCACTGATGAACTTATGAACTCGTTGCCCTTGGGTGACATTGAATTCTTAAGCAAATACAAAAAAAGAATAAAGAGGTGTTAAGTGCGCAACCTATAGATCCACTGTCCTACATGTTGTAGATGTAACCTGCTCCAACACACCTAATTCAAATGATCAGCTCGTCATCAAGCTCTGCTGAAGCCTGATAATGACCCACTGCTTTGAATCAGGTGTGTAGGAGCAGGGTGACACCGAAAACATACAGGACAGTGGACCAGGGTAGAAGACCTCTGGATGAAATTACAATTTGAGAATCCTAACTGAAGTCCAAACCTGCCGTGACCCGGCTTCAAACCGGGGTTGCTGCGGCCACAACGCAGAGTACTAACCACTATACGATCACGGCTCATGGAAAAGTTGATGAACGGACTGAGCCAGAATCTGCACCATTCATGAAAGAAAGAAATGGTTTCCCTTGGTTAACGTTGAACTATGAAGTAAATAAATGAACATCTTAAAAAGTACTAACCAATGTATGACTTGAATAACACACTATTCATGAATGGAGAAAGTGCGTTTGTGTCACTTTACGCACAAAAAAAGCACTGTGATCTGGAGGTTTGGTTTGAAGTGTAGTGACACATTCAATACACAGGGTATAGATGATGTTCATAACAATATTCAGACACTTTCTGCTGAATTTATACACTGTGATTATATTGTGGAGAGTAAGAGATGACATTACGTGCTCACAGCATAATCTTTGTCTGACAAGAACTAGTGTTTTTGACACAAATCATTTTCCAACAGTTTTTAAATAAGTTGGAAATCCAACATCTAATGTATGCCAGATTCGAACCAGGGTTGCTGCGGCCACAACGCAGAGTACTAACCACTATATGATCACGGCTCATGGGTAACTGGATGGAACGGACTGAGCCAGAATCTACAGCACTGATGAAACAAAGAAATAGTTGGCCGTGGGTTACATTGAACTATGAAGTAAATAAATAAATAAACATCTTAAAAAGTACTAACCATTTTATGACTTGATAAAACACTATCCATGAATGGAGCAAATGTGTCTGTGTTACTTTACACACAAGAAAAACACTGTGAACTGTAGGTTTGGTTTGGAGAGTAGTGATATATTCAATACACAGGGTATAGATGATGTTCATAACAATATTCAGACACTTTCTGCTGAATTTATACACTGTGATTATATTGTGGAGAGTAAGAGATGACATTATGCACTCACAGCATAATCTTTGTCTGACATGAACTAGTGTTTTTGACACAAATCATTGTTTAACAGTCTTTAAAGAAGATGGAAATTAAACTTCTGCCGTGACCCGGATTCGAACCGGGGTTGCTGCGGTCACAACGCAGAGTACTTACCACTATACGATCACGGCTCATGGGAAACTGGATGGAACGGACTAAGCCAGAATCTACACCACTGATGAACTTATGAACTCGTTGCCCTTGGGTGACATTGAATTCTTAAGCAAATACAAAAAAGAATAAAGAGGTGTTAAGTGCGCAACCTATAGATCCACTGTCCTACATGTTGTAGATGTAACCTGCTCCAACACACCTAATTCAAATGATCAGCTCGTCATCAAGCTCTGCTGAAGCCTGATAATGTCCCACTGCTTTGAATCAGGTGTGTAGGAGCAGGGTGACACCGAAAACATGCAGGACAGTGGACCAGGGTAGAAGACCTCTGGATCACATTACAATTTGAGAATCCTAACTGAAGTCCAAATCTGCCATGACCCGGATTCGAACCAGGGTTGCTGCGGCCACAACGCAGAGTACTAACCACTATACGATCACGGCTCATGGGAAACTGGATGGAACGGACTAAGCCAGAATCTACAGCACTGATGAAAGAAAGAAATAGTTGCCCTTGGTTGACGTTGAACTATGAACTAAATAAATAAACAAACATCTTAAAAGTACTAACCAGTGTATGACTTGATATAACACTATCCATGAATAGAGCAAATGTGTGTGTGTTACTTTACGCACAAGAAAAATACTGTGAACTGTAGGTTTGGTTTGGAGAGTAGTGATATATTCAATACACAAGGTATAGATGATGTTCATAACAATATTCAGACACTTTCTGCTGAATAATTTTTGTCTGACATGAACTCGTGTTTTTGACACAAATCATTGTCCAACAGCTTTTAATAAGTTGGAAATCCAACACCTAATATAACTCAGATTTGAACCAGGGTTGCTGCTGCCACAACGCAGAGTACTAACCACTATACGATCACGGCTCATGGGAAACTGGATGGAACGGACTAAGCAGGAATCTACAGCGCTGATGAAAGAAAGAAATAGTTGCCCTTGGTTGACGTTGAACTATGAAGTAAATAAATGAACATCTTAAAAAGTACTAACCAATGTATGACTTGAATAACAAACTATTCATGAATGGAGAAAGTGCGTTTGTGTCACTTTACGCACAAAAAAAGCACTGTGATCTGGAGGTTTGGTTTGAAGTGTAGTGACACATTCAATACAAAGGGTACAGATTATGTTCACAACAATATTCAGACACTTTCTTCTACATTTATACACTGTGATTTATTGTGCAGAGTAATAGATGACATTACGCGCTCATCTAATCCCTCTTGTCTGACATTAACTCGAGTGCTTGGTATAAATCATTGTTCAACAGTCTTTAAAGAAGATGGAAATCCAACATCTGCCGTGACCCGGATTCGAACCAGGGTTGCTGCGGCCACAACGCAGAGTACTAACCACTATACGATCACGGCTCATGGGACCACTGATGAACTTATGAACTCTTTGCCCTTGGGTGACATTGAATTCTTAAGCAAATACAAAAAAAGAATAAAGAGATGTTAAGTGCGCAACCTATAGATCCACTGTCCTACATGTTGTAGATGTAACCTGCTCCAACACACCTAATTCAAATGATCAGCTCGTCATCAAGCTCTGTTGAAGCCTGATATTGACCCACTGCTTTGAATCAGGTGTGTAGGAGCAGGGTGACACCGAAAACATGCAGGACCGTGGACCAGGGTAGAAGACCTCTGGATGAAATTACAATTTGAGAATCCTAACTGAAGTCCAAATCTGCCGTGACCCGGATTCGAACCGGGGTTGCTGCGGCCACAACGCAGAGTACTAACCACTATACGATCACAGCCCATGGGAAACTGGATGGAACGGACTAAGCCAGAATCTACAGCACTGATGAAAGAAAGAAATAGTTGCCCTTGGTTGACGTTGAACTATGAAGTAAATAAATGAACATCTTAAAAAGTACTAACCAATGTATGACTTGAATAACAAACTATTCATGAATGGAGAAAGTGCGTTTGTGTCACTTTACGCACAAAAAAAGCACTGTGAACTGGAGGTTTGGTTTGGAGAGTAGTGATATATTCCATTCACAGGGTATAGATGATGTTCATAACTATATTCAGACACTTTCTGCTGAATTTATACACTGTGATTATATTGTGGAGAGTAAGAGATGACATTATGCACTCACAGCATAATCTTCGTCTGACATGAACTAGTGTTTTTGACACAAATCATTGTTTAACAGTCTTTAAAGAAGATGGAAATTCAACATTTGCCGTGACCCGGATTCGAACCGGGGTTGCTGCGGCCACAACGCAGAGTACTAACCACTATACGATCACGGCTCATGGGAAACTGGATGGAACGGACTAAGCCAGAATCTACACCACTGATGAACTTATGAACTCGTTGCCCTTGGGTGACATTGAATTCTTAAGCAAATACAAAAAAAGAATAAAGAGGTGTTAAGTGTGCAACCTATAGATCCACTGTCCTACATGTTGTAGATGTAACCTGCTCCAACACACCTAATTCAAATGATCAGCTCGTCATCAAGCTCTGCTGAAGCCTGATATTGACCCACTGCTTTGAATCAGGTGTGAGCAGGGTGACACCGAAAACATACAGGACAGTGGACCAGGGTAGAAGACCTCTGGATCACATTACAATTTGAGAATCCTAACTGAAGTCCAAATCTGCCGTGACCCAGACTCGAACCGGGGTTGCTGCGGCCACAACACAGAGTACTAACCACTATACGATCATGGCTCATGGGGAACTGGATGGAACGGACTGAGCCAGAATCTACAGCACTGATGAAACAAAGAAATAGTTGGCCATGGTTTACATTGAACTATGAAGTAAATAAATAAATAAACATCTTAAAAAGTACCAACCATTTTATGACTTGATAAAACACTATTCATGAATGGAGCAAATGTGTTGTGTTACTTTACGCACAAGAAAAACACTGTGAACTGGAGGTTTGGTTTGGAGAGTAGTGATATATTCAATACACAGGGTATAGATGATGTTCATAACTATATTCAGACACTTTCTGCTGAATTTATACACTGTGATTATATTGTGGAGAGTAAGAGATGACATTACGGGCTCACATCATAATTTTTGTCTGACATGAACTCGTGTTTTTGACACAAATCATTGTCCAACAGTTTTTAAATAAGTTGGAAATCCAACACCTAATATAACCCAGATTCGAACCGGGGTTGCTGTGGTCACAACAGAGTACGAACCACTATACTGGTTGCATCAGAAACCATGAGGTTCAAAGTATGTGCACTGCAAAGCACATAGAATGCACGTGGATTTTTGTCCAAAAGCCTTGCCTGCACCCCTTTGTTTTCCCCCTTCATATTAGCTCCGTTGTCGTATGACTGCTCCCTGCAGTCCTCAAAAGGGATGTTTAATTCCTTGAGCCTCTGAAGGATCAGGGTGGACAAACCTGAGCCAGTAGATTCAGGAGCAATTAAAAACCCCAAAAAATGCTCCTTAATCTCTGATGTCATAGGATTCACAATGTGCACAATCACAGACATCTGCTCTTTATGGCTAATGTTGGGAGTAGAATTCAATATTATCGAATAGTACTTTGACTCCTTGATTTCAGCCACTATTTTCTCCAGTATTTTGTCACGTATGCAGCTTATTAGCTTGTTGTGAATTGTTTTACCTCGGTAAGTCGTATGCTCTGCCCCACTGTCTATGCGCCTGATGTGCTCTTTTAAAACTGGGTCGAATTTGGCCATTAATTCAACTTCTTTTAAGAAGTTGCCATTGTCTGCATGTAGTGTGTCTGCAGACCCCCTGAAAGCCAGATTCCTCTCTGCCAGAGACTGAATGATACTTATGAGTCTTGTGAGAACATCTCTCCAACGGTTTTTCTCTGCCTCCAAGAGTGCCATTTCTGGTGAGTCAATGGTCTTCCCCTTAGAAAAACGCAGAGGAAACTCTTTCCACTTCACCATGTTTTGACAATGTTCCAAGCTATTTTCATGTGTTTTCAACAAGATCCCTATGTTCGTCCAGTCACGCTGTCCCTCCCTTGCCAGTTTCATTGACTTCACAGAGAATAGTTTGCAACAGAAGCAGTAGACTGCATCTTTTGTCTTTGAATAGGTGAGCCAACTTCGTTGAATTTTTTCACCGTTCACCAATTGCCTGTATGTGTAATGGTAGTGAAAGCTTCGACCATCAATCCTCTTGGGAAACATGAAGTTGTCACTTACAGGTAGTGGCCCTCTGCCTACCAAATCAGTTCTTTCTGAGGCCGAGAGCAATTCAGGCCACTCAGCCGGGTCAACTGGAGGTGCTGACTCATGTTGATGACCGGAGGTTTTTGACAGTGGAGATGGGACTTCTTTGCCAGAAACTGATGTACCTGTATGCACATTAAAATTAACCTGTAAATTAGAACATTTCAAAATAAATTGTATGAATAAAATTAGGAAAGTTCAAAATAAACTGAATAAACAAAATCTATATCATCATGATATCTCAAGGTGAACTGAATAAATGCAATTAGGAAATATTTTACTGTTTGTATCAAGTTAGGAGGTTAAAAAAAACATATTTGTGTGTGTTTGGCTAAAATGTTCTCAAGTGACCAAATTGTACTATTTTATTACTAATTTATTAATTATTTCTTGTACAAACCTGAGATTTTACACAGTAAATGTTCAGAGATGGACGGACAGATTCATAATTTACAATGTCATGGTGAAATGACATCTTGTGGGTCTACATTGACTTTAAAGTTTTATTTTCAATCTAGGCGGATTTTTCCCTCTTTTTCTGCTTTGCATTTGATATTGGGTAACAAATATATAATTTGATATGATATGAGTTGATTTACAAACTTTGAGGTGATATCTACACACAGGTGAATTTTCATGACTGTGGTCTTTGTGGTTGCAGAGCAATAGCTGTTTTAATTTAGGCATGTATTTAAGGCGGAATTTGCCTCTAAACCCCCACGGGGTGGAAGCGGTTCTGAATGAATATAATGAATATAATGATATTTTAAAGTAAACTGAAGAAAAGAGAATAGCAGACCTGGAACAGCATCTGATGTTGGTGACTGCTCCTCTGTCCGGTCATGCGCTGGTGCTGGTAGATACTCTTCTGCCTGATGTGCTGCTGACTGTTCCTCTCTCATGAGTGCTGGTGACTGCACATGTTCAGTTTCTGGTGATCCTCGTGAAGATGAATCTGTTGGAGGGAATACATATACCTTAATTAAGCTCATACTATACGTTTGTTGCATTGTTTAATTTGAAATTACAACCAAACACATTACATCATTACTCACCTGCTGCATCATCATCAATTTGAGGTGAAGGACATTTTGCTGCGAGAAAGTATGTCAAGTATGTCAGAGACCAAATTAATTACTTAACTTTACTATAATTCACACAAAGAAGGAATTGCCAATTTTCTCTGAAAGTCACATCGCATAAGTAACAAGTAATTAATAAAACAATAATTTTAAGGAGATAGTACTAATACTAGTACAATATAGGAACTAATATAGTACAATATTGATTTTAAATAGTGTAAAACAACACCCATAGTAATTTAATTAAGTTTAGGTCTGGTTAATACTCATTCAAATGTCTTCCTGTCTAACCCTAGGTAGTTGGTGCACTTTCCATAGATTGCTAAATAGCTATTAGCTACGGCTGAGGCTAGGTCAAGAGTGTTTCCAGGTGTCATGGCGGCATGTTGTTTGCATCATTAGTTTCAATATGTGCCGTGTTTATATGGTGGCGCTGTCGTCCTATACTAGGAACTTCTATTTCTGAACAAATTAAGATGTTATTACCCTATAGGCATGCTCGAAGAAGATTTTAACAAAAATTATACTTAAAAACCCCTCAGATATTTTGAAATCCAGGATTTTTCTAAATCCTGAGCTCATAAAATATTAACATGGTTAATTTTATTTCCATATTTTCAAGATCATATTTCAGAAGAAGAGCTAGGCATTGTAATATGGAGCCTAAGTTACGCGATCTATTTCCGGTCGATTTCCGGGCAATGGGGCCTAAGTGCCATAAAAAATGAACGCGAGTCAATGGAGGGATAAATGTAATTTTCTGGTCCCGTTTGAAATGTGCTACGGTTTTCACACATGATTTATATGAATTTTAAAGATACATTTTCAAATTTAGAAAGCACTCACTTTGGACAGGCAGCCAAAGTTACGTTAGGTTTTATGTGAGAATAAGTAATGGACTACAACGTTCGTCTCACAAATATGACGTCACCACCAAGCTTCACCATCAAACTCTTTGAAAATGGCTGTGACTTTGGCGAGCTTCACCTCCTTCTTTCAGGACGAAGGCAAGAGCATCAAACGTGAAGAAAACCACTTTAAATCGGGGCATGTGGAAAGTGGCAGCTACTCCTGGGGAGAGATAGTTGGTCGAGTGAGAGGCAGCATGCGGGACAAGCTCTCGTCAGCCGGGAAGCGGTAGAAGGAACATGTGGAAATGGTGTTGTGATTACACCGGGGCACAAAGCACACATGCATTTTCAAATGAAAAATAGAAAAGGCGGTATACGGTTTTGAAAAGTTTGCAGGGAAAGATTCTGCTGTGACGTCAGCTATGCGACGTCTGATATGTAGTCCAAACAGAGTCCAAATAATTACATATTTTTACACGCTAATAAATCACAAAACACGTATCAAAGAAACTCCAAACGCACATAATTGGTTATGATTTTAATTGAAGTACAGCAAATGTGTGATTCAGGACATAAAGTAAAGTGGACCAGAAAATAATTATTTTCTCCTCATCCACTCTCATGTTACATTTTTTCCCGAATTTAGGCCCAGTGGACCGACCGGAAAGGGCGGAGACTTAGGCTCCCTATTATCAAAACACTACATTCATTATGAATAATAAAAATTCTTAGTGTAAATTGGAAAGGAATACACACACACACACACACACACATGTAAAAAATACATATGAATTTTTATTACAATAAACTTCTTTTTACTGGTATAAGAATACAATATTTTACAGAGTTACAATTTGCCCTAAGGTCATTGTCTTTTATTAAGACCTCAGAATTTGGTCATTTACCATTTGACTGCCATACCTTTGGAATTTCTCCTTCATTTCCTGTCGAAACTTTCTGTGTACTACCCTGTGCTTTTCTAAATATAGATACATGCCGCCATGACACCTCCTGGAAACACTCTTGATCTAACCTCACCCACCTCGGCAAAGGCTTGCCGATTGATGACAAAATACTGTCATGTTGAACATGCAAAAATGCCAACCTACCTTTGTCTTGGTGTTTTTTTTAATTCTCTTCCAGCTTCTTCTTTTTTCTGTGCCAGATGGATCATTTCTTTTTTGAGACATGACAGGACAATTACCGAAGGCTATGGATTCGTTGCGCATGCGCACTGGGCGGTACTCAATATACGTTTAACACCGCTCACCTAAAGTGGCCGTAATAACGTTCCATGACCACCAGGTGGCAGTGCAGTGCTGCCCATCATTTTCAGTGCTTCCCATCATTTTCAGTGCTTCAGCACGCTCTGTGTTGAGCTAGGTTAGGGTCAGACTCGGGGGCCCCCAGAGCGTGTGGGCCCTAAGCGGTCGCATATCTCGCAAAGCGGCCAGGCCGGCCGTGGGGGGTGGGTCATGTCAGGCCACCAGGCAGGCCATTGAGCAGACGGGCCAGTCCGGGCCTGCCTAATAACACCTTAAGATTGTCACCAAACTGTTCAGGAGTCATGTTTTTTTTATTGAGCCTTGTTTCTCACCAGCTCTATGACTTCCTTGTACATAGGCAACTTCTCCTTTTTAAACTTTGGAAAAACATCAGTGTCACCGACAATCTCTCTGAGATTTTTGTTTTCAGGTAATTTAAGGAAGAGCACCAGAGAAGTGAAGCAAAGAAGAAATTACATGAAATAATTAAAATCAAAAATCAAATCAAATCAAATTCAAACCTTTTCAAAAAGTGATAAATAGTTTTCAGGTTGAATTAGCCTACCCTAAGTGACTGTTTCTTTTTGCATGTCAATGTGATTAATGTCAATATCAGTGATGCTGGAAAGCTAATATGATGTTCACGGTGTGATCTGCCTGGAGACAAACAAAAATATGATAGCTGGTTCATTCTATCGACAAAATGCAAAGAAAATGTGGTTAAACAGTCACATGTGACTTACATCAATGCAAACATTATACTTTGAGAATGGTGGTTTTTGGAATGGTCAAAATACTGTTAATGGTCAATCAAGTGGCAAATTTTCCTTTAAATCTTGTAGGCCTCCACTAGTCAAATGAGTAATTGAATGCATATGTGTTGGGAAAATTACAATAAGACCAAATATATAAGTATCAATGTAATGTTTCATAAAAATGTAAGATTTCTTTTAGTTTTGAGACAAAGCTGTAACAGAAGGTTAGAACTGAGTAATTTACATATAGAGATGGAATGCACAGGGGATGGAAGAAGGGACACAGAGGAACACAAAGTTACTCCTCCATGTCCTTTAGGACAAAGGAGACCTGAAGCAGAGTAGGAGAGGGTCGACAGAAGGTGTTAAAACTGTCTGAGAGGAAGCCTTCAGTGTCATGTGACCTTTTAGGCTGCGTGTACTCAAGACGAGAGACTTCTGACTTTTGACTCAAATTAACCTTAAAGTAATGCTATGCTGAAATAAGCTGTAACACTGTAATACTATTGTAAACTATATTTGTGATGTTAAAATAATGAAAAGACAATGAGAAGACTCAAAGAAAGTTAATCTTACCAACTGTTCGTAAGCCATCGTATATGATCTTAAGCCATAAATATATGATTTCAATTATGATTTATATATTTATTCCTAAGACACATGCATTCAGTTTGAACACATAATAGTCTACATCAGTGTTTCCAAACCTTTTTGAGCCACAGCACATATTTTACATTAGAAACATCATAAGGCACACTACCAAAGAAAAATCTCACAAAAAGTATATTTATTGAAATATGACACAAATTTAGTCTTGATTTACTTATTCAGTGCAAAACCGAGCCTGTTGAGTTAAACACAAAACTGACATTCTTGCAGGAATTGAAGAAAAACAAGCGCAGCTCAACAGCTGTGAGTGGATCAGTGGTGTGTGCTGTTGGATCTAGTCACACTGCTCACTTACACGACCAATAAGGTGGAATTACCTCATTTTTCACGGCACGCCTGATGATTTCTCATGGTACACTTATGTGCCACAGTACACTGGTTGGAAAACACCGGTCTACATAACCTTGATGATAAACTCTCCCAGTTTTATTTAGGTAAAAATGTTTGAATCTGCAGTTTCCCCATACACTAGATTATCTATATATCTCACCTGCCTTGACTTGCATATGAGCTTGACATCTCATTCTTAATCCATAAAGTGATATGGGTTCCCCCTTTGCAGCTACAATAGCTTCAACTCTTCTGAGGTTTTTCCACAAGGTTTAGGAGTGTGTTCATGGGACCATTCCTCCCAGAAGCAGTTAGTTAGTTTAATAATTTAATGGGGGCGTTTTGCACTATTTTCTTTTACAAACTATACAAACAAGATGGGAATAACCAGAATGCCCCCCCACACACACATTTCCTATGAAAAACAAATGGAATTTTAACAATGTTTTGCTTCAACATATAATCTTTACATGAAGCAAGAAATGAGAATGAATTTTCTTTAGACGTTTCATGTTGTTCAAGTTTTTCACATTTTATTGTTACATTATAGTTTGTAAATGTAACCATTTCCATATTTTCATGTTATTTTTTAAACTAAAACAAAAGATAAAACATTTAAGTTGCCATTATCAGCATAATGTACTTTTTTTTTTTACATCAAACAGAGACGAAAAATAACATGTATTATTTTTATGTTAGACTGTAGATAATATTGCTCTGTATGTGGGACCTGAACTAAAATTAGTTCCACAGCCTTGGCTGTTGAATTATTGACTTTAGTCAAATTTGCAGGGGCCATATTGGAACCTTTGGCGGGCCACATGTTTGAGACCCCTTCTTTAAACACACACACACACACACACACACACACGATCAGGTGGAAAACACTGCAGACCAGTTTGTGATTTGTTCATGTTTTTATTTCATCTAAAGAGGTTCGTCCTCTTCAACTGAACCAAACATCATCACTTTTAAAAAGCGTTTCCATCAGAACGTTAAAGAAAAGACAGAACAGAACAATAAATAGAACAGAACCGGGTCGACATGAACCTGCTGCAGGATGTGGGTCGTCAGTAGACCCGGTCCGGACGGGCTGCCGGACTAATACCCAAAAACGGGTAGGAATTAAAAATCACACACTACTGTCACGGAGGAATAAAAAAACAGATTCCCTTTAGGACGAAGGGTGGGAGGAGTCACAGGAGGTCCATGGAAAGAGGAGGAGGAGCTTCTTCATCACCTTCTTATTCTATATCGTCTTCACTCAGACTCTGTGCACTCACGATCCGCTGCAAAATAAACACCAGCAGCAGGTCAGAGTCCAACAAACACACACAAAAAAAAACCCACACAATATTCCATCATTAATCCTTCATCTGTAAATCTGATTATTATTATTATTATTATTATTAGAGCTGTCAAATGATTACAATTTTAACCAGATAAATTATAGGGTTGCTGTGGATTCATTTTGATGAATCACAATTAAATATTCATCATTTTTCATCTATATCGGTCGCAGTAAAATACAGGCTGTCACTAAGGCCCCACACACACTCACTGTTCAACCC
Organism: Siphamia tubifer; assembly: GCA_020466265.1. Classification (NCBI taxonomy): domain Eukaryota; kingdom Metazoa; phylum Chordata; class Actinopteri; order Kurtiformes; family Apogonidae; genus Siphamia; species Siphamia tubifer. The sequence goes on along the minus strand of CM035783.1, from coordinate 39,872,551 downwards.
GTTGCCTTCTGGGAAATGCCACAAACCGATCAAGTCTCACACCAGCACACTGTCCATCCGCACAGCAAATGCCCAGGGACTCATACGCACACACTGAACATAACATAACCTGTACACTGCACTTCTTAAATTTAACTGCTATTTTCTTTTATTTTTTTAACCTTTGTTATCTTTCAAACTTTTAACCTTCTTGTATTGTTTTAAACTGTCATTGGTTGTTTATTTAGTGCCGTTTTCTATTCACCTACTTCTTTTCATGGTGCAGAGTGGCTGCACCAAAGTGCAATTTCGTTGTAAGTTGCACGCAATGACAAAGTCTATTTTATTTTGTATCAGTAAACAGACTCAAGAAGGAAGGGAATAAATCTGCGCTGTACATTTGTCCAAGTTAGGCAACGCTTTAGCCTTCCTGCAGAACGTTGTCTAATACTTTATGACTCAACTGTTCCATCTTGATTTTGTTTGTCCTCATGTTTTCATCCAGAGGCCAACGTGTTGTTTAGTGTCTTCCATCTTTCTGGGATAGTTCTGCTCTCCATCACTAATGTATCAGCTGACCATTAGGACATGCTAACTCTACTGGGACAAACGGCTGCAGATGGGTTAACTGTAGAAAAATGTTGGTAACATTTTATAATGCCTACACACAACTCACTATTTATTAACCATTTGCCTCTTGTTTGTTAATGGCCTGTAAAGGTTCATATCGTCTTCTGAAGATAAATGTTGAAAATAATCTAATTTCACAGACAGGTGCAGCGTTCACAACTGTTTATCTGTAAACTAGGTAAACAAACACTACGGTTCTCACCAGCGCAACAGGCCATTACACTGTCAGTTTAAAAGATTATGCTGCGATTAGGGCCACTATGCTGCCTTTCAAGTTGTGGGATTGTGTTTTGAGCATATTTGCTTGCGTAATATTTCCGTAGTTATGCGAGAGAATATCTTTATTGGGGCAGTTGGTGCTGAGAAAGAGTTATTTCAACAGTTCTTTCCCGTTGATTGAAGTGTTCCTGTCTAAAATTAAGAGTCACTTCTAATCTCGGGGTTTCTATTAGCATGTCTCAGTTGTTTCGGTGGATGTTTTCAGCAGCAAGAGAAACAAGTTATTACATCACATACTAATCCATTCCCCTAATGGATTAGTTATTCATTCATTCATGAATGAATAACTAATCCATTCCCCTGTTGTCCTCATTCTGTGGAAGTGTTCTTTTCTACGTGCAACTTGCATTTACCCAGATTGTTTCTATGTTTATTACTCAGACATTTGACGTGCAGTCTATGGCTATAATTTATCTATGAAAAACAATCCTGACAAATGGATCAAAGAATAATGAAAACACACCCACACATTACAGCGTAGCACTTAGTCTGACAAACTGGAGCCTTTTCTCTAAAAAAATATTTGTATATTTCAATAAATATGTGAATAACCATTTCTTTTCTTTCATGTCAGTTCAGGTACACAAAGGCACAAAGCAGGGGGAAGATAATTCATTTTCCAGGATATTTTAACACTTTCCCAGACTCCTGACCTTTTTTCCCCTAGGTTTTCCAGGACACGTGGGAACCCTGATAAAGGTTCCTGGGAATTTTGGTGAAAAAGGAGTTGATATATTATGTTTATATATATATATATATATATATATATATATATATATATATATATATATATATATATATATATATATATATATATATATATATATATATATATATATATATATATATATATATATATATATATATATATATATATATGTGTGTGTGTGTTTTACACAATGTCTAAACTTCATCGCCATTCATTTCACTGGTAAAAGTAAAAATGTTGTTTAACGTCATGTTATTTGTTTTTGTTGTTGAAGGAATCAGACCTGACTGATTCATGACGTCAGCAGAACAACATGTAGATTCATTTTGACACTACATGTCATCTTTGTTACGTCCGATTATCTGGTTCTGGTGGAATAGTGAGGTTCCTCTGGGTGCTGGGTATACCTGGCTGATGCTGGGCAGTTTGGTGAGCAGCATCTGGAAGACGGGCGGCGGCAGCGTCTGCTGTAGAACCTGAAGCAGCTGCTGAGGTTGACCACATACGGCGATGGCATTGGTCAGGTGGTCCACGCCTTTCTCATAGTCTCCTGAAGACAAAAACACAAAGTCAAGAGGTTTCCACATATTTTTTTAGTGGATTTTTCTGAATCTCAGACTGAATCAATCCCAGGACTTTCTCAGAACGTCTGTGTGATCGTTCAAACCCGATTATATCACGTTTGGAATGTGATTCCTTTGTGACATTTTCGGCTGTTTTTCCTGCTTTGTTCAGTTCATCCCTGAACTTTGGACTCCACATCTGGGTGAATTGATAAAAGGTTTATTTAATCAGAGTGGTTCGTCTTTCCCTGGATTTTTCCACAACGAGGAACGACGACTTACCAGGGCAGAAAGATGAAAACTCACTGTCGCTCAAACATCAGGTGAGTTGAGCTCCAGTACTGATCACTACAGTTTGGAACACATTCAGTATTTTAAATCAGAAATGACTGTGTAATATTTAACAAATATCTATTATGTGTTTATTAATGGATGCAAAATTAAAGAACCAAGTCATCTGTACCCGACGGAACATTAAAGGACAACGCTGGTTTTTTGCACGATCATAGTCGAATGAAAGAATGAGCGCGCACAGAGATGACGTCACTTGTGTGTCTTTGGTTAATTATTTATTTTAGCTCAGCCTGCAAGTTTCAAAGTTGAAAAGGGACTGCAACAGAATTAGTACCACTCTATCACAATGGACATATTAACTGATTTGAACAAAATAACTGATTTAGTTTCTGCAACTAAAAAGGACGCCGACTCTCGTATGCCGTTGGTGGACAACGGTGCAAATCTAATTTCTTCCAGAGGAATGACAATCAGAAAAAAAGTAACATGGGCGAGTAGAACAATTCAAATTACATCATAATTAAGGCCCCAATTACAAGAAACTGGCAATGTCCTTTAACTTCACTATAAAGTGTCTGTGTAAGTCGTAGTTTAACAGTTTCCTGATGAAAGGTGTTTGTTCTTCATGATGGAAAAGAAGAAGAAAAAAAAAAAACAAGCCAGAATATTTACTGAAGCTCAACCTTAGGACATGTTTAACTTGCTCAGATGGATCATCCAGTCACTGACGTGAACACAACTGAACCAATCACTATTTATCTACAAATGTCTGTTCTTCAAGCAGACTACGCTGAACATTAGGGCTGCATGATGTTAGAAAAAACAGAAATTGTGATTTTTTAAAAACTCTGCAATATATGTGTACATATATGTACATGAATGCTTCTGCTCAGAGTCTGTAAAGGCTGGACAGTGTGCATCATGGAGCTCTGAGACTTATCACTAACTGTAGATTTCTCACTTATCACTGTACGCTCTACAGTAGAACCATTGGAGGGGTCAATGTGGCGCTACAATCAAACAAGGAAGTAGAAGACAGCGCTACTATAAACTAGAATAGAGAATGACGAGGCCACAGCGTTTATGTTCCGTTTCACTGGAAATTATTATTATTATTATGTTAATTATGGTCAAATATAGCGTCTAGTGTCAAGAATGGAGGAGTTTACCGAGAGAGTTAGGAGATGAAGAATGCAGCAGGTAATACTATGACATATGTTAATGTCATAGCTTTAACCAACATCCTTATTAACCCAAAAACAAAACCCCCTCATTGGTCCATTTATTTATTACTTTTTCCGTATTTTTTTCCCAACAAACAGCTGACGCGACAGCGGTACTGCAAGATGAAGAAATATGGAAATCGGTGTGGTCTGGCCTCTACCACTCACCAAACACCTATCCCATATAGTTCCTGGAGAACTAAAAAAAAAAAAAAAAAAAAAAAAAAAAAGGCTCCGTCTGCCAGGAGGAACTAAAAAGGTTCTAGGAACTATGTAGTTCTATGCTGTGAGAAAGGGTGAAAGGAGGTTCCAGGAAATAAAAAGGTTATAGGAACTCCAAATGGTTCCTACAGTGAGAAAGTGCCTTTTGTTCATGTTATTCACAGGGTTTGTAAATGTAAACATTTTCATTGTTCACTTTTACTTTTTTTCCCCATCCACTCTAAAAGCACAGAAAATTTGGGAGTTTACATTATTTATGTTATTTCATTATTTCATCACTTCAGATCAAATTTAGCTGAAAGTGGCCCCTGAACTAAAATGAGTTCGACACCCCTGGTTTAAGACATAAATCTGCTGACTCTACACCTGATTTTAAAGTCATAACAAACAAACAAGAAAATAGTTTTTTTTCCCCGTTTTGCTGTGATCTGGTTCATAAAACTTATTTGCCTTTATTTTCAGACAAAAATCAAACTTATATTATCACCAGTTTGTGAATTCAATTAGATTCAAAAGACTTTATTCCAAGTGTAATTTAAGAATAGTATAAGAGTCAGCAGTGTCACTTTAAGTGCAAGTATAAAATATTATTTACACTTTGTAAATTTAATGGTTCAGAATTTATTTAACGTTCCACCTCCCTGCAGAGTCAAACAGGAAGCACTGACGCCCTGAATGAAAATCCTGATCACACTACAGAGTTGAACAGAGTTCAACAGAGTTGAAGCGGTTTTGTTCTTCTGTTGTTCAGTCACTCCAGTGGTTGTACCCTGGAGCGCCCCCTACAGTTGGTTATCCATAAATTTCACCACTTCTCCAGTATGTTGGACTTCGCTTGTCTGAAATGAATGTAATGCAACTCTGGAATTCATTTACTGAATTTTCAAAGCTGTTGATCTCAGTTGTTACGGTTATGGGGAGATGAAGTTTAAACTCGGGTAAAAAAAAGAAAAAAGAAAGTTTTCTCTAGATTCTTCTGCTCTGAGACGAAAAACTCTTCTGACCCATGGTCTTTAAAGGAGGCAGGGCTCAGGTTTTAGTCTGTTAAGTATTCTAGTGAAGGGAGATCAGTTAACCGATCCAAGATAAAAACTAGAAAAGCACTCAGAGAGTGCAGACCTCCGCCAAGATAGACCCCCCCCCCCACCCCGATCACCCCCAAAATGAAATCAGTGCTTCCTGTTCACATTTCCAACATATCCTGAAAATTTCATCAAAATCCATCCATAAGTTTTTGAGTTATCTTGAACACAGACAAACAGATCAACGCCGGCAAAACCATAACCTCGTTGGCGGAGGTAACTATGACGACAACTACAAATAGTTAAATTAACCCTGATGGTGAAGCAGGTGTGGATGTGTGCAGTTACCCTGAGCCAGGAGCTCCTCTCCCAGCTGGATCTCCTCCAGGAAGAACTTCTGGACAGCTTCAGCATCCTTCAGGTCAGGAAGCTGCAGAAAAAGAAAAAGAAAAGAGCTGTTCAAGAACTAGATGAGCATTAAGTCCATTTTCAGTTTCTTCTACATTTTTATTTTTATTTTCTTTGCATATAAACTGTTACTATCATTTAGAAAGCCCGTCTCTTTGCCAAGTGAATCATTCACGTCCTTTCAAAATATATATAAATATTCACAAAAATCTTCAAATCAAAACATCTTAGAATAACTTCCCGATTTTCCGATATTGAACCCACGTACATTTACACTAATAATGGGATCATTATCTGATCTGTGGAGTTTTCTGATTATTATTGATCATCTAAACAGTATAATATGATCTGATTTATCACATAATGGCAGTAATCCAATCATGAGAAGCCAGATTAGTAGACCTGGATTTTCCTCCAATATTCAATGCCTTCATGCACGTATAGCCGTTAATCTGATTTGTGTCATTCTTTAACATCATGCAGAAAAAAAACATTAAATCACCGAAAACCGAAAGTGACATAGTACATTATGAACGGAATACAAAAACAGGATGTTTGGTTCCAACATTACTACGTACATACAAACTCTTAAACAAATCAACTTGAAAAGCACTCTGAGCACAAACTTACACCAAGGCAGACCCCCCCCCACCCTTTGAATGAAGAGAGGTCTGGCAAGGAGGTATTCAATTTTGAGTGTTTGTCTGTTGGTTCTTTCAATAGAACCATACGAAAAGTTCTGAATGGATTTTGATAACATTTTCAGGATGTGTTGGGAGTGTCGCAAGGAACAAATCATTAAATATTGGTGGTGATCCAGAAGAGATCCTGGATCCTTTTGAAACGTATTCTCCATTTACCTCAATGTAAAATTTCAAAGTGATCCAGAATCTCTTCCGGATCACCTCCAAAATTTAATAGTTTGTTCCTTGCGACACTCCCAACCCATCCTCAAAATTGTATCAAAATCCATTCAGAACTTTGTGTAATCTGGCTGACAGACAAACAAAGACTCATTTAATACCTCTGTGGCGGAGGTAATAATTATGGGCTGAAACTTCTAAACCAGGGTTTATCAATAAACAAGACTGACCTCAAGATATAGCACAATAGGTCACACTGGTTTTTATGGTATTTGGCAAGAAATATCTGTGTATGCATATATCTTTCATGTGTTATTCAATGCCATTTGATTGCATGTAAATTTAAAGCCAACTCTCCAGTTCACCTAACCCTCCTAACACTGAGTGTGTGATATCTGGTGCATTGATCCAGGTTGGACAGGGGGGTAATAATAGCATGAATATTAACATGGAAAGATTATGATGCTTACAGGTAACATGTCAATTAAAAGTGGTGTGTATATTTATGCAAGTCATGACATTGGATTAGGGGAAGCACGGTGGGACAGTGGTTAGTACTCATGCCTCAGACAGAAGGACCCTGGTTCAATTCCCACACCAGACCTTTCTGTGTGGAGTTTTCAAGTTCTTCCCACGTTTGTGTGGGTTTCCTCCCACCAAAGTGCAAAGACATGCACTGATAGGTTAATTGGTTATTCTAAATTGCCCATAGGTGTGAGTGTGAGAGTGTTTCTCTATATATGTTCAGCCCTGAGATGAACTGGAGACTCATACAGGGTGTACCACGCCTTTGCCCATTGTAGCTGGATTAGGCCCCCAGTGACCCCATGACCCCAGTGAGGATAAAGTGGGTTCAGATGACATTGGATTATCGTATTTCTGAAGAATGTGTAAAGACATCAGATCTGATTGCCAACAGTTTTGTGGATTTTTATGGTGGTGTAAACTGAGTCAGTGACACTTAGAATATCTTATTGCTAGAATTACAAACTCTTGTTCTTTTTTTTATTGTCATTCTGAAAACAGTTTTAGGCTTTGCTAAAATGTAGTTACAGACTAACCTTATCACCACGTAGAAATTCAAATTCCCGTTAAGAAGAAAAAAAACAAATGTCACCAAATAAAAATAAAACAAACAATGATGAGTCTGAGGTGGTGTACAGACTGATGCAGTGGAAGAAGAACCTCCTGTAATGTTGAGTTGTGTTTCTGAATAGTTAACAGCTCGGTTTGTCAAAGTTTAAATGTACTGAAGTGTATGACCCAAAAGTGTTTACAATAATACAAATGGAAGGACAACTTCAATTTGCCCCAAAGCCGTGAATATTCTGTTCTATTCTATTCAGAGCTCACCTTGGCCAGTCCTGCTCTCTCCTTGGCCACCTTCTGCTTCCTCCTCCCTGAAACAGAAACAATAAAACCATCATAACCTGAAGAAAATAATCTAAAACATACGATGCAGATGTAAACTTTAATTTATTTAATCATGTTAATTCACCTAATTTTATGTTTGGATTTTTTTTTCTTTTTACATTAAATAGAGATTCACAAACAACATCAACAAAACATTTACATCCTGTGAAACTGACAGAATTTGGCTCTGATCGTCGTTTCTAAAATGGAATTCCTGACTTTGACGGGACATCGCTAAAAACATGAGGAGAACAATGTAAAGGTAGTAACACACTGATGGGATGTTTTGAGGTCTGACATCAACACAGATCTGCAAGTTTATCTGTTGTGTTTGATTGGTTGTTTCATTAATTTATACAAGTGAATTTGGGCTTATTTTTTAATTATCATTTTAAAACAGTAATTACCAGCAACATGATTGAAACAACAGAAAATATTAGTTGAAACAGACAGACAGCCTCAAGTCTCAAGTTAATAAAGAAAGTTTCTAATTAAATTCCACATGTTACTAAAGACTTTACTCAGACTAAAATTTCACAATATTCTATTTCTGAATCACTTCACAGCCACAATGCTGAGGACAGAGAATGTGCATAAAAATTTAAAGACGGATTAAGTAATTTAACAAACTCCCACAACCACTAGATTAGAAAGCATAAAAAATCTACTAAAGGTCACTTTGTTGGAGCTGCCCTTAAAAAGTGACATTATTGAACACCAAGGCAGTCAGAGACAGCAGACCTCCGCCAAGGCTTCATATGGCGCCATATGACGTCAAAACATGACGTGATCGAGCCATAGGTGTTGACCCATTTGATGTCCAATGGCAAGACAATGTGAAAAAAAAAAAAAAAGCCAGATTCTATCTTGTCTGAATCCTGAGATATTACCACTGATGTGTTTTAGCCATTCAGAGATTTTTGCGTGATCCTGCTGACGGACAAACATACAAACAAATGGACCCGAATTTACAGTAATACATCCTTGGTGAAGGTAATAAATATATTAAACTGATGCAGCTTTAAAAAGCAAGGTCTGATTCATACAAAAAAACAAAAAAATCAAATATAAGTATCTGATGTCAGTCTTAAAACAGGTCAGGATGGTTGAGGGTGAAAGTCTGCCTTGATGCCCTCGAGCAACACACCATCCTCCTCCCCCTGGATGCTGTTATATTTATCTGTTTAATAAGTCAGTGTTACTCCGTTATGTCTTGTGTAACCATTCATTTCTAAACTACGGATACCACCTATAAGTAGACAACTTCTACATCAGCCAAAAACTCTTCAGGGACCTGTATGTTGAAAACATTGGTGCATGTGGTACATACAGTACAGGGAAAATGGAAAGGACTATACTTGTACTCAGAATGGTGCTCTGTCAAAAAAGGATCCCAAAGGCACAATACGGTGGATTAGGGATGGCCTGCTGTTCTTTGTGAAATGGATGGACTCACAGGAAGTCACCATCTGCTCCACCATTCAACCGACTTTCACAGGTGAGGTTGACACTGATAAGCACATGGGTCACCCAAAATGTCCCATGCCCAAATCCTGTCATTGAATACAATAAACTCACTTACTCAGTACACCATACTACAATGTATTGGTCTCTGACCCCTTTTTTTTGGACATTATGCAAAGAAAATAGTTTGCTGGGACTGGGAAGAGACACAAGGAATTCATTGCAGAGCTGACAGCTCAGTAGTGTGGTGTGACGCCAACAGTCTGAGCAGAACTTACCAGTGGCAAGAAGTTAGCAAACAAACACAAGCAAGAGGGCCTCAAACGGGAGGAAAAGCGGTGTTCACCGCAGGAACACTGAACAAATAAAGCAAGCTACTCCTTGGAAATGCCGCTTATTGTCTAATTGCAGACAAAATGTTTTCGGGAGTGGCATCAACTTCACTCACACAAGTGAGTTCACTTTTCAGCTATAGTGTTTTGTACATTTGTATTATAGAACCTTCATTTTTTTTACCCCAGTATCCCCAAGACCTCGTAGAACATTTTTAAAATGTCCAGAAGGTTGTTAATTATAGTTTGTTTTTTTCCTCCCAATATATATATATATATATATATATATATATATATATATATATATATATATATATATATATATATATATATATATATATATAGTAAATTTTTCGATTATTCGAGCCTGTCAGCAGGATTACGCAAAAAGTTCTGAACGGATTTTGATTAAACTTTCAGGAATGATAGATAATGGGTCAAGGAATAAACTATTAGATTTTGAGCAATGAAGGTCAAAGGTCAACAGCTAAACACATAAGTGGTAATATCTCAGGATTCAGACAAGATAGAATCTCGCTGTTTGCATTCACATCGTCTCGCCTTCAGACATCAAATGGGTCAACACCTGGTTCTCGTCACGTGTGAATGAAAAATCAAGCCTTGGCGGAGGTCTGTTGTCTCTAGCTGTCTTGTTTTTTCTCTGTCTTTATGGTTCAATAGCTTTTTTATATTCATATGCCATACTTATAACACGGGTGATCTGAAAGCTCAGGTTGTTCTGAAAAAAAGTTACATGATAGTGATTTACGAGATGGTCATTTTTAGATCTATTAAAAACACAAACATGTCCTGGCGAGAACATTAAATACACAGAAAATACTAGACAAAACGGTCAGAAACACCGAATTATTAAACATAAGTTTCCTCCATATATTACAATACATTGTAAGAGTTCAATTTATCCATAAGAAAAAATCGTACAGTTTCCTTACATTTTTAGTTTTTTCTCATTACCTTAGTGCCGAATCAGTCAGAGGTTCATACAGAGTTAAAAACATATAGAACTCGTGTCGCATAATAACATTTACTAGAATGTAGCGCAATCGTACTAAAACCGACCAGTATTTAGACAGGGCCCGGTGGTCCAGTTCGGTAACAGACCCAATGAATTGGACTGGATTAGGTAAACTGTAAAGAATCAGTGGGGATAAAAACGAACCGGACCGGAACACCAGGGCCCGGATCGGAGCCGGACTAGCAGTGGAGGATGAGGTCGTCACTCACGTTCCCGCAGCCTGTTCTTGAAGTTGGGGTCACTCCGTCTCTTCCGGTCGAAATAGATGCAGTATCCGACAAACAGGGCCCCACACACCCCCGCGGCAATGGCACTCGTCCTTCCGCTCATCATAACTTCAGTATCCAGTCTTTTTTCCGAGATTTGGCCGAGAATTGACTATGTTTTAGCCGCGGTGTGTCGGTGTTTAATGGGAGGCGGACGGAGCGACTCGGGACAAGAAGGACCCCGAAAGGCCCCACAGTGTGACGCCATGAACGCGGTATGGTATCTCTATAACCGCCTGACTAGAAATGATGACGGCTATAATAATTATTTAAAAAAGGGCTATACAAACATTAGTTGTATAGCCCCTCTCATACAAAAACTGTAGTCCAAAGCACTTCACATAGGTTAAAATTTACAAGAAATAAAATCGAATTTTCTTTTTTTTTCAGAAAGGTCGACGTGCAATTCTTAAACTTAGCATATGGACACCAGAATTTCTCTAATTTTTTTTTAAATTAAAGTTTTATTTCAAAAATAATATATTACGAGGGGTGCCAGACCCTATACCTGTTTTATCATTGTGAAAACATATTTTTGGTGACTGTGACCTAGGCCTTTGACCTCCATTCATCAAACTTTAATTGGAGCTATTCTGGACCACTTCGCACCTTTCCTGAAGATTTCATTAAAATTGGTTGAGTAATTAATGCATAAAGTTCCTGAGAAATAGATAATCAAAGAACCAAAAACAATGCCCCTTTTTACTTTCAATGGGTGGGGTAACAAAGATCAAACATACAATTGACAAGTACACTATCAACATATATAACATCAGGAATATATATATATATATATATATATATATATCAGGGGTCTCCAACCTGTTCCACAAAGGACCGGTGTGGCTGCAGGTTTTTGTTCCAACCAACCAAGAGTTCACAGTTTGACCAATTGACTCTCTGAAGACTGAGATCAGTTGATCTCAATCAATCAATCAATTGATTGATTGATTAATTAATTGAGATATGTATATATATATATATATATATATATATATATATATATATATATATATATATATATATATATATATATATATATATATATATATATATATATATATATATATATATATATATATATATATGTGTGTGTGTGTGTGTGTGTGTGTGTGTGTGTGTGTACACGGTCTGGAAATTCACAAGTTTGTTGCATTCTGTGGCTCAGCTGGTAGAGCGGGTCGTCCGGGTTGGCGGTTTGCGTCCGGGCTCTGGCTGTCCACATGTTGAAGTGTCCTTCCTTGGGCAAGACACTGAACCCTAAGTTGCTCCCAGTAGGGTCAGGCAGCGCCGGTGTCTTAGTGTATGAGTGTGTGTGAAGCGCTTTGTGACCCATGTCTGTGAAAAGCGCGATACATATAAAGATTACTTATTTACTTATTCTTTAAAAAACATAGTGCAGTATTTATACGCAACAACAAAGCTTAGCCTGCTAACAGATTGTTGTTTTAAAAAAAAGAATGTAATGAAATCCTGAATTTCCACAGTGTCTAACTCTGCACTTAACAATTATTTTGGGCTACCTCCAAAGATGTCTTATTATCCATAAGATAATAAGACGTCGACCGGTATATGGCTTGAGATAAGCAACTTTGGACATAATATCCGACCACATGAACACCTCAGGACACTTCGGTTTGCTTTTAGGGAGCCTCTACTTACTATCATGTAAGTATGATGTTGTTTAGAACTTTAGAAGAGGTTTAAAAATAGCGTTTCATGTCGGTCAAAAAGACATGCCCAAATCACTTCCATGCTAACACAGTTTGGCTCCAAACGGCAAAATAATGTTTTTTTCAATGTACATTGAAATGGTGTGATTTTGATGTCAACTATTGGTCCCAATCATCTAAAAAATTTGAAAAACTTATTTTTACTCTGGATAATCCCTTTACAGTAGTGAGATAGAAAATAAGAAATGCATTAATTTATGAACTGGAGATTATAAACGCATCTTTTCTAAATGGTATCTTTCCAGATGTCTTCAAAATAGTGTTTATCAAACCCTTAGTAAATAAGCCTTGGCAGCAATGCTATGACCAGTTTTTGACCTATATCTAATCTCCTTTTCATAGGCAAAAAAGTCCTTGGAAAAAAATAGTCTGTACTCAAATAAATCTTTTTCTCAAAGAGAATAACATCTTAGAGGAATTTCAATCAGGTTTTTGAGCAATGCCATAACACTAAAACCACTTTCACCAAAATAATTATTGACCTCAAACTAGAGATAACAGTAAAATATAATTTAAAGTAATTCATAAATTCTATCCAGCTATATCTTATATTAAAATAGACTTAGAAAATATATTGATATAAACTGCAGCTTTTGCAATAAATATCTTGAAACTGTTATTTATTTATTTATTTATTTTGATACTGCCCTGTTAAAACTTTTTACCACAGTATTAAATTAAAGTAAAATGAAATCAGTTTATAGAAATTAGAATAAAAATGTAGAGGAAACACTGACTGAGACTGAAGTGAAATCAAACCAAACTAAGTAAACAAACAAGTGTGATGAAAAAATGTCAATATTTAATTGTTTGTCATAGAAGCAGCAGGGGGAGCTGTTGGTCCAGCATAAAATCCATCAACACAAACGCTCAGAGACATGCTGTTTACAACTCAACACATACTGAGCTTTCAGTGTGAGGGGGATTTACACAGAAACATGAATGAGTGAGTCCTGAGGCATCATGGGACACAACTGCAGAAACAGGCCTGGACATGTTGGGCATAAGTTTTACATACCGGCTTTAAAGACACACACTAATCAGAGCCTTTTTATTCATACATCTGCAAAACAAACCACATGAATCTGTCCTTTTCTGCCCCGGTTTGTAAATACGACATCTTAAATCAGACACAGCTCATCCAGTCAACCATTTGCTTCCACTACATCAGCCTGTAAATGAACCCAGAAATGCTGACTCAGGAGGCAAATCTAGTACGACCACAAGCAGCGAGCGGTGATTCTTTAATGAAGAAGCAACCTAAAGCAAGAAAATGACAAACACGTACTGAATGGATAAAACCTATAGGTAAAGTAATTAAGCAAAATGATCCAAAAATTAACCAAAATATCCACTAAAAGGTCAAAAACAAACCAATTTAAGACTAAAATGAACTAAACTCATTGAAATAATCAAAATGAACAGAAAACAAAAATTAGCCAGATATGACAAAATAACAACATAGGATGATAAAAGTAGTGACCTTATCTGTAATAGTGTAGAAAAACTGTTCAATCTGAAGACATTTGATTTCTTCACTATTGCTGATGTAGGAACAGGACAAATTCAGCACCATGCAGGGAAATGACATTAGGGTATCCATGGTAACCACAGAACCGATGAGCCTGTGGAGTCAGTCTTCAAGAGTATTCAGTGGTGGGAAGGGGTGGACTGAGGCAAAAAAGTGACCTGGAAATTGGTATCTAACCGACTCAAACTCAAAGTTATCTGACCTGTCACTCATGAAACTAGTGCATGTGTGTGTTATCACAAAGGTACAAAGGCTAATATGCATTATGTGAATACTATTTATGGCCTATGTTATGTTGTAAAACAGTAACAGAAGTTGCAACCATAGTAGTTCCAACCATACTTCACATGATCCTTAAAATTTTTTTATTTAGACTAAAACTGAACTTTGACTCAAAAACTCAAAGGTATTTTTTTTTTTTACATTTAACGACTACCAAGTGATTTATCACCAATGATTAGAAAATCTTTTGCATTATTTTCTGTGATAATCAGGTTTCCCCCCTATATCTAATTAATTGAACATTTAGGTGTTAATAAAAGCTCATTATTGTATCATATTATATTATATATTATATATATATATATATATATATATATATATATATATATATATATATATATATATATATATATATATATATATATATATATATATATATATATATGATGTTTTCAACCAAATGCTTCATTAATTCTAGACAAACTCAAGTGTTTACAATCATTGTCATTTGTCAAAATACATGAACCAGAGTTGCAGAGACAACAATGTTTCCATGTTCACTACAGAGACTATGAATACATCTGGAAAACACATCTGATGCTGACAAACTGCATTTGATCTGAATTATTTCACAGTATTGACAGGATTAGGGGTTTAAAATATCATTATTGTTTTATATCAGCAGATGCTTTTTCATCTCTAAGATTTAAAAGTGCATATAAATGTGTTCCCACAACTGAAGTTGGACAAACAAAGCTAGATAACTGTGTCACCTATGAAACACAGATGACACTGTACAATCAGCAGAAAAACAAAACTATAAATGTAGAAGATTAAAAACATCAACAAAATACATTATGTACTGTCGACTGTAGACTTTGTACAGGAGACAGCACAGAGGAGTGATTGACAATGGTCAACAGTTCCTTAGCCAATCAGGTCACAGAGCGCAATGCACATTCATATGTTATTAAAAAAATAGTACTTATCATTCACTTGTATTTCGTCAAGAAAAACAAGTGAATGACAAACACAAATTATGGAAATGTAGTTCATAGTTTCTCAGAAGATCTCTGGTTTCAACTACGGATAATTTTAAAAACCACATAAAGAAACAACTCATGTGTTATAGGGATATCAAGACAAAAGGTTCCAGCCAATGATATTTCTGTAATGGAATTCATTCTCTGCATTACACACACACACACACACACACAGAACCTCACATTAGTGTTATCCATTAGCATCACTATGTGCAGTGATCCACCACCAATGGGAGCACAGAAAACGAAAAGGTAGATACCACACCTCCAGTGTCTGGATATGTCAATACGGCAGCCATGTTGGAGAAGTTCACTTGTCAAAGCGTTTCCACTGTTTTGGTGCTAGGGAGTTTGACAAATCGCAATATACCCAAATATGCAGCTGCTTAATTACATCCTCTGTCCACTGTTAACAGCAACACACACACACACACACACACACACACACACACACACACACACACACACACACACACACACCAGCTGTAGCAGACAGGCAGCAGTCTCAACATGTCAAAGGCCAAAAGGTTGAAAGTGTGGTTACATTTCACAAGAAAATATCCAGATTTTACCATATGGAACAGGTGTTTAAAGACATTTACATGCAAAGGTGGCAATATATGTAATTTAGTGAAGCAGTTGGTGACACACAGTGTTTACCTTCAAGTGATACTTTTTAACATTGGACCTATTTTCTGAGTGAGCCGGAAGTGTAGGAATTTTTATTTATTTATTTTTTAATTTCAAGCAGTCTTTGTAAAATCAGAGGTGATTGTTGGTAGGCTAGCGAAAGTGAATGTCCTTTATGTTAGCCAGCCACTAAAACAGCCATAGCCAATCCTCCAAGCACCCAAAGCAAATAAGTTATTCTGCCAGACTGGATGTAAATATTTGTTTTGATTTAGGAGTTAAACCAACCTTGCATTTGTTTGATCACTGACAGCAATTCATACTTACTGTTTGAATGCTTGGTTCCTGCAGACTGATATTGACTCGCACCAATCTTACTGGCTCTAATTCTCTAATAGAATGTTTACGTGCAACTGTCCTAGCTGCATTAGCACACAGAACCTGGTCAAAGTACAGCAATGTTTGGTGAACCCAATTGTTTTGATGATGAGGAGGAGCAATTGCATTTTTCCAATGAACTATACCTGTACGAGCCAGAGTACACAGACGAAGAATTGAGAGGGATGGATTTACAAAGGGTCAAACGAGAGAGCGCGTCTGTAGAGGCAGCCACCGCTGAAGCTGCTGCAGAAAGCCAGGACACAAGAACGTTGGTACACCTGGGAATGCGGATGGCACCGTAGATGTTTTCGGGATAGTTTTTTTTCGCTGACTTCATGAAGTCATCTGGACTGAAATGATCGGTACAGATAACCCAGTTAACTAGCGTCTCCATCAGTATGTCCATGTTCAATACTGCAGCTTGGAGCCAGAGTTTTGTTCTTTCCCATCTATGGGTTCTATTATTGCAGTTGGTATATGCACACTGATTTTCTATGTTGCCACGTCGTTGGTTTTTAATCCACTATTCCAAAGGTAACATTAGCAAGGGATAATGCATGGAACACGAGTTACTATCAGAAAAATATTCCCCGGCGGGGCGGAATATTTTTTGATAGTAACTCGTGTTCCGTGTATTATCCCGCTTATTCTACGGGTTATTACAGTTTTTTTACTGTCACTAATCTAACAGACTAGTGTTGTGAAATAGGCAGGGCAGACAGAAGGGGGGTGCATAGAGATTTAGGCGGAGAAAAGAGAAAGACGGATGTACACAGTCAGGTCGGCGACCGGAGCAGGTGTTGTCCCGTTTCTGCAAATAAATACTGAAAACGAAGCTCACTGAAACTGCTCCTTGTTTTCTAAAAACCAACATAGAGGAGTTAACCGAGGGGTAAAATACTTACATCGGTCCTGGAGATTCTGTACGAGATGAGAACGGAAATTTCCCCTGATTTCCTGACTACGGTAAGGATAACATCAGAATAGGTTAACATTGGATAAGCTAGCAGTTATAACAAAGCTAATATTTACTTTAAAAGTGACCGAACTACCTGCGTAGTGATATGGTACAGTGAATCTGAAGTGACAAAACCCGTTGCCATGGGCAGCGGGCGTTAACGGCACAGCGGGCAGTTATTGAAAAAAATCCGCCCGCTGACGTCATTCAAAGTGAATGGGATGTTCTAGAGGGCCGTAGAATAAGGTGTGTAAGCTACGTTAGCTACGTACATCTCAGTGATGCGCAGGTCAATGTATAAACGATCCACTGTTTTAACAAAGTCGCTCGACCCGACCTGCTTCTGGACCCCCATTTTTAAAGAGTAGTCAATGGTCTTTATGAACATCAAATGACCTTACTCACATACCTGCATTTATTTTTCAATGACCCGCAACTGTGGGTGGCGACCGCAGGCTCCCGCTCTCTTCGGGTCAGCCCAGCATCACTGGTACATCTCTCAATTCACTGTTGAAGTGGGCTGCTCGTATCACAGTGAAGTGAAGTAGAATTCCGCTGCTGCTAAGAAATTAAGAAATTCCCTGAACATGTAACAATTTGTGTGATGCAAGGTCAGTTTCATTTGAAACATTTTTCTATCACCACAAACATTTACACCCACAGTCTGGTCTCTCAGGTGGTAGAGCGGGTCATCCGTTAACCAAAGAGTTGGTGGTTTGAATCCTGCTCTCTTTTAGTCAGTCCGTTGTGTGTTTGGGCAAGACACTTCACCCTCCTTGCCTCAGTGTCACTCGCACTGGTGTATGAATACTCGCCGGTTGTCAAAAGGACTGTAGGTGTGAAATGTCCCTCTGCCCCAGGGCAACTGTGGCTACAAATGTAGTTTACCACAACCAGAGGAAGAATGTAAGAGTGAATGAATAATGGTTCAATATTGTAAAGGGTTTTGGGTGCCTTGAAAAGCACTATAGAAATGTAATCCATTATTCTTATTCTTATTCTTTATTTATTTATTTATTTATTTTTTGTGTGCATCCCAATGAGTGTCCGTGGGAAACTCAACAGGAGAAACAATGTTTAGCAGCATCAAAATAAAGGAAACAAAGCTTTGATTCAGGAAAATTGTAACTAAATATTTTTACCATAACATAACATAACATAACATAACATAACATAACATAACATAACATAACATTTATAAAAGTGCTTTAAAACAGACACAGCTGACACAAAGCGCTGCACACTACAAGGCACAAAAACACAAAACAGAGGAAGAACAAGGCAATAAAATAAATCTAAAAATACAATAAAAAGTACTAAAATTACACAGATAAAAAATGTTTATAAAGAATTATCATACAATAAAATAACTAAAATCAATGAGTCACTGAGTCAAAGGTCAGGGATTAAAAATGTGTTTTAAGATGACTTTTAAGTTTGGACAGTGTAGGTGCCTGTCTGACATTCAAAGGCAGTTTAATCCACAGGCTCGGTGCAGCAACAGAAAAGGCTCTCTCCCCTCTGAGCTTCCGGTTCGATTTTTTTGTGTCCAACCTAAGAGTTTACCAATAGTGTACTGATGGAGCAGCTCAGAGAGGTAAGGCAGGGTGAGACCATTCAAAGATTTAAAAACAACTGTATGAATTTTTAAAAATTAATTATAAAATACATAGGTAGCCAGTGGAGTGAAGCCAGTATGGGACTGATGTGCTCTCGCTTACGTGCTCCAGTTAAAAGACGTGCAGCTGCGTTCTGAACTAGCTGGAGACGTGAGAGCGATGACTGGCTGACTCCAATGTACAGTGCATTACGGTAATCCAGCTGAGATGTAATGAAAGCATGGATTACTGTTTCAAATTCCTGCCTAGACAGGAAGGGTTTCACCTTTGCCAACCACCTGAGGTGAAAAAAACTGGACTTGACTACTGCACCAATTTGACTGTCCAATTTAAAATCACTGTCCATCCTAAAACCAAATTCATAGCTGTGGGCTTAGCATATAATGCAGGGGGCCCAGGTCGACAGGAAGTGGATGGTTTTTATTTGATCTTATTCTTATTTATTTATTTTATTTTAATTGATTAAATTAAAATAAATTTAATTTACCAACAGTTGTTGGTTTGTTTACGTCATCTTGTGATAAACTGGCGAGTCCACCTACACCTGTTGGCAGCTGGGATTGGATCCAGCAACCCACTGCCGTCTGGAGGACTGAGAACCAGAAAATAAATGAATGAATGCACATTTTGACTAAATGCAGAGGCATGGTTTCAGATTCTATTTGTCCTTTCCCTTTATTTCATCAGGTGATATTGTGTTTCACATTAAACCCTCTTTTCCAACAAAGCCCTGGGCATGAGGATGGTGTAAAATCCTGAAATGAGCTCAAAGTAATGAGATACTGTATGATCCAGACGATCAGATCCCTGATGAAACACCTCGGGTCTGAGCTCCATCCAGTCGGTCACAACCAGCAACTCTTTTACTCGACATCATCTACACACTGTTGTATGAATCCAGTGTGTGATTGAAGTGTGTTTGCTTTGGCAGCATCCATCCATCCGCAGATGGTGGCTCTCAGCATGAAACCTCCTTAGAGGACTGTTAGCATGGCCGCCACCAAGCTAAACAAAGAGGAGCAACACTGTATGATCCCGCAAAATAGAGACGATTGAATGAAGCTCTGAGAATCTGAGAAAGAAAAATCACCAGTTTGAATCTGAACTATGTGTCAATGACCCACAAAGTCAGCATCTGTTGCTAAAAATATATCAATATTTTTTTTTTTTACATTTTCAGACAAATTCACCAAAATTTTTATAAAAGCTTTAAGCTTCAAGCCCATTGAAGTACTGCTAGTGCCATATTTAGTTAGTGGGGGTTAGTGGAGAGTATGGGTGTGGGCTTCTTGGTTGAACAGAGAGTTAAGTGGAAGTCAATACATAAACCAAGTAAACAATCATCGATTCTGCAAAGCCTTGCACTGGTGAAACGTACATATGCTATCAAAGGGAAATACACATTTGTTAAGATTTGGGGCCCATTTGTGGAATTTCTAGAGAGGGATGATTTCATGATGCCTTTGTAGTCTGTTTGCGTTTTATTTTGTGGGGCTGCTTTTTGTTTGTTTTCTGACCACATGGGGGATATGGGAGGTCTGCATGGACATGTGGATGCCTGTGGGATATTTGTACTCTTTGCTTTCTTCAGAGGAACATGATGTAACAGTTAATTGCCAGGCCAGCGGTATACCACCATTACCTGTGTACACTATAGCTATATGTATATTTTTTTTCCTTCAAGTGCTTTTTACATTTCTATTTATTGATGTCCCTAATGATATGTTTTGTATTGTAATTAAGAAAAGACAATACAAAGATGTGTGAAAAAAAGAGAAAGTGTTAACAGGACGTGAAGGAGCTTTGAACAATCTGCTGTTTCGATCTGCAGCTTTGTTTGTGTGAACGTCCTTGCCACAGTGTTTCTCAGTGTGTAGATGTGTGTGTCTGTTGTGTGTTTAATGTTCAGGAATGCAGAGCTTGACCTTATAACCTTCTGCCCACATTTATTTCCACACAGAACACTGTTTGTATACAACACACTGATCCTGGAGGATGACCTTTGACCTTCCGCAGTAGGTTGACTGCATCTCGTTTTCACTGTTAAGCCCATTTTACACAACACTTTAGGAGGGGAACATTTCACCTTTGTTTTGGAACAAAGTCTGTGTCAATGAAATGGTGGATCATTTGGTCCCACCTCTGTAACACCTCTGCAGGTAGAAACAAATTGGTGATAAAGGTCAAACAGGTGGTGCCAGGCACAACAAACCACACCCTTTGAATAATTTTTGCTCTGAAAAGACATCTCCATCTCACAACATCAGACTTTGAAAGCTTTGACCTTTCAAGGTTGCTCAAGGTCAAAGGTCATGGTGCCATGTTGGGGCCTATGTGTAGTTTCCTATCTGTCAACAATAGGAGCTGAGTACTTGTCACTTGGGCATTAACTAAAATGTCGACTGGTCCACACGTCGACTTCTGTAGCACAAGTCAACTTAAATTTGGAGGAGTCGACAAGTCGCATGTTGTTCTTTCTCTCCCTGCCTCTCTCTCTCTCTCTCTCTCTCTCTTCCTCCCTCTCTCTCTCTCTCTCTCGTGCGCGTAAACACAGACCAGACGTAAACAAGACACCTGCAGGTAAGACAGTTGTGGTGGGCTAACACAAGAAGAGTGACAGACACACATCGCATGTGTGGAAATACTTCACCTTAGATGAAAAAAAAAGGCACGGCATTGGCTAATGTGAATGATACGAGCAGCATTAGCTAACCTGTGTGATAAGCAGCGCAGACAAACATATGATATAGACAGTGTTTTGTGTTCATCTTATTGGCCTTAATCTTTTTACACGTAATATAAAAAGTGAGGACGTGTGACAGACGTGTGGACAGTCCAGTTTTAGAGCCGTGGGTCCAGACCAAATGCAGACATATGTTCACCTACTGATGTTCAGTTACATTTAACAGGAAACTCTTTGCTAACGTTAGCCTTTGTTTTGTTGCAGTTAAAATCCTGTTTGTGTCTTGTCAGTGGACATTGTTACGTCGCAGTGAACTTTAACATAAGTTGCTCATTACTGGACAGACGAGTGGACTGCACTTATCCACCTTTGTGGTGCTCAAAGTGGTTTACATTAGCCTCACATTCACCCATTCACACACACACTCATACTACACCAGTAGGTTTCTAAGGTCAGACCTACTGGGGGCCTAAGTCAGGGTTCAGTGTCTTGCCCATGGACACTTCGACATGTGGACAGCCAGAGCTGGGACGCGAACCGCCCAACCTCTCGGTCATTGGGCGACCCACTCTACCAACTGAACCACAGCCGCCCATGTGTCGTTTTTTTTGTTTTGTTTTTCTTAGCCATGTGTCTGTTGTTTCTCCGCCGACAATGTGATGACGTCATCATGACCCCGTCGACGCAACTTGACTTTATTGACAGATAAGTCGACTTGAATAAAGCTGAAGTCATTAATGCCCTACTTGTCACCACCCTTTTTGATGTCACAACCATTTAATATCATGTGACCTTGATTTTTAAGGTCAGTCACTTTTAAGGTCACTCAAGGTCAAAGATCATGACACCATTTTGAAGCCCATGCCAGGTTTCCCATATGTCAATGATAGTAAGTAAGTCTCTATCTGAGGTGAAGGCGTAGGTTTGTAGTGTTGCCACATTTAGCATGAACCTTTTTCAAACAAATGCGACATACTGGCTCATTTCAGTTCTGCGGTTCACCACACTCATTTGGTTTGAATCCAAAGTGTTCCCACATGTCAGCTGTTGCTTTCAGTTTAGAAATCAGTTCTGTTGCCTCGTTTCCATTAGTATCGGCTCAGCCCAACTCGGCTCATTCTACCTCTACTCCTCACGGACCCTCACACTACTTCTTGGCGCATTAGGTAGAGCTGGGAATATTTGACCCAACCCGACGGGACCTGGTGCATTCAGGCATAATTTTTATCATTTGAATCAGGCCTGGGTTCGGCTTTATGTTATTACTTGCAGGGTAAATAACCAATCAGGTGATGCCTTTTGATCTGCACAAAATAGATGCAAAGTGGATGTTGCAAAGGTGAAATGGACATTACCGATGAAAAACATTGTGCTGGAAAACGGCTCAACAAAACTGTCAATCAAAATGGGCCGGGCTGGGCTTGGGTCAAGTTCTTGCAAGCTGGTACGGGTCTAACTTTTAAGGACTGTTTCATGCTCTAGCGCTTGGTGCCCCACCTCCCCACACAGAGTGACTGACAGCAGGATGTCCCGCCTCCCCACACATAGACTGACTGATAGGATGGTTCACTTCTGATTACACCAAAGATGTTTCCTTAGGATTCAGTTGCTATAGATACAGTGAAGTCATTATCCAGTGTCTTTGAAGATACAAAATGATCAAGCCCAGCAAACTTATTGAGTTCATTTATGATTATTGTGCACTTAATTGATTTATTGATTATCATGACAAGAAATCATAATGAAGAATTCAGACCCAAACAGAGTATTTACAGTTTGTTCAGACCACAGGGCAATGGTGCAAAATATCATTCCTTGAAATTCTGTTGTCATGTATTTTTACTGATCATTTCTTAGAACTATGACCAGGGCTGGACTGGGCCAATTTTTCAGGCCAGGCATTTTTTATTTAGACCAGGCCACCACCTGTATACCCATTTATTTATTTGGGGGGGGGGCATTCCATTCAGCCTGGTTAATTAAATCCAAGTATAAATACAAAAATTATATCACAACATATTGGTTATATAAGTACTGCATTGCACAAATAATATATCATTACTTGTATGATCCAATTCATCATATAAAACAAGAAATAGCGAGATACAAAGGTTGAACTTTTGAAACTGAAATACACAAAAAGTCCAATAGGTGACAATGTTTGATCTATTGGCAGTAGGTTGTACTACTTTTTAGACATAGCAGTCATTCCATTCAGCCTGGTTACTTACATCAAAGTATAAATACAAATTTATATTGACTTCTCTTGCTCAGTCATGGGTTGTTATCGTTATCCAGTGTGCTAGCCTAAACTTTTATCTATTAACATTCTCTAAATGCTATAATCTAGACGGAGAAAATATGCCAATGTAATTTATTATTTGTGTCAATTCAATTCTGATGCCCTACTGATATAAAAATGTCATTTTTAAACATTTTACCTAGGACATGCTCTACATTGAAACACTTTCAGCGGCAGTTAGCTTTTACTAACTTCCAGGAACTTTTGAGGGGTTTGTGGGTACCCAATATGGGCAGATGGAACTGATGTGGGCCCTATGTATGCTGCACATGCGCACAATGACGTATGCTGTTTTATTTAAGGTAAAAACTTGTCTTACTGACAAGTTTCATCAGTAAGACAAGTATTTCTCTGGATAATTCTCTTGCACCACCCTGATGTAATACAACGAAATGGGCACCTCTGCCGACATTGGGTACCTACAGGGTTCCATGTTCGGCCATTGCTGTCAAAAAACTGAACCGTTGCAGTAAACGGAGATGTTACCATTCTCTCGCTCCAAGCCTTTAGCCCAACTGAGTGGTGTAATTAGCCTGCTCTCACCTCATTAGTCCAGCACACATCAATCATGACCAGTGGGTCAAGCTGCAAGTCTATGCACCAATAGGAGGTTTTATATACCGCTATCCACCTATACTGACATGTTAAATTATTAATATTATAATTCATATTTCGTTAAAAAAATGTAGGTCAGCAGGCCTCGCAGGCCACTGGACAAATGGCCGGTATTCCTTAATATCAATCCAGTGGTGACTATGACCAACAGCGCTAACAGGCTGAGGGGAAAACACTGCTAGTGCTGATTTCCCATTTTTCCGTCTTGGATCCTGATGTCTTGTGTCGAACTGATTACTGTTGGTTCATGTTTGAGGGTCTGGTTAACCCTGTGTGGTCCTCAGTACCCTGTTCTGGGATCAGTTCATTCATATCAGACCAGTTCCATCCAAATCCTGCAGGTTGGACAGCGTCCCAGCAAAGATGAAGAAAAGTCGACATTCTTGCTGCCAGCAGCTCCAACATGGGTTAGCCTTCTCTTCTTCCTCTTTGTTCCTTTAATAAATCTCTGCAGACTGAAGTGGGTCCAACAAACCTCCTTCCGTCACCTCAGAATGAAGCATTTACTCTGAGCCTTCATCTCTTTGGCAGTAACTGAGAACAAGACAGAACTGTTGTAACCAGAGAATATAGCCTCGGTTCATCACAATTCCAAAATGAGACACAAACAACGGATTTTCTGTTCGCTGGATCGACTCCCTCTGACACAAACAGAACTCATAAAAACCACAGCTGGAAATGATGCAGCTCATTGGCTCAACCTTGGACAGTTTGTTTTTATGATCTGTATGTTTCTGACCTTTGGATTCTGAGGTCAGGTGGTGAATTCAGCTCACAGTACATTTACATTCAAATCGAGCTACTGGCAGTAATCGATCTAAGGACTGAACTGGAGTTTCGGAGAAATCTCAGTTTACATGTTCAACCAGAGAAATGAATTATTGTGTGACTCCAAGAAACTAGGTGGCGCTGCACCTCCTTTCACATTGGCATTCTTCCACTTGGTGCCATAGAAGAAGAACATTCAGTAAACAAAGGTGTGAAGATATGGACCACAACCATGCAGCAGCTCAGTATATTTGGTACAAACTGTTTAAAGTCTGATTAATCTCGCCCAACATTGGGAGAGATTATTGTAATCAGTGTGTGTGTCTGTCTGTGTTTCCGCAGAGACATATCATGCTATAACTCAAAGAATATTTGAGAGATCACCATGAAATTACATGGACATATACATATGGCTAATGTGCATCAGATACAATGATCCATTTGAGTAAAGGTCAAAGGTCAAGGTCGTATTTAGCACAAAGTTCAAAATCACATTGGCTCTAATTCAAGAAAGGATTGTCATAGAAACTTGAGATTGGCACACAATAGTTTATTACAGGAATATACATGTTATCATGGTGACTCTGGTCACTTCCTGAAGGGGGCGTGTCCAGACCAGTCTGTAGTAGAACTAAGGTTCTCAGCATTTACATGTGTGGAGAAGCTTCATTATAACCACATTATCTGACTTGCTTAGTTTGACTTCTAAAACTCCAGCTCGGTTCGATTACAGTTAGACTAATGTGTTTACACGATTTTGAAAACTTTAATTTTAGTCAGACTAAAGCGATAATTTGAATTACATGAAGTGCATGGAAACCTACTGAGTGAGGCTGATCTGAGATCAGGCAGACAGAGAAGAAAAACTGATGGAAGAGGCTGCAGGTACCAGCTGGTGACTCTGCAAATGTCAGAGGTCATTGTGTCACAAGTGTCACAAGAGGTGTATTATGGATTACAACATAGAGAGGAGGGAGTTGGTGGGGGTGAAAGGTCACAAGGGATGAGGAGAAACTCAGTCACCTGACAACAAAAGAGGTTTTAGTTTTAGTCATTTCTGCAGAAGAAAATAAAACGCTTTAGACCTAATATGAACAGAATAAAAGTGAAAAACAGTCATGATAAAGACCAAGAACTAAAAATCTACAAGAAGACAACATGTGAATATGGAACTTTAACAAACAATAATTGAGTAAATTATTTATCAAATCATTCATTCTTTAATTTGACCTAAAGCTTCTGGTGATTTCTTATTAAACTTAAAAAACAAAACAAAAAAAAAACCTGGAATGAATTGACTTAATTCATCTAATGTAATTGTTTATGTAGTGTGCAATGTTGATTGTTATTTTAGGGTTGTTGTTGTTTTTATTGCTAATTATTGTTGTTGTTTTTATTATGATCACTTAGATTGTGCTTACTTTTTGGAATCATTACACTTATTATTACACTTACTCTTGATATAGTTACAAGTTCCATTACCACATTATTACAATTATTACTATTTCTATTATTATTATTATTATTCCTTTCATTACTTGTGTTATGTTCACATTAGATATGGGAATTATTAGTTATATTACAGAGACTACTTTATATTAGGCGCATTGATATTTAACCTAGTTTACCAAGCAACACAATTAGAATGTAGTGATGTAGCAAGCAGTGACTGCGCATTGTAATGTTTTTCCAAGTACCCAGTAAAGGAAACGTTTACTTTACTGGTGTCCTGTGGATTATGTGTGTTGTGAAAGTGACAAACACAACAACTTGTATTATTAATTGGTTGAGAGAGATTATTGTAATCTGTGTGTGTGTGTGTGTGTGTGTCTGCAGAGATACTATAACTCAACGAATACTTGATATATCACCATGAAATTACATGGGCATATACATATAGCTAAAGCGCATCAGACGTAATGATCCATTTGAGTAAAGGTCAAAGGTCAGGGTCACAATTACATTATTGGTTATAACTCAAGAACAGAAGGTAACAGAACGTTCAGATTGGTACCAAACAATGCGGAATGAAGATTTCTACAATTCTCACAATTGTTGCTATCACCTCTGACCAATAGTTTTTCAGATCTCTGAGGTCAAAGGTGACATGTTGCAAAATGAAATTCTGTAACACTGTGTGTGTGTGTCAAGCATAGACATATCAAGCTATAACTTAAGCAATACTGGATATATTATCATAATATTACACCCACTGACGCATATATACATATAACGAAATTATCAATATTGCAAAAGGTCAAAGGTCAAGGTTACATTTAACAGAAAGGTCTAAAGGCTCTAATTCAAGAATGGGTTGTCAACGAAACTTGACATTGGCACAAAATAGGAGCGGCATTAGGCATTCTCTGAATACTTGTTTTAAGTATGTTTTTTTTTACTCTTTTAATCCTTGATCAATGAGCTGCTGGAGGTATTGGTCCATGTCTTTGTTCAGGCTGTTCTTAATTGTCCACACATGTCCTGTGTTTTTAAGGTTATATTGTTCGTGATGCCCCTTTCCACACAAATCTACCTATGGGGGATAATAATATGTGTACAAATGATCTTGTGCTTATATTGGAACCTTAATTTCTATCTAATCTCATTTATCAGGATTGCTTTTCTGTTTTTTAAATTTTCTTTTTCTTTTAATTATGTACAGCCATGTAAATATACGTTTACTGTTTATTTATATAATTGAAACAGAACAGAAGCTGTGGTCAGATCTGCAACATCAGAAACTATTCTGAAAACATGTTTGCTATTAAAAGAACCATACTATGTTCCTTTTCAGCAGGTTCAAATATGTCTCAGAGGTCTCAGCACAGTTTATTATTACTTTATTATTTGTCTGTGTGTGTGTCTGTTTGTCTGTCTGTCTGTTATTTAGCAATATAACTCAAAAACGTATGGACGGATTTTGATTAAATTTTCAGGGTAGGTTGGTAATGGGGAGATCTAGAAATGATTAAATTTTGGTGGTGATCCAAGGGGGAGAGGGGTGTCTACCTTGGCGGAGGTCTTTTCTAGTTTAAAGTTTGTTGTCTAAAAAACACTTCTGCCAACCTGAAATCTTTTCTGGGGGCAGAACAAACAGGGGGGTTGCAGACAGGCTGTTAGAAAACCATTCTAAAGGGAATTTTGCATATTATGGCCCCTGTAAAGCATGCTATTTGGACACTGAACACCACACTTGTTTTAGGTTGTTTTGTTTTAATTGTTGACTGTTAGTTTATGCTTTTTATTGTCTGTAAGTTGACCTTGGGTGACTTGAAAGATGTTTCGAAATAATATGTATTATGATTATTATTATTTTTATTATTATTGGTCTGTCAGTCAAAACAAACAGTAAAGAAACAGCTTTGATTTATGATTTATATCCACCTTGGCTCAATCCCATTTTACCCTTTGGCCCTCTCCCTCTTTCGCCTGAAGGGGTAGGGGTGTCCTGATTCTCAATGAGTCAGAGTGGAAGGGCTAAAGGGTAAGGCTGTTTGGGCCTCAAAAACTTTCCAGCATCATACTATGAACTGACAGGTAGGAGAAATATCCCATAATTCTGTTCAAATCATTAGAAAAATGGAGGTAAACAGCCATAAAGGGCAGCAGTGATGAAAAACACAACTGTACATAGTTTGTTTGTAAACAACTTAACCCTTTAACCCCTGATATGTCAGCGGTGACACATTCTAAGGTGTGGCTGTGTCACACACACACACACACACACACACACACACACACACACATGTTTATATGTCTTGTAAGGACTAAGTTTGTACTCCTCACTTGTAGGTAAAGAATCCATTTGGTACTGAGCGTAACCCCCTCCAAAAAATATAAAAATAAAAAAATATAAAAAGTTATAATAAATGGATTATAAGAATACACACACACACACACACACACACACACACACACACACACACACACACACACACACACACACACACACACATATATATATATATATATATATATATGAATAATAAAAACATTTTTAAAAAGTGAAAACATCTTCAAACTCTTGAAAAATACATGTTTTGCTTTTGTACATCTTTCCCTCATGCTTCATGGGGACTTCCACAAAAAACAAGTTAATGTGATTATAGAGGACATCATCTGCATATATTTGCATACTTCACACAGCTTTCACCTACATTTATATTTTACCCTAGTGGGGACCTGAATTTTGGTTCCCATGGTGTCAGAGGTCCCCATTTACCCACTGTGTATACAAATCAATGTCCCCATAAAGATAGGAATACACACACACACACACACACACACAAACTGAACTAACATTCAAGGGCCACTTCCCTCACTGACCACAACTCACAAATAAAATATAAATTTAAAAAAACATTTATCCACTTGCAAACATTTTTGTACTAGAAACTCCTTGACCAAATTTTATAACATTGTCAGAAAAGGTGCACGGTGGTCCAGAATCGATCTCATTAAGTTTCGGTGAATGTAGGTCAAAGGTCACAGTCACCAATAAATGTGTTTTCACAATGATAAGAGACAGGGCAAATGTGTGTGTTTCTGTGTGTGTGTGTGTGGGGGGGGGGGGGGGGCGCTTGCTGGCACCACTTGTTCTATGTAAAGCTGTAAAAGCCCTCACCACAAACCTTTTGGTTCAGCTTGTGTGGTTGTTGGTCTGTTTATGTGTTTGTTTGTAAGTAGGTTTACACAAAAACGATTGGACCAAAATACATGAAATTTTCAGGAAATGTGTGAGGTGGTCCAAAATAGATGCCATTAAATTGTGGTAAATGTAGGTCAAAGGTCACAGTCACCAAAAATGTGTTTACCCTAGGATAAGAGATAGAGCAAGGTAGGTAAAATGTGCGCAAGAGGGGCAGGGTCATGAGTGGTGCCAGTAACACAAACCCCGCCCCCCGACAGGGAGTGAGGGGTTGTTTTTGAGTCTGTCTGTCTGCCTGAAAGCAGCTTTGGGAAAAAAATACTGGACCATAACATTCCATTCCATAACATTTTCAGGAAAGGTGTGAGGTGGTCCAGAATAGATGCCATTCAATTTTGGTGAATGCAGGTCAAAGGTCAAGGTCAAGGTCACAGTCACCAAAAATGTGTTTTCGCAATGATAAGAGATAGGGCAAATCAGTGAGTGAGAGGGGTGCAGGGTTTGTTGTCCCGGGCACTACATGTTTCAAGGCTATAACACCCCTCACCACACACTTTATTCTATGTTTATCTATATGTGTTCACATTCTATTTGTCTATTTAATATGTACAGACTAACACTTGTTCAGGATATTCACATTTTTTGAGTAGTACCTGGGACATGGGACATAAGAAGAGTATGGATATATAGAAAATTAAAATGTTCCATAAAATGTCAATGCAGCTGATAAGTTAACACAGATATGCTATGGGTGACTAGTTTTATATGTAGCATGACCTTAAAGAGAAATAAAGATTTTTCCAAAAACAACCTTTTTCTAATATTATTCCAGTTACTTCTAATACAACTCCTATTAATTTCAGATCAAACTCAGCTGCAACATAAATGTTTGAATATGATGGTGTAAAGTGATATTTTCAGGCCTTTTTTTTGGGTCTTTTTTTAGAGACGACAGCAGATTGTCTGGTTTTTAATCAGCACTGACAATGGAACATTTACTCGTTTTATCTCCGTTCTGCCAGTTTGGTTGAACTTTTTTGAAAGTCTCAGCTTTCGAGGAACGTTTCCTTCCCGTTATAAAACATACAGCCCAGTCATTCATCAGCTGAATAATACAGGAAGAACCGACATCTGAGTCCAATCCCCAATGCCATTGCTTCAAAGCCTCCGAGAAAAAAACACACAACCTCCTCAGATCTCATCGAAGAATAGCAGCTTCAGATGGAAACCACAGGCCTCAATGCAGCTGGAGTCATGTGTCCTCCTCCTCCTGCTCCGACTCCTCCTCCTCACGTCCCTCAATGTCCTGGGCTATTTTTATCCTATGTTCGCAGATCGACTCCTCCTCCTATTCCCATCTACAACCAACAGAAAGAATTAAATTATGGCTCTCCACTGGTAGTAATCATATAAAAGGATGAGCCGAGAGGAGGAAGAGGAGGAGGAGGAGGAGGAGGAGGAGGTACAGAGTTAAAGACAAGATTAAAGAAACATCAGTTGTTGTAAGAGGAGGAGACTACAGCAGTAGTAGTACAGTCTGGTACGACAGTGATAAAATGTGTGCATCATCTTGATTTTTGATCACATCAAATTGTTATTCCAACATATTGACTATTTTGACCAATAGATGTGATAAGTCTGTGATTGTCTGTGAACATTAACTGTCCTGTTTTCCACTGTATTAAAAAACAAAAGGACAAATAAACAAAAACAACCCCTAAATGATACTTTTTCAACCTGAAATTTGATGACTTTTCCTAGATTGACCCCAACATTAGAAAAAGTGAATTGTTGTCTTTATTCACATTTCCATGTAAGCTCTACTAAAAAGTCAGTCAAACTGAGTGTAAATCAGTCACAGAATTAGTTCCACACCACAGAATGTGAGAATGTTTTAGTTCTGTCTCACATCAATCAGTAGCAGATGGAAACAAAATTAATCCTTTGATCTGACCCACATGGAGCAATATTAACCCTTCGATCTGACCCAAATGGAACAATATTAACCCTTCGATCTGACCCAAATGGAACAATATTAACCCTTCTATCTGACCCAAATGGAACAATATTAACCCTTCTATCTGACCCAAATGGAACAATATTAACCCTTCTATCTCACCCAAATGGAACAATATTAACCCTTCTATCTCACCCACATGGAACAATATTAACCCTTCGATCTGACCCAAATGGAACAATATTAACCCTTCTATCTGACCCAAATGGAACAATATTAACCCTTCGATCTGACCCAAATGGAACAATATTAACCCTTCGATCTGACCCAAATGGAACAATATTAACCCTTCTATCTGACCCACATGGAACAATATTAAGACTTCGATCTGACCCAAATGGAACAATATTAACCCTTCGATCTGACCCACATGGAACAATATTAAGACTTCGATCTGACCCAAATGGAACCAAATTAACCCTTTGATCTGACCCAAATGGAACCAAATTAACCCTTTGATCTCACCCAAATGGAACAATATTAACCCTTCTATCTGACCCAAATGGAACAATATTAACCCTTCGATCTGACCCACATGGAACAATATTAAGACTTCGATCTGACCCAAATGGAACAATATTAAGACTTTGATCTGACCCAAATGGAACCAAATTAACCCTTTGATCTCACCCAAATGGAACAATATTAACCCTTCTATCTGACCCAAATGGAACAATATTAACCCTTCGATCTGACCCAAATGGAACAATATTAACCCTTCGATCTGACCCACATGGAACAATATTAAGACATCTATCTGACCCACATGGAACCAAATTAACCCTTTGATCTGACCCAAATGGAACAATATTAACCCTTTGTAGATTCCCAGAGGTTATAAAGTGCTACAGATGACAGTTCCCTCAAATAACAAGTGATGGTTTGAATAAACACACTCTCTGTGCAGGTGAAGTGGGAAAACTCAGATATTCACACAATTTCTGTTGAATCACAAGTTGTTTCTTCAAGCAAAATCAGATATGTTGTTTCAAATTCAATTAAGCCATTTATATTGGGGGACTTAGTGAAGACAGGTCATTTTGACCCAGAGGACACAGGGTGTTTAAAAAAATGTGAGGACAACAGGAGGGTTAAAGCAGAAGAGAACAAGGTTTAGTTCACACATTGTTAGAATTCCAATCATGGAACGTTATAATGTTTCAGTTCAGTTCAGTTTTAACAGTGTTATTAATGCAGATATCTTCTCAGAAAAAAGTCTCCTAAAGATTTTTACACAATTTCATCCATACAATCTTCATTGGGGAGAAGGGTAATGCTTTTTTGTTTTTCTGTTTGTCAGAAACTTTATCCAAAAACTACTGGACCAATTTTCCTGAAATGGACCAATTTCTCTGAAATTGCTTCAGTGGTCCAGAATAGATTCCACAAAATTTTGCTGAATGTCAGACAAAGATCAAGGTCAGTAAATCAGGTTAAACATTTTCAGGGGGTTGGGGTTCGTTGTGCCTGGTTTTCCAAAATATTTTGGTCATCTCATATTTTTCCAAAACTTTGGTTATTTACTAATTACAGATATAACATGACTATTGATCATTAAACCTAATGTAATACATTAATTGTTTAATTGAGCATTTTGAGTCACAGTGCTGATAAAAGACCTAATCTTTTATTGTGAAAGGTAAAAACAGAATGTGGTGGATCTGTCTTGTTGTCATCTCATTTGAAAATCTGAGCACATCATATGTAAATATGTGTTTCTTTTCTTGTTTAAACTGGGGGTTAAAAGTCAAACATACTTGTGATACACATACTGTGTGTATTTAAATAAACTAAGAATAAAAATGATGGTCCAACATGACAACCATCTTAAATATAATATAGAAAATACAGATTTAACTGATAGTTTTTGTGTTGAAGTAATATTTGGACTCTGACATTGGATCAAATAAGAAGCACTCAGTGATTAGTTACCTACAGTTGGCAGTAAAACTTTATTCTTTAATTCAGTGTTCTTTAACATGCTGATATGAAGGCATCAGGATGGAAGCATTGCATAACCCAGATGACCCCCTTATCTGTCTGCAGCTGCAGCACTCCACCAATCACAGCATAGGTGAGTTTTCCATGACGGCAAGTTACCGAGCAGACTGTCCTCCTCTGTTGTCTCCAGCCAAGGAGGAGGAGGAGGAGGAGGAGGAGGAGGAGGAAGAGGAGGAGGAGTTCAGGATGATTGTCCTCCTCTGCTGTCGTTTCTGTCCTGAGATGACCTCAGTAAAGTATTCTGACATTTCCGGTTCCACCCCATTAGTAATTGCTGCAAGATCATGTGTACAGTCTAATCAATCCACATCTACTGAGGAATGCCATTACACTGACGCACAAACACACAACTACACAAAGATACAAACACAAACACACCCAATAAAAGTGGGAAAACACTTGCAGATCCCAGGGAAACACCAAACTATAGAAACAGGAAGTGATAGATGCAGATCTGACCGGTCCTTATGGATGGATGTTACGCTACGTCTGCACAAGTTCGATACCAGTTTAGTTTTGAAATGTAAAAATGGAACTGTTTCAGTAAAAATCTGTGTCAGCATGGGGGCGAGTCATTTGCTGAAAATAATTCAATTCACATGCCACACCACTATAAGCGCTGTAAGCCAGTCCCACGGGATACAAGAGAACAATAGAAGAAGTAGTGCGCATGCGTCCACACCCCTTTTTCTACCAGCGCAACACACACAAACACAAACAAACAACAATAATAACACTGCTAACCATAGACATGCTGCTAACACCCTAACCCATTCACCATTGTTACTGTCTTGTCGCTGTCTTTTGAGGAGAATGAATGCTACGGGTTCAAGGCTGCTTTTCTTTTCCCGGTCATGTGGTCATGACGTGGGTGTGAACACACTGGGATAGTCGTCAGCATGGATATGGAAATGGCACTGTATCCAGATCTTCCCATGCTGGGACCCGTTTTCCAAAGAGTTTGTTTTGGGGTATCTGCGAGACCGGTCCTATTTTGATGAAAGGCCAATCCATTAAGAAAGTATGTCAGTTTCATGTGAACTCGCATCAAGTGATGGGGTCTTAGTCAGTATATATCCAATTCCATTCACACTCAAAACAACATGTACTCTCTGCAAAGTGAGCACCGAAAAAACACATTTTAATATTATGGGGTTAAGCATGAAAAGAGGGAATAAAGAGAAAAACAAACAAAATGAAGACAGCATTCTACATAATTATACAAATAATCAGAGGTCATTTCTGCAGTGGAAACTCTGCTTCCCCTTAAATTAAATGGTCAAATATGTAGGTTGTGTTCACATGTCATTGACTACAAATGCATTACAACGCCTTCATGTAGAATATCCATTTGTTCATAATCAGCTACTTATCGCTGATGGACTGAGTGGATGTTGTTCACTCCTCATACATTCCCACAGCACTGTTTTCTTCTACGCTCTATGGTCATTTCCCTGTATAGGTCAGGGTCCATCCACTTCAATGGTTCTGCAAGGAAATGTTTGTTTCATTATCTGCAAACTTGATGGTCATTGGATAAATGCCATGATTTCGTTCCACCCCTGGACGCTCCACATCTCTGAGGGTGAATGGAGCTGTGGGCGGGGCTTGGCCAGCCTGAACACTAAGCTTCTGCATGATGATTGGACGATTAGTGGAAAAGCTGAATCTCATTTCAGTGGCTCTTAATGGATTTTGAGACCAGGCCTGGGTGAAAAAACCTTAGCCTGGTTGAATGATTGTTCTAGTTGTAATGAATAAGATCCTAAAAGAATGAAGAAAAATTAATAAAATAACCAAGAAAATGAACAAAATTCACCAAAAAGGAATAATGATGAAAATGAGCAGAAATGTTCAGATAAATCAGGAACAACAACAAATATGTAATATTCTAAATTCAAATAGATAATCAAGAAAATAAACCATATAATTTGCACAGTTTGTATAACCATCTGTGAGATCTGTTTTGAATCCCAACCCTCAGTTTTTTGTTTGGTTTCTTATCACATAATAGATGTGGTTCTGGATGTCATGTACATGGGTGAATGTTTTGACATCGGTGTGAGATTCAGGTTTTTATTCTAGAGATTGTTTGTTATTTGAAGGAATAAAAGTAGGTAGAGTCTGATGTTCAACAGTTTAGTTTCTGTCTGATGGTAGTGAAATGTTATTCAGTATTTGGATGGAAATTCCACTTCCAGTATTTACAGACCAGAGACCTTAAAATAAAGATCCTCACAATGGATAAAATATTTCATAAATAACCCGAGGGGCAGTGTGGTGTTTGCACAGCTGATGAACACATGCGGTAAACGATGCGGCAGCGGTGGTGTTGAAATGGTACATGAACGTGGGTGGTTCTGAATATGTCTGTGATTGATGAAACGCACAAACAGTAAATGATCCTCAGGCCACAGTTAATGTGTATGAACGTTACTGATCACCGCCTTCAAAGACCCGCCACCATTTTTCATGGACTGTAAGCAAACACGGCGGCTAACAAACCCAGTCCATATGGAGGCGGCCATCAACAGTGTCCATCAGCGTAGCACGAAATGCAGACAATGAGCAGTTTATGACTTTACACTCAGTTCTACAACATAACAGGCTTTAATCACCATCATATAAACAACACTGGGGAACACAGTTTTTGTTGAGTTCAGTCTTACAGCTGTTTTTAACTCATTCTTCGGTGCAGAATCCAAAACTGAGCTCAGTTTTTTGCTCATGTATTTTTTTTTAAATATATGATCCCTGTTTTCCTAAAACATGTGAACAGATTGTGTACTTAACAGCTATGTTCTTGTTTTATAAGAATTTTTCAAATATTAACATAAAATGAAAAGAAATAAGAATAAAAGAAACAGACATGACTGGTGTTAGAACGAAATTATAGAAAGTAATTTTGATGAATACTTTCAAATTTAAATGAGTCAGAAGAATATTTAGTAAAGTTTTTGACTACTTATAATTTAAATATAGAGATTTAGAACTGTATTATTAATGCTGAATCCTCAGCATTAATAATTAATAAAATTGGTTATCAGGGCTCTAAATTAACACCCGCCAACCCGCCAAATGTGGGTGAAAATCCATTTTGGCGGGTAAAAAAAACTTACTAGCCACTTTGGCTAGTAAGCCACTTTGGCTAGTGGCGAGTGATAGAATTTTTTTTTAGAAAAGTGTCCTGATCAGAAAGCCTTCTCTAGTCCTGAACACCGACAAGACGAAAGTTCCTACATTTACCATGAACTACTCTACCGTAATGACGTCGCATGCATCCAATGGCTGCGTCAGGCTGCGTCCTCATTGCATTCGATTTTGAGCATTTTCGCGCGGTTGACTCTGAGGTGAAGAAGAAGACGTTAAGAGATAGAAGAAGGAGAATATTTTCTGAAGCGTGTGTTGTGTCAGTGAGAACGAAAAAAAAGAATGTGGCGGTGGTTGGGAGGTTCGGAGTGTGGGGGTGAGAAAAGGGCAAAGGCTGGAGGAGATGTTGTCGACTCTGATGTAACGGTAAAGAAAAAGCAGAGGACATTTAACCCAAAATGGCTTGGGGGTCGTGAGTGGCTGGTGTTTAACATGGAGAGAGACATAATGTATTGCAGCGACTTTCGAATTCTAGGGTTAGAGAAAAGTTGAGGAAAATTGAGCAACAAGATGTGATGTTATGTATTGTATAAATAATATAGGTGAGATAAAAGTAAAGAAGTATTAACAGTGAAAGGTGAGAAAATGTAAAGACAACAAGATGTGATGTGAGTGTATGTTTACAGATATTAAGTGGAGCAGTGGAGATAAAAAGTAAAGAAGTTAGGAGTTAAATGTGAAAATGCAAAAAAAAAAAAAATTGATCATATGTTTGAAGAAATGATATGGGGACCAATTGAGAAAATGTAAGAGCAATAAGATGTGAGTCTATGTATTGTATAAATTGTAATATAGGTGAGAACAGTAAAGAAGTGTTAACAGTGGAACATGAGAAAATGTAAAAGCAAGAAGTTTTAAGAGTTAAATGTGAAAATGTAAAAAAAAAAATGTGATCATATCTTTAAAGAAATGAATTATTTCAAGAGGAAAAGGTTAAATAAATAATTAAAAGAAATTTGAAGGCATATGTCTCATTTTGGTCAGGGGAAAAAAATGGCCAGTTGAATTTCTGATTGGCTAGTAAGATAAAAAATCTACTCGCCACATTGGCTGGTGATGAGAAAAGTTAATTTAAGAGCCCTGTTGGTTATTATGATTCTAGCTAATTTAGAATGAGAGATGTGCTGTTCAGTTGATGTGCATGCAGCAATGAAGGCACATAGATTTTTGACCTTATCCGTGTCCTGTGCCTTATAAGTGAATGATGACTACACAGTAAATTTTGCTAAATCAATACTTAAGAGAGTTTATTTAACTTCTTCTAGAGTGTATTTGGTCCCATTGTCTCCAAATTAACACTGCAAATTCTACAGTGTATGTTGAATAACTGATATTACTATTTTATTTGACCCTTTTGTATTTTGTATTAAGAATATACTTTTGTGTTACCAAGACATTCAAGAATTGAAGAAAACAAAAAGAAACTCAACTGGTCTGTGAGTACACTGAAGTAATATGGTCAATGGGAACGCATTGGATATGGATACAACCTAAGAAAATAAAAAAAACTGGTTTTATGATTGGACTCCATAATTGCCACTACAACTGCAATGTTTATGATCACTATTCTGCACACACCTCTCACCACACTGGCTCTATAGTAACTGCACACACCTCTCACCACACTGACTCCTCACATCTGTCTCTAGTCCCTGTCTTGTATCTGTCTTTCTCTGTTTTATTTTGATAAATTTCCTCTTATGAGTCTTTTCTGACCTTTGCCCTAATTTCCTCATGTGTGTGCTGATTACTCCCTTGTCCTGATGTGTCACCTGTGTATGCTTAATTGTCTCCTCCCCCTCCAGTGTATATGTATGTATATATATATATATATATATATATATATATATATATGTGTGTGTGTGTGTGTGTGTGTATATATGTTGTATGGATGTTTTTTCCCCACAGAAAAAAGCTTGTGCCGGATGTTATGATCCTCACATGCAGGTCTGGACGCGAAGGGTGGGACGGGACCCCTTTTACTTGTTTTACGTGACGCCAACTGCGTAACATTACCAGGGCGGGGACCGGCCCACGTACAACAGGGGTCTGCTGCAATGTCGGCAAACCACCCAACCCATTTTGAAACACAGGAGTTTAATGCACATGTGAGTCAGAGGGTCTCCAAGAAACCTTACAGCGCAATTAAAGTGGTGGCAGGCATGCAGGCTTCATCAGAATGATGGAGAGATCAGGTGTAGCCTAGGTTGTGTTTATGCAACAATGGTTTGTGTGAGACAATATTTGGTGTGATTTTACAGATTTTTATTTCAAAGCAGAATCATTTCAACAGTTTTCAGCTTCAGCTTCTTTCATCAAGGTAATTTTGATGCCTTTGTGGCAAGTTTATGTTGACCCATCCTCACAATGGGGATTACTTTGGATGCAGAAACACACTTTTCTGCTCAGAGTTCGATGGAGGTGAGCTGAAAGGGTCCAAGAACCTCCAGACTTTCATTTATAAGGTCCTTTTTAGTGCATGAGAGAGGGGAAATGTTAGTGCCAAGGGAGGAGAATGCTCCTGTCACTGTTTGTCACTGCTCATGGAGCCATTGGAACATGAAATGGGTGGAATTCCACTGAGTTTCCACTTCTTTAATGAATTTATGCACTGCTTCATGCGGTCATTGTATTTCAAAACATTTTTCCTGGTGTGAAAAGGGGTTACCATTTTTCTTGCTTTTGCTCTGATTTCATAGAGCCCTGATGTTCGGTCCATAACATTTGTTACAACTAAATTTCAGTGGTGAGAAAAGCAGGGAACATTTCTGACCTGTAAAGGTTTTGCACAGGATAGTATGTTGGCTGCATTATCTGTTATAAAACAGTGGAGCTTATCACATATCACTCACTACATCAGGAGGGAATTTGTGGTGTCTCTTAAATTCTCTGCTGTGTGACAGAGGTAAGTGACAAAACCCAAGTCACAATCTCCATTTTTTTTCTGTGGTGTTATGGCATATTACAGCCAGATAAGAGTCTGTATTGAAAGAGATCCACATGTCTGGTTGATTGAAGTCCAATGATGCTGATGCTCAGCTGATTTGTGATAAGGACCTGATTCTGAATAAAGTGTGTTCTAATGAATTTATAGTCAATGAAATGTGAACACAACCAAACATATTTGACCATTTAATTTTTAGACATTTTAGGGGAAGACGGGCTTCCCTTGCAGTCTGAGAGAAATCACTATTATTATTGATTTATATATTTATATATTATGATTATTTTACCTATATCTGTTGCAATAGGGTTGTTCTGAGGCCCGACAACCCCCGCACACGTGAGGTGATAAAGCCAAGGTTGAGAAAATGTTTTGTGAATTATCATGTCAACTGAGATATTGTTTTGAGAACAGACACACACACACTAAGGCATTAACGGCTTCAGTTTTTTTCAAGTTGACTTATCCATCAACAAAGTCAAAGTCGAGTCAAGAATAACATGCAACTTGTCGACTCCTCCAAATTTAAGTTGACTTGTGCTATGGGAGTAGACATGTCGACATTTTAGTTAATGCCCCAACACAAACATTTGAATTTTCTATCTCTTATGTAACTAGGGGATGGGCTGAGGTTGGCAGCTACGTCAATAGGTGAGACCCAAATAGAAGACAGAGTTAGATGACATTGCAAAGTCCAACGCGTTTGTTCGCAGTGGAGTCACCCAAAAGATATTGTCAATTCAGTCCTGGAATTCGGGGCTTTTTGGGCCTGAGCCCTGTGGGGTTCTGGTCCACAGAGACCAGCGCTGGCTTTTGTATTTACCATGTGACCTGAATAAATGATTAAACTGAGACCATCTTGAACTGGACTTTTGAGCTTCCAATTGACGAACAAGAAAATCTTTACATCATCACTGTTAAACAGTTTGCTGTTAAAAATAAAAAGTCCTTTTCTAATCAGATTTAATTTATTTCACACCAAATCCTAACAGAAGTCATCTCATGACACATTCCATTGTATTGTCTCGTCTCATTGTCTGAACCCGCTTATCCTCACTAGGGTCAAGGGGGTCTGTGGGGGCCTAATCCAGCAATAATGGGTGAAGGCGGGGTGAGAGGCCAGTTCATCTCAGGGCTGAACATATATAGACAAACAGTCACTCTCACATTCACACCTATGGGCAATTTAGATTAACCAGTTAACCTATCAGTGCATGTGTTTGGATGGTGGGAGGAAACTGGAGTACCTGGAGAAAACCCACGCAGACACGGGGAGAACATGCAAACTCCACACAGAAAGATCTGGTGTGGGAATTGAACCAGGGTCCTTCTTGCTGTGAGGCACGAGTGCTAACCACTGCACCACTGTGCCACCCCCATTGTGTTGTATTATATTCTATTTAGGGCTGTCAAATTAATGCATTATTATCACAGA
The DNA here is from genome assembly GCA_020466265.1 of Siphamia tubifer. Classification (NCBI taxonomy): domain Eukaryota; kingdom Metazoa; phylum Chordata; class Actinopteri; order Kurtiformes; family Apogonidae; genus Siphamia; species Siphamia tubifer. The sequence continues at coordinate 39,831,168 of CM035783.1, read as the reverse complement.
TTAATCATCAAAATTAATCTGATTAAAAATGTTAATGCAGTTAAGATACCTGCAGCACAAAATGACTTTGAATGTCTGTGCTGATGCATGTGGGGCAATTTATCCAAGTAAAGTTACCGTCACACATGGTTAGTTGATCTAGTAGTGACAGGCAGAACCAGACCATAAAGATGAAAGATGCTAAACAGTACAAACCGTCTCAATATGAAGAGTTGACCAACATAAAGTATTATGCACACTCTGCAGGAAGGACTTTTCTTTTCAATGATTCACTTTCAGCTTCAAATACCACATTAATGCCAAGTATATGCTAGTTGGGAGTTTTCCATCTCCATTAATTGCAGATATATTCCCTTGTTTCTTAGAAGTACCTTATTGATCCCATTATTGAGAAATTGTTTTCTAACAGCAGTATTCACATAATAAGGAAAAAGAAAAACAAAGTGATGTGCAATGACATAAATAATGTGTAAAGACAGATAAATGTAAAAAGTGCAAAGTAAAAGAATGTAATTATTAGGCTATCCCTGCTATCCCTATTCATTACATGTATAGGTCTTGGAATGCTTCATAGGCAGGGGAGGCGGGGCTAAAAGGTTGTCTTTCAAATCCTCTGTATGCAATAGGACATATGCATTTGTCTTTTTCATTTATTTAGTTTTTCATTTTTATTTTATTTTTTTTTATGTAATTTCAAATTTCAAATTATTAATTTTATTTAATTATTTTGTCTACAAGAAGGATGATACTGAAATGTATGTTCTGGGTCAACCACTAATTTGTTTGACAACTTGCATCGTATTGTATTGTATATATTGTAATAATGAGACCAAACCTCATACAATGACAACAAACCCATGTGAATCCTTCACTCACCCCACACCCTCCACAGCCAATCCCCTTCTCCTATACAGCGACTCAGCCTCGGGGCAGGAAGTGAGCGTGCCTGGTGATCACCTGATCCCTGGCAGATGTCATGTGCTTTAACCCGTCGGCGCTGTTGACATAATCTGTGGACATGAAATTAATAAGTGAAGAGATGTTTTCCACCACAAAACCTTAATCTATGTTTAAGATGAATAATTATCCTGTTTTTCAATGTGTCTGAACACCAATGAAATGTGATCAGGAAAAATCCATATTTACTTTATAAACACAGTGTGATGCAGGTCACATATTTCTTTCAGGATGGGAATTGATTAGAAATGAAGAATTCCAATTTGATCGTCAACATCAGTAATTGATTCAATTCCCTTTTTATTGTCAGTGGATTAGAGAATAAACTATGGAGAATATGGAGAAACAATATACAAATCATGTTAAACCCCCCAAAAAGTAGCACAAAAAAGCAGTGGAAAATCCAAAACGTATTCAAAAACATAAAAAAAATGTGATTAAACATATAAAAATGTTCATTCAAAAGCTTCAACAGTTTCACTGACATGACATAATTTAGTTTTTTCAACATTTAATAAATATTGGTCAAGTGTCAGTCATACATATATCCAGTGGAAAAGCGACTACTTCAGGACATGAACTGCTCATATGAGTCTGATGGTGTCGCAGTTACAATAGGATACAGTGATTAATTAGAGGAAATCAGATTTCAGCAAAATAACTGAACCGAGCTTTAAGACCTACACTGGGAATAAAATATTATGGTCTGGTTTTCCATGTTCTTCCTTCTAAACTGGATCCTGGTGCCTTTAGTTCCACTGAGTTCCACTCAGTAAATGCACTAAGTGGATCTGATCTGCGGGGGTTCAGAAACAACACAGCTGCCATTTTGTTTTTGTTTTGTGTGACGGTCTGAACAGAGTCCAGGGTCAAAGGTCAACGGTCAAGATAACAGCCCTTCATTTTTTTCTGTTTCCAAACAAAAACACATTGCAGATGGAGACTAATGTTTCATGTCTGAGGAGCTGGGATTCCTTCCAACTGTCCTCTGTCTATAAATATATCTGTTATTAATACTGTTTTTACTGGACGCATGTTATCCTGCAGGATGGAATTGTTTCTCAGCAGAAAGAAAAAGACGTAGGACCAAAAAAAGAGCCTTGTTTCCCACATTTAATGAGAACGATACGAACAGCATCAACGTTCAGTCACATTATTACACTGACTTTACTGGTGTTTGTCTTCGTCAGTGTACAGTCTGTGTATGTCATTTATAGTTACAAATTAAAACAATCATGTTTTATGTGGTCTATTGACACTGAATAAAAATTAGGACAGAGTTTCAAGTCCACACTTTGGAGTAAAATTGACAGTAGTCCTCCCTGGTTTTTGTTACAGTGCTTTAAAGACACCACATGACCTGACCATGGGACTCTATGGATTAACAAAACTGGAAAAACTTTAAACTTAAAATGAAATATTGGGCTGTGTTTTAGTTAATCATTTATATCAGAAGGACTGTTCATCACATTCTGCATCTGCCCCTGGAGTACTTTTACACTTTTACACACGGCACAATTTTGCCACACACACATACACATCAGAGAGTGACCGTTAAATACACATGGATCTATTTGAATTCTTTTCTTATTAAAAATAATGTCTTACCATTATGGAGACAAAATAGACCAAAGCGCTCTGTTCTCAGCCAAGAAAAAATATATAATTTAAACTCTGCTGTAAAGCTTAGTATTAGACAAATGATGTTTTTGAATTAAGCATTAAAACTAATCTAGACTATCTACTGGAGAAATAGCACCTAAGACAATATTAAAAGTTATTATTTCAGAGTTCCTTTCCACTGTACAACTCAGCCAATCTTCAGATCAGGACGTCAGTGGTGCAGTTCTGGATAAACAGTGGTACATGGACGAAACCTATTGCACTGGATATACCCACTAATTAACCCTGTCATACTGAAAACTAAATACAGAAACATAAAAATGCATTTACATACCATTTATTTTTTTTGTCCTTATTTATATTTTTGCTTCTTTAATGTTTATCCCTGCTTTTATTTCTGCATTGTTTAATATTTTATTTATTTCTATATTTTAGGGTTAGGGTTATAATTCCATAATAGTGAGCAAATATTACTGATGGATTTTTTTGTAAAGTAAATAGAACAGTCTTATTACTCTGCCAACTTCTGTTTTCACCAGGGTCTGTCTCTCTGTTAGCAAGATAACTTAAATGTTATAGATGGATTTGGATGACATTTACAGGAAATGTTAATATTTTGGTCATTTGGGGTTAAATTTGATTCTTCAAATCGAATTTAGAAGTGGAACTTAACCAAGTCAGATAATGTTCTAATGGAGGATCTCTACACATGTAAACACTGCCAACCTTAGCTCCACTACTGACTGGCCTGGACACGCCCCCTTCAGTAAGTGACCTGAGTCACCATGACAACATGTACATTACTGTAATAAATTCAGAGTGAACAGTACGTATGAAATATAGTGAAATGCTGTTTGGCTTTGTTTCATATCTTCATGGTCGTAGTCCATGTCTTCATGGTTGTGGTCCATATTGTCAGGATCGGGGTGAGGTGAGTGAGGACTCCAATGCACAGTACTGAAGGGAAAAATAATTTAATAACAAACTAAGAAACATAAAGACAAGACAGAGACAAAACCAAACCAAAACCTGGGAACGAACGGCCAGAGTCCGTGGTGATGATGAATGTCCGGGTTATGGTGACTGAGGAGATGGTGAAAGTGTCCGGGTTATGGAAGTGACATTATAGAATGGTCCCGCACTGGCAACTGCGAGCCTCACTGCTTTTATAGTTGCAGACGAGGAACGGCTTGCAGCTGCGCAGTGCGGGGCCAGGTGTATATGGACATGACTGGGGGAAAGGTCACCGGAGCGGAGGTCATGACACATATCTTCATGGTTGTGGTTCATATCTTCAATGTTTGTAGTCTATATCTTCATGGTTGTGGTCCATATATTCATGGTTGTGGTTCATATCTTCATGGTTGTGGTCCATATCTTCATGGTTGTGATCCATATCTTCATGGTTCTGGTCCATATCTTCATGGTTGTGGTGCATATCTTCATGGTTGTGATCCATATCTCCATGGTTGTGGTCCATATCTTCATGGTTGTGATCCATATCTTCATGGTTGTGGTCCATATCTTCATGGTTGTGGTCCATATCTTCATGGTTGTGGTCCATATCTTCATGGTTGTGATCCATATCTTCATGGTTGTGGTCCATATCTTCATGGTTCTGGTCCATATATTCATGGTCGTGAACCACAGCCATGAAGGTAATTGTGGTAATTGTGAATTACCAGTGATCCACTGATAATACTTATCCCGTGCAAATAGGGCATTAGATATAGATGTAAACATACTGTTTCTAAAACAGTGTTCTTCTAGACTACTAAAAAAGTTAAAAGTTATTGAGGGATGACTACTCCACTGAGGACATCCCAGAGAACTGGCCAACTGATGTTCCATATTATCCTACCTTTTTTATTATCCTTCATTTTGATTTAATATTTTTCACAATAATAGCTCATATGGATGGAAAATGACCTTTATTTCTGATCAAAATAAAGTTTGATATTTGAAGGACCCTGACATATTTCTGACTTTCTTTCTTACATGGGAGCTGTATACTTCACTCTATGGAAGCTGAGCTCCCTCTGGCTCCCACGTAATTCAAATATTACTTTACAGGTGTAACTTCATATTACTGCACATACCTGATAAAACAAACTAATCACTGGTGTTTATAGTTCTGCATCAGAAACATGGTATTACAGTGTAAGGTTGTGGTGGCAGCAGAACCTCTTTACTGTCATTAAAGAGCACGGTGTTGTTCCCTGGTCATATAAAGCATGGCTAGTTTCTGTGTAGGTCGCTCCATTAGAAAACAGCTCTGTAATGGAATCTGCTAAAGAATGAAGTGCAGGCATGGGAGATAAAACTTTGAACGACTTGGATAAAACACATGACTCTCTAATACCACTTCACACTAGAGATGAGATTTATGGCTCTATTGAAACAGCTGAACCTTTGGGATCCCTTCATTCAAAAGACTGACTCATTTTGATATTCATTCACTTTTTAGCCTGGGGTTCACTCATTTTATCCTGGAAATAATTATTTGGATCAGAATCATTTCAAACTTAGATTTCCCATCAATATTTGAGTTTGAGAATGATTCTGAAATATTAATTATAGCTTCATTTGACACATGTGGACAAGATTTGAAAGTCTGATATGGATTGACATTAAATATTCCACTGTCATATCCCCCTGAGTTGACAGTCACATCATTATTTATCTTTTGTATAAAGTGTGTGTATGAGTGTAAAACTACTGCGACTTATGTTTTACATGCAACAACTACACACTTAGAAATACATCATAAAAAACAAAGCAGGTACAATGAAGTTCCATGTAAAAGCTTTTAGTGCCTTTGAGACACTACCTTTTTATTCTTAGGGGCTGATTGCACGAGGACGACTGCGGCTAAAAATAACAAAATATTTTAGCGGAACTGCCTTTTGTTTATATGGCAACAACAACGTGAGGGTCTGAAAATGTAAAACTCTGAAGACGTTAATTTTGAAAATGAGCCAGGTCATGTCTTCATCTCAACAGTGAGAAAAGCATCACATGTTCACGTCGCATACACCTTTATGTCACACTCAATGCACCAAGCCGCTAAAACTACGAGCATGTCAGACTACCTGGATCCAATGAATCTTCAACCTGCTCTAGCAGTTCCAGTAAATATACAGGAGTCATTTCAGTAATTGTACAGAATTTATACACATACCAGAGACGGGTGTATAGTTACCTACATCAGCCTAGCTTGTATATCCAATGAAATTTTGCCCACTGTTGTGTGTTCATTTAAACAAACATTTCTGTTTTCATCATCACTGTACAACGTCCACCGTATAAATGTAGCCTTAGTTTTTCCCTGGGACAGTGGGGTTTTAAATAATTAAATAAAAACAAAACTTACGTTTCTCTGATTTTACATTTGAACCACATGGATTGTGTAATGTCAATGCCAAATGATTTTTGTCTTGATATAAATAAAACTGAAAACAAGTTATATTTCATTTTAAAACTGGTAAGCAGAAAACAGTTTGTATCCTGTTATTCGTAATACACACACACACACACACACACACACACACACACACACACACACAGACACACAAAAACGAAAAACAGAAAACTGGAGTTGAGAAAAATGTTGTTCCTCTTCTTCTCCCATTTTGCTGTAGGTTGTTGTTGTTTTTTTAATAGCCCAGAAAATGTTGTTTTCCCACAACACCCATGGAACTAAGGAAGGCGTTTGTAGTTCAGATTTGATGCCTTTAAACCAATATTCAGATTTTATGAACCCTCTGGGCTGTATTTTGGCTGTTTTTTCAGTACTTTACAACTCTAATGCACTTCACGCTCTAATAGTGCATCATTTGTCAGATGCACAAACACAAACCAACTTCACTCCACACACTGACAGGTTGCGGTCGTATCTCTTTGTTTACGCTTAAAGTCAAGGTGAAGTCAAGGCCGATCATTCGACCAACAGACGGCCGCAGCAGCCGGTGTCGTAAACCTCCACTATCACTTCAATCCTCCACCATTTTAAAGGCGAGTTGTTGGTCGCTCCCTGCTGCAGTGGCGTTGTTCAGATTTACGAGCTCGTTTCATTTTGATGAACGGCAGGACGACCAGAGGACGCCACAGGCCCCTCCCATTCAGTTTTCACTGCCACTAACATGAACTGTAACATCATTTATTACATAAATGAAGAGACTGGTCCAAATTCCAGACCTGAACTCCATTAAAGGCCTCTAGAACGTGATGCAAAGGAAGATGGAGGGTTGTAACGTGGCTGGCAAAGTCAGAGGATGAAGGCCTTGAACGGATGAGGATGAAGCTGTTAAATATGGAGCTCAGAGTCAATTTAAGGCAAAGATTAAATGCCTGAAGCATGTTTTTTTTAGATTTAATACTGAGAATAAACATATAATGATTATGAAAAGGACAGGTATCCAAAATTACTTTCTTTCTGAAAGACTAGTACCAGTTATCTGTTTACAACATACAGATGTGGAAGTTGACAGTAAATATATCAGCACATTAATCCACATGATGACATCCCATAATATTACACCATGGTTGGCCCAGGAGATCCAGTCTTTGGTGGTCAACATGAAAATTCAGACAGGACAATACGAAACAACAATTCCCTGAACAGACAGTATACGTTGCATCACCATGACAACTGGGCACTGTAAAGTCAGTACTATCCTGTAATGGAAATGCCACAGAGCCGAGCCGGTACTAGTGGAAACGCGACATTAATTATTTAATGTTTAAGATGAAATTTACTGTAAAATAAATAAAGTGAGTTTCTAATCCATGGCGTGGACATGCTGGATTACGTTACGCCATTTGTAGCCTCTGAGGAGTATCCTCATTTCAAGGAATAACAGTGGTGGCACTTGTCGCATTTTGGAACACAAGCACATGAAAGTACATGAAATGTATGTAATCTAGTGACTTCGTCCCAACTATGAAACTAATTTTTCAACTTGGTATAAAAGCACCAAATTTCATCACATATTCTGAACAAATTTAGATCTGGAACCACTCAAGTTTATCTTAACACATTATTTAGGGTCACCTTGGTTTGTGGTGTCATTTATAAATGCTAGATTATGCCATAACATTGGGAGCAAGGCTAACATTACAACTTTCCATCAAGTAAGGTTGAAGTTGCCATACTGTAGTATTTAGCAGCTAACGGTATTGTAGATCTCATCAGAGGCTAATTCTGCTATGCTATGTGCACTGTAATTATAAGTAGATATATGAAAACAAACACAAAATCTATGAATGCTATTATATAACAAAGATACAAGCTATGAAATTAAGGCTTTTTAAGCTAAAATGAACAATCAACTATTTACAAATTAGACTATGATTATCCAGTTAGCATTAGGATAATATTCAACTAGCTAACTTTGTGTCTTGTCATTACTTACCAAAATCATTATTAAAATAATGATTAAATAAAAATCCATAAAAAAATTCCATTGAGTTAAGTTTGAATATTTATTTTGACTGATACCATAGTAAAACATAAACGTGCCCTACTAGCAGCAAATTCAACACAACATTGATGCAGCACAGGATATTTTCACAGTGATTTTAAAATTGGGGGATATTCCATTAACGACATATTGATACAAAACATGTGGTGTGTGTTAACCAATACACTTTTGTTAAATCAGTGAACTTTTCTGGAGGGAGAAGATAAGGATCCATCTGTAATCCAGCAAGATTTAATTTATCAAAATAAAGATTCTTGTGGACACCTTCGAGGTGACCCACCTCCAATGACAATGGAACAGACATACCGCATGTCTCTCGAGTAAAAAACTACAAATGAAGAATGTTTTGTTAATTTTCCTGTTGGGGCTGTATATCTCTCTCCTGTTTACAATTCTACACTTTTGCTATACAGTGAAAAATGGCCATGTGGTTTTATGACTTCAATGCAGAATATCAATATATAGGATGTTCCATAAGTTTCCATACATACGAAAAATAACAATTTCTTGACATAAACCATTTTTATTTATATAATATTCTCTATATGATAAATACATTTCAATTCGCTGCTCTTTATTCAAATGCATCCTTTGGGTTATCTGAAATAAAAAGAAATACATATTAGAACAATATATGTATGGAATGTACTGTCTTCTATGTGTGGAATATATATAATTTGCAACCATTTTGAAAATGGCCGCTATATCTCTCCTCCACATAATCTAGAGTGGTTCTACATCTAGAAACTTGCAGAATAACCTAATCTATATATGTGCCAAACATCGTACTTTTATACCAATTTAAACAATTGGTTTGCTATGCCACTGGACTAATAGTATATATCAAATTTTGGAACACAGTCAATATAGTACGTAAATTAACCAACGATGAAGGGGAATTTTCTGGTGGGGTTAAATCAATGCAGTTGTTAATGGGATTTAGACATTACAGTCAAGCTCATGGGGAAACAGGAAGATGGATTTACGTTTGGTTTGGCGTCGGTTCTGCAGACGGTGAACGTGAGGTCATTGGGTTTGAGCTCAACAGAATGTGAGACACTTTTCAGCTGCTGGACTCAAGACATTTTTTATTTTAGCTTTCACTTTATTTTATGTTGCATTTTTCTGGTTTTACTAGTAAAATGATTGATTTATTGAGACTGAAAAATGAAAGGCTGAGAGATTTCCACTCATCCAGGAATTACACTGGTCCACGTCGAACACGTCCAACTATAATAATCCTGACAGAAATAATAAAAAAAAAAAATTCAGAAAAAGATGGGCTAAAGTTCTTGCTGAGATTTATGAGGAAAAAGTAAAGCTTTAGTTGCAGTTTTTTTCATAAAGTGAATATTTTTAACTGTAGTGACTCAAGAGGGTAATTTTTTTACAGTGTTCTAATGATCGATTAGGGAAATTATTATTTTAATTCTAAAATTTGTCAAGACTGAGACTTTGTTACAAAAAATGGTTCAATATGCATTAAATAATTAAATGATACAGATGAAGAGGGAAAAAATGACCCAAATGAATGAAAATGTGCATGATGGTTAATGCTGGACATCAAATTGAAATGCCATATGTTTGTATTCAGGACGTAAACCAGTCCACAATTCTCATTTTCAGACTGTTACTCACCTATTGGAAACCTAATTCATTCATCCATCTTCTGAACCACTTCATCTTTTGTGGGAGCGCTGGAGCTGTTGTTAACCCTGGATGTGTCACCAGTTCACCACACGCACCAACAACCAATCACTCTCACATTCACACCTAGAAGCAATTTAGATTAACTTTGGGTGGGAGGAAATATAACAAACCCAGGAAAAGGTCCTCAAAAGTCCTCTGTTCTCAGATCCACATTTATTTTTGTGAAAGACAATATATATAGGTTTATATCAGTAGCCTGGTGAGCCAGACGATAAGTCTCAAACTCTAGTCTGGACCCGGAAGAGCAGAAAGTTTTTAAGGGCTATGGGTGGGATAAAAAGAATTGTGGTTCAAACTGTCTGCTTAGGTATCGGCCAACACTATGACCAATCAAACTGTCTGTGCAGGTATCGGCCAACACTATGACCAATCAAACTGTCTGTGCAGGTATCGGCCAACACTATGACCAATCAAACTGTCTGTGCAGGTATCGGCCAACACTATGACCAATCAAACTGTCTGTACAGGTATCGGCCAACACTATGACCAATCAAACTGTCTGTGCAGGTATCGGCCAACACTATGACCAATCAAACTGTCTGTGCAGGTATAGGCCAACACTATGACCAATCAAACTGTCTGTGCAGGTATCGGCCAACACTATGACCAATCAAACTGTCTGTACAGGTATCGGCCAACACTATGACCAATCAAACTGTCTGTACAGGTATCGGCCAACACTATGACCAATCAAACTGTCTGTGCAGGTATCGGCCAACACTATGACCAATCAGCGCAACACTCCCGGGGCTTTTTCTCAGAGTGATGGAAATCAGTGGGAGGCTGCTTTTAGAACATAACCCCCATGATAAATGAGGGACCACAGTACTTGCTGCCTTAACTGATTAGATTGGTTAAATTTAGACATGAGGACTGATGAGCCAATCGGTGTCACATCAGTCTCCAGTCCCTGTCTTCTTTGTATGTTTCGTCCGTTTCATTCTGTTACTTTTCCCTCCTGTGCGGTGTCTAGTATCTTTCTTCTGATTTCTCCCACATGTGTTGAAGGCTGTCCCTGCCCTGATGTGCTGCAACTGTGGCTCATTGTCTCCCCTCCTCTTATATATAAAAGCCTGTGTTTCCTCCTAGTTCCTCAGTTTGTAATCGTCCTTTGAATTTACCTAGCAGCATTTTTACTCCACCAAGGAATGGCAGAGTTATGTTTTTGCCAGCGTTTATCTGTTTGTTTGTTTGTGTGTTAGCAACATAACTCAAAAAGTTATGGATGGGTTTGACAGAATTTTTCAGGAAATGCTGATACTGACACAAGGAATAAGTGATAAAAGTCTGGTAGTGATCAGTGGAGGGGGGGGGGTCTCTTTTGGCAGAGTCTGCACCCTCCAAGTGCTTTTCTAGTTCTGTCTCTCTTCGACCTGCTTTTGACCACCCATTTTCCTGAACACCCACTTTAGCCTTATCTGTTGCTATGTGTGTCCTGGCCTGTACTCTGACCTGACTCTGTCTATCCGTATTGGGTTCTGCACACTTGCAGCCAGCTCAATTTGAGCCAGGTTTACTCCTGTCTGGAGTTTGGAGCCTGAATGCATCATTGGACTCAACGCCTGAATATATTGTTAGATTGTATTGTTGTTGGTTTGTGCACTGCAAAGCACATTTACAACTCCACTTGTATTTGTACTGTTCTTAGCAATTTTTATACTGTTTTCTTTACTTTTCTGTTGTATCTTTTGTGCCTGCTGTTATGTGGAGTTGATTTTCACATTAAATGCCATGGACTATGTTTACAGTGATTACAGCGACAATAAAAGATTCTGTGACAATATAAGATTCTACCCTAGTCTTTGTCTCAAGGTGTCATATTTGTGTTCACTACTCTGTGTTCAGATATCACAATCAGAGGCAGAGTAGGGGCGGGTCATACCCAGGAAAATATTGCTAACCAGTTCTGTCCACTTCTTGAATATGACTGGACAGTTCAGGTGCCAGTGCCACCCCATTTGATTGACAGGTCACTGCATGTCTCATTGAAAGATGTGCAATTATTGGAAATGTAAATGACATACATCAAGAAACTGATTTCATGGGAAAATCCTTCAGGGGTTCATTTTAAGGTGGTTTCCAAATGAGCCATTAGCTGTGTTTCCTTTACAGTTTTTTGCAAAACAATAGTGATATTCCTAAAATATTGACAAAGTATATTTGCGCTTTGAACATATTTCCATTGATGTTTTTTCTTGGCAGGAGTGTCGTAACTTTCATGAAATATCATCCCACAAGATTTCACTGCTGGAAGACGGACACCCAAAAGGGTGTTAGGGTTACAGCGACTGTGGTTGCCTTGTCAGTTTTCAACAGGAGTCACAGACTACGGGCGATACTTCATAGGCAAAATCCTTATGTATGGCAAAGGGGACAGATCACAGATTTTTGGGAGAGGATAGTGAATCACAAAGAAGGGATCATGTGACCATGTATGTCATGTCCTGTGACGTATAATTCCGGAAAAAGTATTTCCATTGTGCTTTTCAATATTAGGATATCGAAATGCCTGAAAAACCACCTCATGAAAGCGTAAAAATGTATCGATATTTGAATATTTTTTTGAAATTCAGGTGTTTCCATTACCAGTTATTTATAGCACTATTTACATTTTGTGAATTCCAAGGGTAATGGAAATGCAGCTACTGTTGAACTACTGGAAATGACTGTATGAGTGAAATGACTTAGGAGAGATGTCGACAAAAGTTAAACTATGAGTAGGCTAGCTGGCTGTCCACATATGGAAGTGTCCTTGAGCAAGACACTGAACCCTGACTTAGGCTCCCAGTAGGACTGACAGAAACTTATAAACCTACTGGTGTGTGAATGTGAGGCTAATGTAAAGCGCTTTGAGCACCATGAAGGTGGAAAAGAACTATATACGTGCCGTCTCATGTTGTATACATCTACATTCATGCAGCTGCCGGAAAACCAGCTCCTTTTCTGGACAACTACTAAAAAAAAAAAAAAAAAAAGACAAAATTTGGAGTATACCCACTTCTTCAGGAACACACAGACCCAAACACACAATAGACAAAAAAAAAAGATTTAAAAAAAGACAAAACCAAGCCACAAAAGTACATTGGAGTCTTCAAAATAACATAGAATTAAAAAAACAAAACAACAACAGCACATCCTAACAGGTTCCATCTTCCACCTCTTGCCTCCAATAATCATTCTTGTTCGACATCAGTCCCAACCAAGCACCTTCCACTTTTGACAATGCACTTCTAACTAATCTTTTTGTTTGTGGTTATAACTTTTTTTCTGTCACAAACTGTTGACAACAAAGGATTTGATTATATTTGGTCTGAGACTCGATGAAAATACAGAAAAAGTGCATCAAGTTTAAAATAGTTTTTAAGTGTGTTTCATAAGTGTAGTGCCCCGCGCAGCCGGTTGGGGGCAGTAACATTGTTTTGTATCATTTATTAAATCCTGTTTGTGTTTTCACTCTCTGAAAGCAGAAGTCTGAGTCTGTAGTGTAACTGATGTTGAACTTCCTGTTTGATAGGGACGGCGGTTTGGCCATCATCCGCTGTCAACGCTGACACTTCCTTCCACTATTTCAGCAACAACACAAAGCCACGCCCACCATCACAGGTCCCTGCTGTCACATGATGTGGGAAAAGGCGGGAAACTGTAACTGTCAGGGTCACATTAGGAAACTTTTACTTCTTTACTATGACTTTCACTTCCTCAAAGATAATGAATCTGAGTAAAAACAAATCATAAATAGCTCGATGTGCTTCATTACTTATTTATTAATTACAGTGTAGCAGCACACATTCAATAACAACATAAAAACCACAGCAAACATGAGTTAACTGGATAAAAACAACCCTGATTAACAACAAATCTCAATAAAAATTTACCAGAATAAAAATGAATCTAAATAAGAAATACAATCTGTCATGAACACAAAGTAGAAACATGGACACAAACATGACATAAGTTTGATTTGTTGTAAAATTCTGCATTTAATGTCAAAGTGTTCTTACACATTGATGTGGCTCTAAATACTTATTCATGTTAAATTATCTATTTTTCTTTATTGATTTGTTTGATGTGTAGTTGTGGATTTGTCTATGTTTTGTTTGTTTGCTCTTGTCACTGTCTCATTGGTTATGTTATTGTGTATTTATTTTGTGTTTCCTTCAAGGATGTCTGTATGTATTTATTCATTTTTTGCTTTTTCGATGTGTTAAAATAGGTGTGTATGAATGTGTTTGTACATGTGAAGATGATAAATGAGGTGAATTGATCCAAAGGACTTGATTCTTCATACATTATGTTGACAGGAATTTAAACCATAGACTGTTTAGTGGGGAAGGTGTGGGATTAAATACGTTTTGCTTCTTCCCGCTCCTTTTCGAATGTGCAAATAAAGTCATGTTTTGTTTTTCATGCACAGGTCCTTTTATTTATTTATTTATTATTTTTTTTATTTGCTTTTTAGGCCTTCGCCGCGGACCACAGGGCCTATTGAGTCCGCTGTGATCATAATGACGTCAGTCCTTTGAGCTCATATTTCACCCCCTGAACATGCACAAAAACTCACCAAATTTTTCACACACTTCAGAAGTATGAAAAATTGTGAGTATATATAGTTTCAGTAAAAAGGCGGTAAAGAAATGTGTCTAGAGCACCCCCTTGAAAATATATTGTATTAGGCCAGATCACGCCTAAATGAAGTTAGAACTAAGAAAATCAGTACTCATGCTCATCATGAGGAGACAATAAAAAAAAAACCTTATGATGGCTACGCCCATAAACCAACAGGAAGTCCGCCATCTTGGTTTGAAATTTCAAAAATGCTGAGTTATGGTTTTCACTATCATCGTATTTTAATGAACTCCTCCTTAGCTGTGGGCCCAATGAGCTCAAAATCGGTGGACATGATCTAGACAAGTGGGACATCAAAAGTTATCAAAATATTTTGGAAAAGTTACATTAAAGTTTTGTGCTAAGACATTGCAAAAAAAAAGGAAAAATTACCACTACATAAATTGCTTCAGCTTGGACATACAAACACTGATTTGCCTGAAATTTGACACAGACATCTATGTCCCAGCTCTACATCCATTTAGTGAAAGACATTCTGATTTTGTACCATAGCGCCCCCTAGAAATGTACTTTTTAAAATGGCTGTAGTTTGGACTTACGAACACCAATTTGGCTGAAATTTGACTCAGTTGTCAGTCATGCGATTATACACCCATTCAACACACAACATTTTAAATAAGTCACTCTATAGCTCTCCCTACATATTTATACTACTACTATGTTTCTGATAGAATATCGCATCCATCACTGACGGCTGTCACAGGGGACGGTGAAGGCCTTTGAGACTGCTTGCAGTTTTAATTTTTCCCTGTTTTCACTAGTGGGGACAGAGTGGGATTGTTCTGTTTGTTGCATATTTGAAGTGGATTGAACTGAACTGATTATACAAATTGGATTGTGTGAGGTGACAATGTGTTAATAAATGGTTATAGGTGCTTGTGTTAATGGTAAATCAATATAAAGTGTGTTAAAGCATTGGAAGTGGAGTCTATTGGATTATTAGTTTCTAAAAGTGGGGTGGGAGTTTATAAGTTTTATGTCTTCCCACTGTTTTTCAAGTGCAAAAAAAATGTGTTGACCACATTGATTAATGTTTTAATGATTTTGTGTGCTCGAAATAAAATTGAACTGAATTTATTGTCACAATTTTCTCCTTTTTTGAATGTTAATTAAATGATTAAATGAAGCAGATCAAATTCAAAGGACCTCCTCCTGTCATCTTAATCATTACCGTGGCTACCCCTCCGGTCACCTTGACGACCTCTGACCTATGTTCCCATTCACGTGTGTGGCTTGGCGTGTCTCAATATGTGTTGTCTATTGTCTATTCTTCTGTTTGTCATCAGTTGCAGCCCAAATACTATTTCATTTAAAAGTTCACACAGTTTAGTTAGTTTAGTTTTATTATCTCAAAACAATAGAAACACACCATTTCTCTTTTCAAATCTGCCTTTCTTCACATATTGTTCTTGTAAAAAACTACAGCTACATTTGATGTAATCATTAACAGAAAAACATCTTCTCAAATGACTTTGCATTGTATTTTCACTTGCAGTTTTTTTTTTTTATGTTGCAATTTTACAACTTTTTGCTCTTAATTCTACAGTCTTTTTTCACAGTACAGAATTTAAATCCATCTGAGAGAACGTGAATCTGTCTGCTGTAAACTTCCATGTCTTGGGTCACATGTGGATGATGAAAACAAACTGAACTGTCATTTCTTCATCAGCTTGGCTTCAAGTCACACTGTGGTTAAAAATACATAAAAAATGACACAAAACAAATGCTGTCTCACTTCCTGTAGTAAATCCAGAATAACGGGTGTCTGTTCAGAACCAAAACAGGAAGCGAGAGTTGAAGGCACCACAGTATGATGGTGCACAAACTGTTGATATATTCAATGACAAAACAAAACCACAACACGGCAGCATGAGGCCAATCCAGTTCCTGAAAACCTGCATCATAGATTCTTTTCTAGCAACATTCAAAGGAACTTTTACACCAGGAATTAAATATGGAGGGTGAATGAAAATGTGGAATACTGACAGTGTGTTCCACCAATCAGCATTCTCCAGCCCCACCAACAAGAAATCCAGGATTATTACTTATTACTTTTACTATTACTATTAGTATTATGTTAAACTCTACATACAAATACATATTGTACATACTATACAATATTATTATTTTGAAACATAATCTACTCATTCATTATTATTACTGCTATCTGTCCACTGCTCCTTAGAAGGATGGGTTAAATACAGAGGACACATTTCCCTGTACAATTGTATGATGACAAAAAAGTATCTTATCTTATCTTATCTTATCTTATCTTATCTTATCTTATCTTATCTTATCTTATCTTATCTTATCTTATCTTAACATACTTAAACATCTCTCTCTCTCTCATATAAAAAAAAAATGTCCACGTGGGCGGTGCCTCCTTCAGACTCGGGTCCTCTACCAGAGGCCTGGGAGCCTGAGGGTTCTGCGCAGGATCTTAGCTGTTCCTAGCAATGCGCTCTTTTGTACAGAGATCTCTGATGTTGTTCCTGGTATCTGCTGGAGCCATTCTCCCAGCTTGGGGGTCACTGCCCCTAGTGCTCCAATCACTACTGGTACCACTGTTGCCTTCACACTCCACATTTTCTCTAACTCCTCTTTCAGCCCTTGGTATTTCTCAAGCTTCTCATGTTCTTTCTTTCTGATGTTGCTATATATATATATATATATATATATATATATATATATATATATATATATATATATATATATATATATATATATATATATATATATATATATATATACATATATATAAGAGAGAGAGAGATGTTTTAGTGCGAATAGATAAGATTGGATAGTACTTTATTGTCATCATACAATTGTACAGTGAAATTTGAAATGTGTCCTCTGCATTTAACCCATCCTTCTAAGGAGCAGTGGACAGATAGCAGTAATAATAATGAATGAGTAGCCTATTTATATATTCTATGTTTATTATTATTATTATTATTATTATTATTATTATTATTATTATTATTATTATTATTATTATTATTATTATTATTATTATTATTATTATTATTATTGTCATATCTACAGGGTGTCCCATAAGTCTCCATACATAGGAAAAAATAACCATTTCTTTACATAAAACCATTTTTATTTAAGCAGTGTGCTCTATATGACTGACATTTGTTGGTCTTTATTCAAATACATTCTTGGGGTTATCTGAAATATACTGAAATACATGTTAGAACCACATATGTGTGAAAGGCATTATGTCTCACATGTATGGGGACTTATGGGACACCCAGTATATATACTGTAACATACATACATGATATACAATATTACATGCATTATATTTATGAATGAATGAATGAATGAATGAATGAATGAACGAAAAGCTAAATGTTATTATAACAATATTTTTCAGACTATAATTCGCATGTTTTTTTTTCTTAGTTTGGTCGGGGCTTGTACTCTGGAGTGACTTATATGTGAAATTATTAACACATTACTATATAATTTTGCATGTTATTTTCACACTGTCGACTGCAGACCATGAGCATGTTCTTTATGCTATAGGTATCTGAATAATAACAATATGTTGCATTAACATACCAGGCACGTTCTCAGTTTGTTTTTTATGCATCATGTAACATTAGCTGAATGTGTTACGTTAGCATACCGTACACCAGGGGTGCTCACTCCTGGTCCTCGAGAGCTACTGTTTGCATGTAAAGCGTTTTGAGCACCATGAAGGTGGAAAAGCCCTATATAAGCGCAGTCCATTTAACATTTTTAGATGTATCCCTCTTCAAACACACCTAATTCATATTATAAACCTCTCATCAAGCTCTGCAGAAGCCTGATAATGATCATCGGGTGTGTTGGAAGAGGGATACATCTAAAACATGCAGGATAGTAGCTCTGGAGGACCAGGACTGAGCACCCCTGCCGTACACCTGTTCAGACTGTTGTTCTCTATTCTATTTTTATTTTAAATTGTCTTTGAAGATTAAATGTTTGTTCTTGGTGTTGGGTTTTATCAAATATATTTTCCTCTAAAAATGTGACTTATACTCCAGTGTGACCTACATATTCTTTATTATGCATTTTTGGCTGGTGTGACGACTCCGGAGTGACTTATAGTCCGGGAAATATGGTATTATTATTATTATTATTATTATTATCATCATCATCATCATCATCATCATCATCATCATTATTATTATTATAATGTTGTTGTTGTTATTATTATTACTGACTGACTTTGTCACTTTACCACCTGTCACTGTCACTACTTTACAAAGCGCAATGATGCTCTTTTTCAATACAGTTTTTTTTTAAATGTAATTTTCTTTCTTAATTTTTCTTGCTACTTTGCACTGTGATCTTTCTTCTGCATTTGCTCGGCCTTCTGCTGCTCTTGGAACCTCAATTTACAAAAGGCTTTGCCCAAGGATCAATAAAGTTCTATCTATTCTAATCTAAGTCCAACCCCCTACCAGGAATTTATCCCCTTATTAAGAAATATTTGGGGTTGAGGGAAGGTTTTTTGTCAAGTAATTTATGTGGAAACGCACCAAGGTTTTCCGACTCCAGTGTAGATTATAGTTGTTGTGGTTCATGATGTGGAACGTTAAACCCTGATGATCGAACGCCTTCTGTACTTGAGTTTCCAGCTGTTGTTTTCCATCAGGACCCAGACGTTGCTGCTGTTGCTGTAGCTTTAAATAAAACCACACAACAGTTTCAGATGCAAAGTCGATGAAGTGCGTTGATTTTACAGCCAATCTGCTCTTTAACCCGTCAGTGCCTCTAACAGCTCATTGACGGATTGATTAATTGGTCGATTGATTCTGGGCGCCACGTCAGCATGTTCGGGTATTGGCATTTGATGGTGAAACATGAACGGGCAGTGTGTTCTCATCACGTCTGACAACAGAGAGCTAATGAGCTGAAAGATTTGCACGTCTGCTGATGCTGCAGCCTAATGGGCTTTAACTGACCTTTTCCAGCACAAACACACTCCCATGCATAAAGACCATGCATTTACATGAAGTTAAATCTACTGGAAACTCAGGCAGCAAATGGACGCACGCTCAGATAGAGACGTGTGTATGGATGACGGTTTGGATGAAGGACAAGAGGAGAACGCCACATGGTCGAGGAGAACGAAAAAACATGTTCATACTGTCAACAAACACAAGTGACTGCACATGATACTAGAGTATCATGTGCAATATATTGTTTGAGCATCAACACCACAATGTACATTTGCACAATAGTTACATCACAGGTCCTGCAATTGTTTTTTTAATTATTGTTGTATTTATTTGTATATATACAGTATATATATACAGTGGTACTGTCATGACCTCCGCTCCAGTTACCTTTCCCCCAATCTCCACACTCACCTGGTCCTGCACTGCGCAGCTGCAAGCCGTTCCTAATCGGTGGCTATATAAGCAGTAAGGCTTGTAGCTGCCAGTGCAGGACCATTCAGATATGTCACCCCCATAACCCGGACTATCGCTTCCATCTCCCCAATCACCATAACCCGGACACTCATCATCACCACGGACTCTGGCCGTCCACTCCCAGGTTGTGTTTGTCTTGTCTTTATGTTGTAGTTTTGTTATTAAATTATTTTTGCCCTTCAGTACTGTGCAATGGAGTCCTCCTTTCACCTCACCCCGATCCGTGACAGGTACCTCTACTTACGAAATTAATTTGTTCCAGAAGTTACATTTAATATGCAAAAGGCCTGATTCATTCCAAGGCCTCAAATACCAATTCTGTATGAAATATATATATATATTTCATACAAAATTGGTACATTTTTATAATTTTTAAAGGGTTTGAGGGGTAGTATTTGGGGCTTTGGAACGGATCAGGTCTTTTATATGTGAAATGCAACTCTATTTATGAAAAATTCATACCATTGTGGTTGTTTTAATTGCCACTTTCACCTTCAGCGGTGTTTGTTGGGGTGTAGATCCGGGAACGATTGCCTTTGACTGCTTTTTGTGGTTTTCTTTAGGTGCGTGGGGCATGTGCGACGTCGGGGTGAGTGATGGCATGGCTCGTGGACATTTTTTCAGCATGTTTTTTTCCCAGGGGGGGTTCATGGGGTTTTACCGGCATGTCCTTTGTTCGTGCTGGTGAAGTGATGGCTGCCTCCTCCTTTTTTTTTTTTTTTTATCATCTCCTGTTTTAGACTTAGACTTAGACTTAGACTTTCTTTATTGTCATTGTTACAATAAACATGTTTACAGAACAACGAAATTGTATTTCCGGTTCTTCCTTAAGGTGCACTTCAAATTTAAATATTAGATAAGTAGACATTGTAAAGCAAGTAGACATTGTAAGAATAAATTAAATACTAGATAAAAAGTAAACATTGTAGAATACAAATGTACAGTATATAAACATTGAGGTAGACTTGTTCAGTGCGGTATACATAGTATACAAGTAGTCACATTTGCCGGGGTACAGGTGTGTTCAGGGCAGTTATTGCTCTGGGGTAAAAACTGTCTCTGAGTCTGTTGGTGCTGCTGCTCATGGCTCTGTACCGTCTGCCTGAGCGCATGAGTGTAAAGTGGCAGTGTCCTGGGTGGGAGGGGTCTTGTAGGATGCTGTGGGCCTTCTTCAGGCAGCGGGTGTTGTAAAGTTCAGTCAGGGGGGGGAGGGGGCATCCGATGATCTTCTGGGCGGTGTTGACGACCCTCTGGAGAGCCTTCCTCTCTGCAGCCGTGCAGCTCCAGAACCACACGCAGATGTGGATGCTCTCGATGGAGCACCGGTAAAAGGACACAAGCAGCTCCTGTGCCAGGTTGTTATTCCTGAGGACTCTCAGGAAGTACAGTCTCTGATGTGCCTTTTTGATGGTCGCTGTGGTGTTGGTGCTCCAGGTCAGGTCATCGTTTTCACTTCTGTTGGTTGTGCAGCCTGCTTCTTCTTTTCGTTCGCACCAGGAGTCACTTTCTTTGGGCTCGTGGTGGGTGGTGGGTGCGTGCTGTGGTGGGGTTTCTGTGAGCCCACTCAGGGGACTTGCGGTACAGCAGTGGCTCTGTTCTTTACGTATGTATGATTAGGACTCTGTGATGAATGAGGGTCAAAGGCTCACGAAAAGCATCATGGGTAGGTCCCTCATTTAATTCAATTAAATTTTATTTATAGAGCCCCAAATCACACACCTCACAGGGCTTTACAAAAAAAAACACAAAAAAACCCACAATCAACCACAGAAATAGATAAAGCCCCAAGCATCACCTGTCCTTAGAGCCTCCTTCTTAGCGAGAGAGAGAAAGAGAATGAGAGATAGAGAGAGAGAGAGAGAGAGAGAGAGAGAGAGAGACAGAAAGAATAACATGCGACTTGTCAACTCCTCCAAATTTAAGTCGACTTGTACTACAGGAGTTGACTTGTTGACTAGTGGACGTGTCTATTAATGCCCTAATACGTACATACTGTAGTATTTATGTCTCAGGGGGATTTTGGTTTCCTTTAATAAATAGAATTTTCTTTTTTCTTTCTTTTTTTTTTTTACAGAAGTGACAACAGTCATTAAGCTCCATAATCCACCATTTTATTTAGTCATGCGTATCTTTCTCTACAATTTTCCGGCGTCTAACTATGTCAACCTAAAGATTACATTGATTGGTTGTAGTACCGTCCTAGTGCATACAGAGGGATTTGAAAGAAAACCTTATAGCCCCGCCTCCCCTGCCTATGAAGCACGACTAGACCCATATATGAAATGAATGGGGATAGCACGGCTAGGGTAATTTATATATATATATATATATATATATATATATATATATATATATATATATTTATTTATTTATTTATTTTTTAATTTGTAGTTATTTATTTGTAACTATTAATTTTATTTCATTGTTTCTGCTACAAGAAGGATGATAGTGAAACATATGTTCTGTGTGGACCACTAATCTGTTTCACCGCTGGCGTCAGCACCACACAGCTGTTATAGACTCCTGAGTAGTTTTCCATATCGCAATACACTGTTTATCGCAGGGTTAAAACGACATGACACCATGACCAGCACAGGGGTTGAATCCCAAACAGTATGTATCCAGACTCTGATGGGGGTCCTTAAACCTGGTCCTAGTGGTGAAGATGTGGTTTATCTGAAGACTAGTGCAGAACCACTGAGCTATTTACACAACCATAAAAATCCAATAACTCTTAGTATTCAGATAAATGTAATGAAAAGATCTGATGCGTCTACATGCACTTCAGAAATACAATAATCGGTAAACCATGCTTTAGACATTTCAGTCCATTATTGGATTTCTTTCAGTGTTCTACGTCCCTCTCACACTCAGACGGATGCAGAAATGCTCGTCCACGCTATGGAGTGATTTTTTGGGGAAAATTAAGCATATTCACAGGAAAGTAATCCTGGGATATGCATGCATCTTTGGTTGTAGTTGAGCATGCAAACTCTAGTCCATTTGTACTTACAACATCAAAAATTACATTCACAAAATGAAAATTTATACGTACACTGTCTTCAGTACAAATACGGAATACACAGAGGGAAGAAAGTGGTCAAAAATAAGTCATCGCTTATGTTGCGACCTAGAAGGATTTCACATAATTTATAGTTAATTAATGTGAAAGAAGATTTTAGTAAGAACATTTTTATTTAAATGTCTTTTTTTAATTTTACATGTACATTACATTTGACACTGAAGGTTAAAGTTCATGATGATGACATCATCAGTGTGTGCGAGCGAATGTAACGGACAAAAAGAAGAAAGAAAACGTGCACGAGCTGGAAAAAAAAGAGAGAGCTGTATTGTTCATGTAAACTTGAAAAGAACTGAAAGTAAAGTTGTCTAAAAAGAAGACCCGAGACTTGTCTTTTATTTTTTGAGGGTGCAACACTTACGTCATCACGTCATAGGCATTATCCAGTGAACACAGAAAACAGATGGAATTCAGACCTTCACTACTCAGTCGATTTCACTTCTAGACGTTATCAGACCCAATGTGAAAGCTTACCTGACTTTGGTCCACCATGATGATTGCAAACGACTGCTCCTGTCCTTCTTCATCTTGCTATTGATTGACATTTCTTCTATTGATGATCCCTGTGGCGTGATGATGATGTAACTGATGACAAATTTTTCACCATTTTCTTCCATCCTTGTCTCTCCCCCTTTGTCTCCTCCAGGCTGGACTACTGTAATACCCTTCTTTATGGGATGCCCAGGAAAATTTCAGTCCATACAAAACAGGGTTTCTAGAAGGAATTAGTGAGAGGTTGCACCACATGGCAAGGGAGGGGGGGACCATAATGAACATGTTTCTTACCCTGTCCTTTCATTGTATTATGTTTGGAGGCTGCAGTTTTAAACAGGAAGCGATAATTGTCTTTTCTTCACCAGTTTCCTTTGATCTTAATTCGGAATTTGATAATTCCTCTGACATGAAAACAGATAATTCCTCTTTAACATTATTCCTGTCATTCTGCACATGCTCCTGGTCTTGTTGCAATAGCACACTTGATGATGCGCATATTTCGCATTGATGATGTTCATATTTTACATTGATGATGAACATATTTTGCATTGATTCCATGCTGTCACCATTAGTATGTTGATTCAGTCAAGCTGCTGCTTCGTAATTATCACAAAAATAAATACAAAAATGTCATATGTATGCATGTACATGTAGTATCTGACATTCCATGTTGATAGTTGAAATGAAACCAAAACAGGAACTGGACACGATAGTTTCCTTCACACCATCCAGATGTTAAGCGGCCGTTCTGTCCAATCAGAACCCTCTGTACTTCCAGCTCTGATTAACTAGAGCAGAATACATGGGAACCTTTATTCAGAATTAACACGAAGGAAATAGCTTTAATTCTGAATGATTTTATTCCAAATAATTTATTCTGAATAAAATCATTCAGAATTAAATCTATTTCCTTTATGTTTACATGGACATGTTAATTCTGAATAGTTTACCTCCATCTGTGTCTATGTGTCAACTCCATCCCACCCATTTTCATGTTCAAACCAAATGGATGAAACACGTCAAACCTTTTGTCTATGATGTTACCTGCACGAGACGATCCAACAAAAAACACTCCTGTTTGTTTGCACTGACATGTTTCATGTGGTTTTTATATGGATCAGATGTGAATCTGTGTAACTGTGGGTGATATGAGGATGTTTCTGTAAAGTGCCGCTTATCTTTCTGTTTTTCTACAGTCGCTTTTGGAACAATGCACTGCCGATACAAAAACACTGGAATCATCCTTAAAACGGCCTCTTGTCTCCTTCCACATCTGAGAATTTAATAATTCAAGTTCTGAAATGTGATCAAAGGCACAGACTTCATCACATTTCCAGAACGGTTTGTCACATGAAACAGATTTTTAAAAAGAAATTCTGGCAGCGAGAATTTGAGGCGATGAGTAATTTCAGAAGAGGAATGAGAGAGAGGAGGAGGAAACAGAAACAGGGAGGGAGTCAGACATGATGGAGGTCTGGGCAGGAAGATAAAGGGGCAAGGCTTCACTTGCCTTGCCACCCCCCCCACCCCCCCACCACCCATCCTCCTGCCTCCATGCCAACTTTCATCCAACCAAAGACAATTTTTCAAAGCGTTATGAAAGTAGGCCACAAAGTTTGGAAAGAGGCAGTGCTGATGGTGGCGTTGGCGATATGTGTGTGTAGGGGGTGGGGGGTTGCTTCAGAGGCTTCACCCCTCCTGCTGAGGTGATGAGTGCTTCACACCTTATCTCTCATCTTCACACTTAACCAGATTGAAGGAGCGTTTCGTCCAAACCGACATCAACAGATGCCGTTTCTGTCGCCATGGCGTTGGTCGACATCCACGCATCACAAGATAACGTCTGTCGTCGCCAATAACAATCGACCGCCGCGACAGCTGTCAGTGATGCATGATGGGAGGTAGAAAACATGTGGAGATGCCGGAGGAGATTAAAGGGGGTGCTATTCAGAGGAGGTTTCTTATCTGCTCCACCAGAATGATGACGACAATGAGGAGGAGGAGGAGAAATGAGGAGATGAAGATGGAGGCAGGACAGAAAACACAGGGAAGAAAAAGGAGGCGTCAAGGATTTAACTTTTTGTTCAGGTTTGGAAACAGAACTAAAACATTTGGTTTGGCTTCATCGACATCACCTCAAAATATCACTTTTTACTCAAAACATTTATGTTGTAGCTGAATCTGTTCTGAAATGATTCTAAAGAGTCAGAAAATGGTTCTTTTATGTAGGTTCAAAAAATGCTTTGTTACTCTTAAAGATACATGATACCAGTAGATCCAGTCCTCCTCCAGGTGAACCAGTCCTGTAGTAGAACCAGTCATCCAGTATATCCAGTCCTTGGACGGTGCGAAGGCAAATTTAATTTTTATAACACATTTCATGTACAGGACAATTCAAAGTGCTTTACATAAAACATATAAGAAAATTAAATTAAGAGACATTAAAATATTTTTTAAAAACTATTGAAAATTTAAGTAAAAGCTCCAGTGAACAGTAATGTTTTCAGGCCTGATTTAAATGAACTTTCTTAGACCTCAGGTATTCAGGTAGTTTGTTCCACAGGTGAGGAGCAGAACAACTGAATGATGCTTCACTTCATTTGGTTCTGATTTTGGGAACACACAGTAAACCTGTTTCTGATGACCTATAGATGCTTCATAGGGAATATAATTGTTCTGTACTTATATAGCGCTTTTCCACCTACATGGTGCTCAAAGCGCTTTACCTTAGCTTCACATTCACCCATTCACACACACACTCAAACACCAGTAGGTTTCTAAGGTTCTGTCAGTCCTACTAGGAGACTAAGTCAGGTTTCAGTGTCTTGCCAAACGACACTGAACCAGGACACGTGCTGCTGTCATTGGGTGACCAACTCTACCAACAGCCCCGGCTGTGGCTCAGCAGGTCTAGGATGTATTTGGGTCCAAGGAACGTTTAGTGCTTTATAGACCAGGAGTAAGATTTTGAATTCTATCCTTTGACCCACAGGAAGCCAATGTAAGGATTTGAGGACCAGTGTGATGTGGTCCAGTTTCCTGGTACTGGTCAGGACTCTGGCAGCAGCATTTTGGATCATTTGTAGCTGCCTGATTGAATTTTTGTTTAGAAAAGTGAAGACATCACAATAATCTAATTGATTGAAAGAATTACTTTTTCTGTGTCTGGTTTGGACAAAAAAACATTGATTCGAGTGATGTTCTTCAGGTGGTAAAAGGCAGACCTGGTGATAGTTTTTAAATGTTTTTTAAATTTCAGGTCTGAGTAAAAAATTACACCATATTTCTGGCGTGGTTTGTAGGATTCAGTGACTTGGACTCAAGGTGAGCACTGACCTTTGACCTTTCTTTTTAAAACAATCACTTCTGTTTTGTCTGCATGAAGCTGGAGACAGTTCTGTTACATCCACTCAGTGATTTGATGAATGCATTTACTCAGTGTCAGTAAAGGACTGTAGTCATGTGAGGACACAAAAATATAAAGTTGTGTCATCTGCGTATGTGTGGTAAGAAATGAAATGCTCTATGATCTGAGCCAGGGGCAGGATATAGATGTTGAACAGGAGAGGTTCCAAAATGGACCCTTGGGGAACCCCACGTGTCACCTTTGTACTCACTGACTTGTAATTACCAACTGAGACAAAGTAGTTCCTACCCTGTAAACAAGATTTTAACCATCTTAACAGTGCCAGTAAGTCCCACCCACTTTTCCAGTCTGTCAAGCAGTATGTTGTGGTCGACTGTATCAAATGTGGCACTGAGGTCCAATAGTACCAAGAAAGAAGTTCTGGATGCATCATTATTTAGATGAATGTCATTTAATACTTTGGTTAGTGCAGTTTCAGTGCTGTGGTGTGTTCCACCACAGCACCACTGTTTTGCACCAAAAAAAGCATGCATTTGTTGGAAGACAGCTCTTTCAATGATTTTCCCAAAAATAGGATATTTTATATGGGCCTTTAGCTGCCTATTACTGAAGCATCCAGATTAGGCTTTTTTAGAAGAGGTTTAATTACTGCAGTTTTCAAGGCCTGGGGAAACTGCCCGATCTGAAGAGAATTGTTTACTCTTTGCACTAACACTGACAAACATGTTTTTGGGTAAAAACACAAATGTGGCTGGTGGGGGCGGGATATCCTTTGGTGGATTACTATTGGTTTATTTATGTTTGATGGACAGCAAAGCAAGCATACCCAATCAGAAGCAGAGTGGCCAGAGCCGCTTCATACACTTACTTAGCTGTTCGTCAAACACAAATAATAAGCCAATAGTAATCCACCAAAGGAAATCCCCACCAGTCATGTTTGTGTCAAAACTGCAATCAAAAAGTCAGGGAGCACAAATGAAAAGGCTAGAGTTGTAATCAAGGAAAACGGCAACAACCAAAACTGAGAAAGATGCAAAGGCAAATATTTTATACAATCTGCACATTTTTTTCATTGCATATTTTTTATTTGAATTATTGTTTTTCTATGTATTTATTTGATTTTTTGGAATTGATATTTTTAGCTTGCACTTTTAAAAATCTTCTTTGAACTTGATTCCATACTCCCTTAGCCAATGCTGGCTTCTACACTAATGTGTTGTAGAATAGAAAGTACAGCTAAAAGATGATGTTTGGATTTTCGAAACATTGGATGTAAAAATGTGTCACCAGTGACACAATCGTCTTAACCCCTTCAGACCTGAATTATGTTCCTAGGTTGTGTAATATATAAATATATAATAATTTTTCCCCATCCCTATGCAACCAGAAATGAGAATAATTTTTTTTTGCATCAAAACTCTTTAATTGTTAAATATTTTGTTCATTGTAATGGACATTGCGTCCCAACAGTTAAAATACCAACATTATCACATTGACATCACGTGTATGTGTGTGTGTCCGCAGAGACATATCATGCTATAACTCAATGAATATTTGAGATACCACCATGGAATTACATGGGCATATAGATATAGCTAATGTGCATCAGATACAATGACCCATTTGAGTAAAGGTCAAAGGTCAAGTTCGTGTTTGGCAGAAAGGTCAAAATCACATTATTAGCTTTAATTCAAGAAGGGGTTGTCATAGAAACTTGAGATTGGCACAAAACACAGGTGAGATTAGGCATTCTCTGAATATTTGTTTTGTTCTTTTGTTTGGTTACAATTTACCACAGAAAACAAGCATGAAATCTCTAAATCCGGTCACTTTAGCCTTATTTTCTGTGGGCATCTTTGAAACAATTTCTCTTTGACACAAAACCACCTTGCACTTGACTGAACTGTCATGTGAGGTCCGTTATAATGGACGCAGTGTCTGAAAGGGTTAAAAGGGTTAACACACCTCAGACACAATATGTTTCCCATCCTTGGTCAGGAAAGGGTAAAATGAGGATAAAAACAGCTGGATTATCTTTAAGTGAGTAAGGCAATATGTCAACCTTCTGTAAGTGCATGTAAGCGTACTAAGTGACGTGTTCTGAGGTTTCATCTCCTCGGGCATCTTTTACCCATCATCCCCCTCGGCTTCGTCAACATGTTGGCCTCAGACCCGCCTCCTGATCAGGTTCCGTGGATCTGTTTTCACTCGCCGTAGTGTCACATAGTGCCGAGCGAGGCATCCTTCAGCGAAACCAGATCCTGTTCACCTCTGGTTATAAATCCTAACGTTTGGCCGCCACCGCTGCCTGAGCTAAACCTGGTACTGTGTAACCTGAGCCCAGGCCAGGAGCGTGTTATGGGTCTGTGGGGGTTAAACCACCGCTGACCCTCCAGATCAGTTCTAAATATATCAAACCTGGCTCTGCCTCTCACCACGACACCCGATCCAGACGACGCTCAGTGGCCACGTGTTTCAAGAAACAGGAAAACACCAGTTCACTGCCTCCATGTTTATGCCACATGGAGACGAGGTGAGCCACGAAGGAGGTTGAGAACTACAACTAAACTCAACCTGAAGCAGATGATAAAACATGTTTGCATGGAACTGAAAGTAAATAAATAAAACTGCAGTGATTGGATGTAATGTATATTATTAAAGGGGGATTATCAATGGTTTTAGCATCGACGTGTGTTTATAGCATTAAACCTTTAACTCCTGACACTATAGCAATTCCACAGTAAAAAAAAAAAGAATATAATAAGAAAAAATATTAACAAATACATCCAAAATGATCAATAAAATGGACAAAAATGAATAATAAACACATAAAATAAGAAGTAACATGAACAAAGTAAGACACAAATGGTACAAAGTTGAAGAAGAAAATAATAAACTAAAAAACTAAATGTAGAAAAACAATTAAAATGAGCAACAACATGAACAAAAACAGCCAAAGTGATCAATAAAAAAAACATCAAAAGATGAATAATAAATAACAAAATAATAAGCAACATGAAGAAAAACACAAACAGAACAAAATTGATGAAAAAATTATTCAAAAAAAGCAACAGAATGAACAAAAACTAATAAATTTTTTGCTGTTTATTTGCATTTTTACAGTTTAAACAGTTCATTGATGAATCACTAGAATGAAGTAAAAATATGAAGCTGGAACATGGATGCAGAATGATCAAACAAAAATGTTTGAACATATATAAAATAGTTCTATAATGTCATAAAATGTAATTATTATTTTTCATAGTAAATATGGTAAAAAAAATCAAGTCTGTTGTTTTACTTTTTATTAGAACACTCCGTTTTAAACATTTATTACATATAACAATAATGAATTTTTGCATATATTGAAAATTAGGTTCTTCCTGAATTTTTTTTCAAAAGAATTGTTAAAGAAGACATTTTCAGATACTGCTATTGAACAAACGACATAAATAAATCTCGGTGACCTGTTATAACAGTAGTCACTAAAGGGTTAAAGTTTAGTTGAAGACATAGTCGGACCTGATCGTCTTTACTTTGTTTCGTCTCCATCACCTCAATCTCTAAAAATAACCTCTGTCCTTTTACGCATCGACTCTGAAACAGGAACAAAAGGTCAAAGGTGAATCCTGCCCTCATGTTCACTCTGGACATGCACATGTGTTCATTCATTCACAGCTTTTAAAATAAACTGAATGAAGCTAATGGTTCATTTATAAGAGGTCGTACGATTTTAAAGTAGGACAGAGTGAATGCAGTGCACAGCGTCTGTTTACTCACATGATGAAAAACTCTGAGCCAGAGCAGAACAAAGTTCACATCACATATCTGGGATTTTATTTTCTAGTGTCTCAGTGAGGGAAACTCATTAAAACAGTTTTTCCAAACTTCAGATCAAGACTAAAATAAAGCTTTTTCTACGGAGTCGTCCATCAAGTTTAAACAAGAAGACAACATTATCATGAGCACATTTGCTTTTCTAATTAAAATACAATAAATGGAGGAAACAACTTAACAACAAAGATACTTAAAGGGATTATCCGGAGTACAATTTATTTTAGCTAAATTTTCAGATGATTGGGAGTACATACATATAGTTGACATCAAAATCACACCATTTGGATGTACGTACATTGACAAATTTTGATTTTGCCATTTGGAGCCAAACTGTGTTAACATGGAAGTGATTTGGGCATGTGTTCTTACCAACACGAAACACTATTTTTAGACCTCTTCTAAAGTTCTGAACAACATCACACTTACGTGGTAGTAAGTAGAGGGTCTCTAAAGACAAACCCAAGTGTCCTGAGGTCATCATATCATCGTCACAGGAGCCGTCGTTAGGAGGAAGGAATAGTCGATGGCGAGTGTAGAGTTACATGCTCTGGAAATTCACGATTTTATTGCATCCTTTTTTAAAAACATAGTTTCATCAGAAATTGAAATGAAGCTGTATGCAACAGCAAAGCTTAGCCTACTAACAGGTTGTTGTTTGTTGTCAAGCCAGCCACGATGTTTGACTAGTGTTTCATGCTTTGCACATGAACAATCACAGATATGAAAGCAAGTCTATATTTTTGAAAGGGTGGAATGAAATGAAATTGAAATGGCTCACATTAAAATATTTGCTACTTCACTACGGCTGTAATTAGCAACTTAAACAACATTAGTCACAAACTTTTAAAGAATATACACTTGCCTTCATATCTATGATTGATCGACGAGGTGTAAAAGATGAAATACTGTTCAAGCATGTTGGCTGGTACCTTAGATTATGGTGTAAAATAGTTTTGAATCCTTCATTGAGAGTTCAGGCAGTGCTTTGCGAACTACTCCATAGAACAGTACGTACTGGAATGGAGCAGGAGCACCCAGAGGGTTAAAAGGAGTAGCTAGGCAACAGATTTGTTGTTAAAAAATTTAATTTATTTTTTGGTGTGTGAATGACAGGCAATCCTGTCAATGGAATATTCTAGCAAATGAGCACTGTGACCCAGCACAAACCCACGTCCTATCTGAGCTTTTGCCCCCGTCATTCTAACAATGCGCCAAATGCTATAAGTGCAGGGATGCATATGATGAAAATAAAGAAGTGCTGGGACACATTGGAACTGTGTTCCAGCACTGCGTCCACCTCTCTTTAGTATATTTTATGATGTGGCATGTTATATATCCTCCTGTGGGCAGTATAAGGCACACCTGTGCACTAATCATGATGTCAGATCAGCATCTTGATGTGGCACACCTGTGAGGTGGGATGGATTATCTCAGCAAAGCACAAGTGCTCACTATCACACATTTAGACAATTTGTGAACAGTGTTTGAGAGAAATGGTAATGTTGTGTATCTGGAATGAATTTTAGATCTTTAAGTCCATCTCGTGAAAAATGGGAGCAAAAACAAAAGTGTTGCGTTTATATTTTTGTTGAGTGTATATATATATATATATATATATATATATATATATATAAAGGAAATGCAAAAGTAAGTGGAGAAAATTTGACTATTTGACTACATATTTGTGACAGTTGGTGTTAAATAGGAAACAGCTCAAATGAAACAAGTGCTTCCAGGTAGAGATCTGTGCGGGACAGAATTTCCAGTCCCACCCCCTCTCACTCCTGCCATATTTTGTCCTGCTCCTTATTATTGCAAAAACACAGTTTTGGTGATCTTTACCATTGACCTACATCCACCAAAATGTAATGAGATCTATTCTGGACCACCTCACACCTTGGCTGAAAAACTCTTGGAAATTGATCCCGTAGTTTTTTTGCATAAAGTTGCTGACATACAAACAGACATACAAACAAACAAAACTGGATCAAATACATTACCCTCACTCCCGCATTGGGGGGCGGGGTTACAAAATATGGAAAAGACACAATATCACTGTGGAAATAATTGGATTTAAAGTAAATAAATAAAACAGATTTTCAAAAAACCTTTCCATTATATTCTAATGCCAGTTTTCATATGTTCTTATTTTATGTTATTTATGCAGTAACTGAGTTCAGTCTTCATGTGATTTCAGGTGTTTTACTCTGTAGATTAAATCTCCAGGTTTTCATGGGTTAAACTGCAGTTGATGTGTTGCCATCGGTTACACTGGTGCATCTCAACGCGTGTGTACATTGAGGTCAAGGCAGGTTTTGTGTTTCACGGTGTCCGACTCAGATACTTGTGTTAAATTTAAATCCATTTGTCCAGAAAAAGCCAGCGCTGGGCTTCGCTGCCAGGTGTCGACTGGATACGGATGCTTTATTTAGAGCCTGGTTTGGCCGTCGGGTTAAGTTTAGCTTCCAGTTTACCCATCGGCCCCCTCTGTGCTGATCGGAGGGGAGTGGGGGCTATTTTTGCATCTGGCGTACCCTGAGGATGGTGAATGTTTGGAAAGTCAGTCCTAATTTTAGCACTAATGTTAACTTAACACCAGATAGAAAACCTTAAAGCTACAGCACCAGAGCTTTTCATTGGTTGTATTTTATCTCTGTTCCTAAAAGTTGTCCTTCGATGTGTTTCACTGATATCAAATAAATAAAGTATGCACAAACACAAACACAAACCAAACCCATCCATATTTATACCACATTAAATCCCCTTTAACGGATCTGTACTCAGACTGTGGGGCTGTTTTTTTTCTCCACAGTTTTCTTTTTCTCCACAGTTTTGTTTTTTTCCACAGTTTTCCTTCCTTGGTGGAGGAGTTTGGCTCCTGGTGAAAGTAGGTCGACCACAGTGGAAGCTTGGCTTTCCTTCTCACACACACTTCCTCGCTTTGGGTTTTCTCTGCAGGAGGAAAAAATGGCCTCAGTCTGTTTTTCCAGGAAAACACTCTGATGAATGAGACACTTTTTAATTAAAGCTGAGCTCTTTCATTCCGCTCTGCTCCTTCAAAAACACATTACTGCAGGAACACTGCACTTGCTTTAAGCCATTTTGTTTTCATTACATGTCTCATATACTGTATGGCTGTGTTCAAAACCACATACTACATACTTCCATACTCATACAGTACTATTCATACTACATACTGCCTACTCAGTGATCAGACAGTATTTACACTGTAGCATACGACATGATAACCCACAATGCATTGTACTCCTATCCAAATAAAAATCGACAGGATGAAGACCACTTTACTTGAGCTCTAAACTCTTTAAATACGTCAGTTTATTGATTTGAAAAAATCTGGTGAGAAAGTGCTATTTACAATCTTGTTTGGAGAAACTTCGCAAAATACTAGCTCGCCATAGTGAGAAACGCACTTCCGGTTATTTCCACAAAATAAAA
This sequence comes from Siphamia tubifer, assembly GCA_020466265.1. NCBI lineage: Eukaryota > Metazoa > Chordata > Actinopteri > Kurtiformes > Apogonidae > Siphamia > Siphamia tubifer. The sequence continues at coordinate 39,797,100 of CM035783.1, read as the reverse complement.
CACCCCTTTCCCTTTCTTATATGAAAAACCACACTGATAAATCTGGGCTTTTTACTTTGTAAACAAGAAGCAAATGTAAATGCAAACTACTAACTGCTGTTGGTGTTGTCTCCATGAGGGTGACGATCAGACATCACAACACATTGCATCTTGGGTAATGTTAGTATGAGTAGGAAGCTTGTGATTCATACTCAACATTTCTGCTGAATCTAGTATGCATCTGGGAACGTCTCACATACTCAAAATTTCATACTGCCAGTGTAAACACACTGCATACTCAAAAAGTTAGTACGAGTAATCGGTAAGTATGTGGTTTCAAAGACAGCCTATCCGTTTATTTTAACACGGGCACAACATGTTAAACTGTATTATCTGCTTTCATACTCTCATACTACTCATTTTAAACAGTATACCCCCCCACTCCCCTGTCCACTACAATGCCCACTAAACCTATCACAGTAACTTTTTAGATTTGAATAATAATTAATAGTAATCCATTTTATTTAAGGTGTCTTTAAAGACACTCAAGGACACAGTAGAAGAATAAAACAATCAGTAAACTACATTTAAAAATACAACACAGGTTCAGGAGTCACAATCATATTCTGTTTTCTCAAGTTAACAATGCCAGATTTAGGACGATAACCCACAGGATCACACTGTTCGACCATATATGGTCAAGGGGGTGTGGTCAGTCTACATCTGAAGAGAACAATGATCAGTTATCAACAAGTTAATGAACAAATAAACAACAAAATGGTCTAAAAAAAAAGCCAATAAGAAAATCAGCTTAATTCACAACAATACTCTGGAAAAGATGTTTAACATGTACTTCAGTTGAAGTGTTGTTCATTTGTGTAAATCAAATCTTCATTAAATATATGTATTAGATTATTGTCTATTTAAAATGTTCAAAAGTCTGACTTTTTTCTGTCTATTAAATGCTGCCTTCATCCCTCCTCTTACTCCTGTAGTTCTTCTTTTTTTTTTTTTTATCGTTGTCTTTGGCGAAGCGCCCAGACTCCAAATATGCCCCCCCAACCACCATCTAAACATATCCAACCCCTGGCCGTCCAGATAACTTTCCATGAGGCTGTGACTGACACCAGAGTTTTTGCCCTTCCCACAAAACCCAATCCCATCTCGACCAAGATGCGGGGGGTGGGGGGTGGTGGTGGTGGTGGTGGGGGGGGGTGACGGCTCTGCTTCCTAGACATGATTCATGGCTGGGAACCAGATGTTGGGGGGGGGGGGGGGTGGGGGGGGGTGGGGTGCAGAGCTCAGGCTGTTACTAGACCAGAGTGTGTTATTTTATTTAATTTGTTTTTTTTTTTTATCTCTGAGGATGATGAGAACATGAGGAATCCTATCCTATCCCACCCAGCCCCACCATGCCCTGCCCTGCCCCCCCCATATGCCTTGCTATAATTGTGAATGAAAGGGTGGGTTTACATTACACTGTGGGGTTCACATCCACTTTATGGAAACAAGTTATTATGATACAGCAGACGCCTGAAGTAGATGAAGAATGTTTATATTTAGAATGTTTATTTAACCTTTTCCCAAACTTACGTCCTGGTCCAGGAACATAGATGACATTATTTTAATAACACCGTCATCATCATCATCATCATCATCATCATCATCATCATCATCATCATCATCATCATCATCATCATCATCATCATCGTCCTCATCATCATCATTACCATCATCACCTACAACACTATCATCATCATCATCATCACAATCATCATCATCATCATCATCATCATCATCATTACCGTTACCATTACCATCATCATCACCAGAGGGTCTGTCTCCTCCCACCATCACCTCAGGCCTTTTTTTCAAGAGTTTTTCACAACAGGCAGGAAGTTGAGAAAGACGACACTGCAGCCAGAGGTGTTAAAACATCACATAATGGACAGACTGGGAGGAGGAATAGATGGAGAGTGGGAGGAGCTAGCACAGGCTAGATCTGAGATGACCACAGGAAGTTACAGACAGAAGGATGTGGACATGAGCAGAACCAGAGACGAGGTCGGGTGTGTTCTTTCTGTATGACTGGACTTAACCTGAACCACAGTCCACATGGAATCTAGAATAAACAGGTTTGATTTAGATGAGCAGACTGAGTTTTGGATGTGTCCATGGAAGATCTCAACTCAATTTTATTTATAGAGCACTTTAAGAACAACCAGTGCTGAAAGAAAGAGTTATAGATTAACCATAAAAACAGAACTATAAAACCAACTATATAAAAATAATAAAAACACTAAATGTCCTAAAACAAGAGCAGTCTGAACATAGCCTCAGTCTGGTTTCACATGTTTTCAACAGAGTCGACTTCACAGTACACTCTCAGAAATAAAGGTACAGTTGGGGTACAAATCTGTACCCTAAGGCACAATAAACTCCAATGTACCCCCAAAGGTTAATAGTTGGACACATTTGTAGATTTCAGTGGTATCCCCCAGGGTTGTTGTGAACCCCTTCTTTGCACATGCCTGTGCTGGGACATGCAGAGCTTTTACCATTCCATGTTGTTGCATTGGGAGAAGGCAAAACGTGGGGCAGGTGTGGCTCAGAGCAGGTTGTCCAATGACCCATGCCCAGTTCACATCCCGACTCTGGACCCTGAATTGCTCCCAGTTGGTTTGGCAGCACCTTGCATGGCGACAGCCACCAACTGGTGTGCGAATATGAGGCTAATGTAAAGTCCTTTGGATAAAAGCGCTATATAAGTGTACATTCTTTTCTGAGAGAGTATTAGTAAATCAGTTTGTGATGAAGAGTTAAGACAAGTTTTACAACTGGCTTCTAAAAACAGGGGTGGAGGTAACAGGAACAGTCTAAAATGTTTAAAGTAAAGAAGCTTAATGTTCCAAAAGTCCAATCAATCTTCACCAAATTTGTTTACAAAATAAGAGAGAAGCACTCTGAGAGCACAGACTTCCACCAAAGCAGCCCCCCCCCCCCACCACCACCACCAAAATCTAATCATTTTTTGATCTCCCCATTACCACCAAACCCTAAAAATTTAATCAAAATCCATCCATAAGTTTTTGAGTTATGTTGTACACTAACCAACCAACCAAACAAACAAATGAAAACACCACGTGGAGTGTGGTAACTTCTCAAATCATACGAAATCTGTGATCTTGTCCACTCATGAATACATCATTATCATGTATTACCATGTTAAATCACCAATACATGTTGAAAACACCAAATCTCTGCTGTGACTTTGACATGAAAATTCAATATGGCATCAGACCAAAAGTAGTGAGTCCATTCAGCTGAAACTCGGTCTGTTTCATCCTTGTATGTGTCTCGTTGTACATGCCAAATTTTAGAACAATCCATCAAGAATTGGCTACGTTAGTGTGTGAACATTAGATATGTGCATGCACACACAGACAAACAAACAAACAGACGAACCGTTAAACCAACATAACTTCACAAATCTCTGATTCACAAAGTTAACAAACCAACACTGGCAAAAACATAATGTCCTTGATGGAGGTAATAATAAGGCCTAACATAGACAGTATCCATAACATTAGGGTTTTTGTTTGAAACCTTGCAGAGGTGAAAGCTTGGACATTTTTACAGATGTCCATGAATACTTTAATGATGACTGTCTTTAAGCTACATTAAGCTTTTTTTGTATATTGTGCACCCATTTCAATGCACATAACCTCCATTAAAGTGGGCGTGACTAGAGATGGCCACATGAAATTGGGCGGCGATCAAAATATTTTTTCTCAGTTTTCTGTAATATTGTCAAGATTTTCTTCTTTAGTTTGGAAATGCTTTCTGCAAACACTCCACTCTACGTCCTTCTCAACCTAATAATAGCCTACCTATATTGACACAGCTTTGTAACCCATCACAATATTGTAATTCTTTCGTCTATTATTAATAAGTTATCATTCCTTGATACCCAGACGGGGGCCTCAGGAATCCAATGAAAACAACCACCTTCCTCATCTTTCCAAGACTCACAGATGCGTAACCTGGTGTTATTGGAATCAGGCTGTGCTGCCAAATTTGCCCAGATATGACAAAATCATTTCTTGGTGTAATCCTGCCGAGCCAAAGCTTTTTTCTTCTTGGGGGCCATGTTTTTCCGATTGCAATGACTTTTGGGAGATGCACATCATAGAATAGCAAACACCAGGGACTTGTCGGCTCCTCCCTCAGGCTTCAAATGTGACCAAACCATTTTGTGTATGACCCTGGATTGGACCCTGACCTGCCTGTGCTTACTCGTACTCAGACTGTGAATGCTTATCACCAACTGTATTTGAGCCTGGTTTGCTCCAGCACACAGGTTGGCTCCTGGAGAGATTATTGATCATACATTTCTGAAGACCTGTCGTGTGCTTGTTTATTATGTTGTGTGATAATACATACCCTTTTACTTATTTCTTGGTCTGCCAGTACTGCATTTGGGTTCTGTCTGAGTTCGGACATAACAGCCGTATAAACTCTGCAGACACTGATTGGTCAAACAGTTGTCTCTGTGACTCTGCCCCTTTACAAAATACAGATGCAGAAGTTGGCAGTAAATGTAGTGGTGCATTAATCCACATGACAGCCCATAATACTACACCACGGTCGGTTCAGGAGAGTCAGTATTTGGTGGCCGATGTACAAATTCAGAGGAAACGTAACAAATTTGTTTATCAACAATTCCCTGACCAGATGATTTGGAAGTAACATTTTGCATCACTATGACGTCCAGGTTCTGTAAAGTACTATCCTGTAATGGAAACGCTCTCCAGGAATAATGAGCTGAGTCAAATCGGTGCCAGTGGAATCCTGGCATAAATGACATTATGTATGGACTGCACCCTCCACACTCCAAATGATTGACCAGATAGGGAGCCATAGCACTGATGGTACTGCTGGATTGTTTGAGTTAACAGAAGAACTCTATGCCCTGATCTGCAGTTCCATGCAGACAAATTGATTACAGAAGCTGCACAAATGTGATCGGGAAGTTTGCTTGTCATGCTGTGACGAAATCACATTTGCAACCTAGAGCAGTTATTTTCCAAACTGAATTAACCTCAATCTAACCTAACATGTAAAGCCGAACCATTTCAAAAACGTTTGTACAGCACAAGTTCAATGTAAGTATCTGAGGGTAAAAAGGTAAGTCATTAGATAAATGAACACATCATTAGCACATACATACAGCTCTGGAAAAAGTAGAACTGCTAAATTATTACTTCCTCTCATTTTACCACTTACAGTATAGGTATGTGTTGGAGTAAAATTAACATTTTTGTTTTATTCTCTAAACTACCAACAACATTTCTCCCGAATTTCAAATAGAATTGTTATTATTTAGAGAATATAATACCAGAACAGGACACATGGTCAGAATAGCAAAAATAAGACTCAAATAATGCAAATGAAACCAGTTCATAGTGATTTATAAATAACACAAAACTAATGTTGTAACATGGTAAGAGTTGATAAATCTAAATATTTGGAGGAATGATCCTGATTTATAGTTACATTTTTCATGAACTGCACTTATATAGTGCTTTTCCATCTTCATGGTGCTCAAAGCGCTTTACATTAGCCTCACATTCACCCATTCACACACACTCATACACCAGTAGGTTTCTAAGGTTCTGTCAGTTCTACTGGGAGACTAAGTCAGGGTTCAGTGTCTTGCCCAAGGACACTTCGACATGTGGACAGTCACAGCCGGGACATGAACCACCAACATACAGTCATTGGACAACCCACTCTACCAAGTGAGCCACAGTCACCCTGGTTTCAGCCCAAATGATTCATGTGTCTTTTCTCTCCTCAGTTTCTGTTGAATGACTTAATGCAGATCCTGGAACACAAATTCAAAAAGCTCAGTAATGTTGAATGGTTTGTGTCCATCCATGTTCCTGCAGACGTTTTCACAGTGGGTTCAGGTCAAAAGATTGAACTTAACATGACAGGGTCTGACCCATGACCCCTGATAGGGTCTGGATCTGCTGCTCTGACATCCACACTTTTATTCATCTAACTGAGACCAGGAGCACTGACCTGATAGAAAAACCAGGAGCACTGACCTGAGAGAAAAACCAGGAGCATTAGCCTGATAGAAAAACCAGTACTCGGAGTTTGGGAAGATTGTCAGAGCATTAGTCCAATAGTTTTCAACAGGTAGTTTTGGATTCACATTACTTTTCTGGTACTAATAGAACTGTTTTTGTATATTGTAAGAAGATAGTAATGAACACAGTAGTGGTGTTTATTCTTCTGCATCTTAAATAAAACATGGATCAGATGTTTATTCTGTAGAATATGGCAGTGGTGTGGACTTGAGTCATGTGACTTTGAATCAAGTCTGACTCAAGTCATGTATTTGAAGACTTCTGACTCAACTTGACAAAATGTACAAAGACTTGCAACTCAACATTGACTTGAACTCAATGACTTCAGCCTCTTGACTTTAGAAGACTTGCATCTTCTCATAAAATTGGAAGGAAAAAAAACATGGCCACGCAGTTCTCAGAAAAAAACTCCAGGTTATCTGCTTCTGGGGGAAAAAAGCACCAGTATCGTATGCATGCTGAGAGTGCGCACACACAGGACAAACGCATTTCAAAGTCCTGCCCCCAGACAATACAACACGCCAGTTGGCACAGTGATTTTAAACCATGCACATTTTTATCCTCCTACAATGCTACAGTATAAAGCAGGCTGATGTAAAACTTGGAACAACCATGATATATGGACACATGTGGGAGAAATAACACTGAAATTTACATAATTATCATACATTCAAGTAGACAGTTTTAAGATTTAAAAAATTGCATTAGAATAATGTTCGAGTTCCTCGTGATTGGGCCACGACACCATAAGGATAGGGCTGCGGTGGAAGTCGCCGGAGGCCTCTTAGCACAATATACAATGATTGGTTGAAATGCCCTCACCATGCTGCTGCTTTGTATTGGTAGTCTTGACTACAGTTCATGCACATTTCCCACAGAACTCACGTTTGCAGCTTTTTGCTTAATTTAAAGGCAAGTCACACCAGCGTATTTAGATGTCAAATTACATACATGCTCCACATGTTAGCAGGTTTCAATCCATCAAGGTGCAGGTTTACATAAAAGACCCTGAACCTAAGGATTGTTGAGTTAAGGCTAATTTATGCTCAGAAGCCAAGTAGTCTGCGAAGTGTCGCAGATATGTTATAGAGAAGCCAAAAAGACAGGTCTCTGATTGGTCCATTCTACTCTACATGCATTTTCGCTTCCCAACTTTTCCGTCTTGTTTTGCATACATGATAGATACTATACGTAGACTATCTTCTACGACACGTCCTTCGCCTCTCTGCCAGCTCCAGTACCAATAGTTCTTCGATTTCTAGATTTCTCAGCTTCACCTACAGCAACGTGTATTATCGTCCAGTTGCCATTGTTGTTGAATGACCTTCTCTTCCTCTGTAACCAGAAGATAAATCCTCCACCCACCACACCCACACCCTCTTGACCACTATCCTAGCGAGGTTGTGAGACTTCACTGTGCGTTGTGGCGGTGAATAACAGCACATATCATATACTCCCCGCACTGCAAAATTTGGTATAAATTACAAATATCTGCGACAAGCTAACTGCGGCATTTTGCTACAAGAGCATGCAGAGTTGTTTATTTGTAAACTGATCAGGGTGCAGCCAAACCCTGAATTTTGTCTCACAGCTTAAATGAATTGCACATTCTGAACTCAGGAAGCAAAGGGGTCAAAGGTCAGAAACAGACCTGAGGTGGTGACGGTGCGGAGGCCGAGCAGCCGCCACCTTTTGATGTCGACCTGTCACGTCCCAACTCGGCCTCCTCTGCGTGCGTTTCCTGTCTCAGCATTTGAATGAGTTGTCTGATTGGCTCTAACCTGCGGCAGGATTGCAAACACATGTGTGTATTTTGATGCCAAATAAAATACAGCTGATGAGAGTAATGGCGCATTTACATGTAGTGGCGGCAGTGGCGGCAGCGCTGTGTAACTTCAACTCTGTTCCAGTTTCACAACATCACAAACACTGGTGATTCATTTTACTAAGTGGATGTTACATAAGTCACTCTGCACCGACACTGCAGAAAACACACAAGAGCTGATCTGCAGAGCAATCACCCTCACTGACTCAACCAAGTGTAGGAATGTTGCTGGAGGCGGTTACCAGGTCAAAGGTCAACAGCTGCTGTCCATCATAACCTGTATTTATCAAGCTTTGCATGTCAGAAAAGAAGCTTCAGGCTCCTCTGATTTTTACACGTTTGTAAAAGCGTTTCATCTCCTCTTGGGGTTCTTTTAACATCACATTCACTAATAAATTCTTCTCATATTAGCTGTTTGTTTAAACACATACATTTTCCAAATTGCACATATTTTTTTGTGATGTCTAGCTGTTTTGCCCGTACCTGAACAAAAAAGACTCAAGAACAGTTTTGATGCTAAAGAAATTGTTGCACATATACAAATAAACTCTAAATATGTTCAAAGCTCATTGTGTATCATGAACTATTCAACACCTGCACAGCGTGTGTGTGTAACTGCACTTTTTACTAATTAAAAAAGTTTTTATTCTTATCCTATTTGTCTTGTGCACCTTCAAAGGGCTGCCATTCCCAGCTCCATTGTACATGTACAATAACAATAAAGACATTCATTCATTAGGTAGTCGGGACACTTGTAACATTACATATTTGGAATAAATATATTTTTTATTGTAGGTATTTATTTTGTTGTGTGTTTTTTTTTTTTTTTACATTTTGCATCTGTTTGAGGGTCTGTCATAACATTTGATCTTCCTTTGTGAGTTGAGTCACCAATTGGACTTTCAGTATGTGTATAGTGACAATAAAGAATTATGTTTTATATTTGTGACTGTTGTTCTTTAAAAGATTTTATAAATCTGTGTTTTATGACCAAACACCATGAGCCAATTCACATTAGCCTTAACTGGATAAAAAAAAATACAGTTATCACACAATGTTAGCATTAGTAGTGCCCGGCAAAGTAGACTTATTTTCTTATTATTTGTGAAAGAAAAATGTAGAAATGGACCAGATCCATTATCACGCGGTCCAAATAAAACCACTGACATCAGGAGAAAAATGTCAACTCAGTAATTTTCTAAAGAATTTGAGTGTTGAGTTCAGTGTGTCAATGGGAGGCTGTGTGGCGCAGCCCCTAGTGGCCAACAGGGACATTACACCTATAATAGAAGAAAGTGTTCATCATTTTGAAGGTGAAGTTCTGAACCTCTGGAGACAGAATCCACAGCTGATTGGCCAGTGGAGTTTCTGACTCCTCCCATCATCACACCCCATCAGACAACATTCTGACCACACCTCCCCCTCCTCCTCCTCCTTCTTCTTCTTTGATGAATGCAGAACTCTACTGCTACGCCTGTTTATTTTTAGCCTCATGTCGGGGAGCGGCAGCATCCTCCGTCGACCACAGTTCACATGATGGATGGAATCGTCTGAAATTCTCCTCCTCCTCCTCCTCCTCCTCCTCCTCATTCCTTCTTTACTACAAACTGGGGCAGAAAAACCTCGGCTTGTTTCATCACACATGAGAAAACACATAAAAGCGCTTTGGATTTTTTGTGTCAAATCACTAAAGTATGTTTTCACCAACGATGGAAATGGAAAAGACAATGACAGTTTGACGATAAAGGACGTGAAGTTGTTTAATCTGAAGGGATTTAGCTTTAACACCGATGACTGTAAAGACTAGTTGAACAAAAGAACAGAAAATGTAAAACAACGAAAAATCAAGATGTGACAGTATTTTTATTGGACAATATTAAACAGACTGTTAGATTTAACCCATCATCACTTTTCTGATGATCTCTATATTTAACTGTTCCCAAGTTACTTATCACCATTTATTATAATATCATCCTCTGTATTTTGCATATTTCAGTGCAAATCAAGTGTTTTCCGAAATTTTATTCACTGATCATGTTGATGTTCATTGAAGTTCAGAGTAAATTACAATACAATACAATATACTTTATTGTCCCACTTGGGGAAATTAGTTTTGGATTCAGCAACTGTGGCACAAATGGCTTGACAACCACAATGGTAGCAGACAGTATCAACAGGCACACCATCACAACAACAATTACAGTACATAAGGATAAAATCACACAATAAAAACAAATAACAAAAACACATAACAAAAACGTCATAGTAAAAACATGATAAGAAAAATTGCACCATCTTCAGCCTCAAGCAGCATTGTTTAAAAACTTTATGGAAATAGGAACAGATAACTTCTTAAAACGGTTTAGTTTGCATTTATGCAGTCTATACTGTCTGCCTGAGGGCAGGAGCTCATATTGTGAGTGGATGTAATGGTTCAGTCACTATCGTCTGAGCTTGCCTAAGGACTGTATTCTTATATATGGACTGATAGTCAGTCTTTCCCATCGCCTTCATGGCTGTGTGCACCAAGCGAGCCAGTTTGGTTTCCAGCTTAACCGTCAGGTTGCCAAACCAGGCTGGCATCCCATAACTTTCTACTACCGCTTGATAAAATAAAAACATGATGCCCTTGTTCACACCATACAGTCTCAGTCTGCATAGAAAATGCAACCTCTGTTGCAGACGACAACACAAATTTTCCACGTGGGTATTCCAGCTAAAAGAATTGTCTAAATAGACACAAAGATACTTATATGTGGTGACCTGTTCGATGGGAACATCATGTATCCCCACAGGACTGTGATTCCCAACTGATCTTGGGTCTAAGACCACCTCTTTAGTTTTTTTTAAATGTTCAGGGTGAGCATCACACCAATGCACAAAGGGCTCTATTTCAGAAAAATAAGAGGAGTGGCTTGAATCTTTGTGCAGCAGGCTGAGGATGGCGGTGTCATCAGAAAATTTAAAAACAAGGTTCCCAGGGCGGCTATGTGTGCAATCATTTGTGTAAAGTGTAAAAAGGACTGGTGAGCTAACACCGGTTCTTGCAGTGCACCTGTGCCCATTGTTTTGCACTCTGAAAGGGTACTGTTAATCCTTACCTGCTGACTTCTGTTGGTTAAAAATGAAAAATACAATTTAATTAAAAAGGGGTTGACGCCCATTTGGCTCAAATTCAAAGGGTATTATATCAAAACAGAGAAGAAGTGACGAAGTAATGTATCATTAACTGAACGTAACAATAAATAATTTTGCTCAACTGAGTTCATCTTATTGATTGCTATTGACACCATTGGCTATTATTGACAAATGAAAGGTCATGACTTGGGGATGCATCATTACATGACATCACAGCTGTGTGGATAAGGATTGGGTTTTTTTGCTTTCAACAGCATGAGCCTCGTTTAGATGAGATGCAAATCATTGATTTTATTTACTCTGGATTTAATATATATATACACACATACATAAAGTGGTGTCCGGTACAACAAAACCTCATCCCCTCACACACATTTGACCTGATTTTCTCTATTGCGTATCATTGTGAAAACACATTTTCGGTGACTGGTGACCCTATATCAAATCTACGTATACCAAATAAGTTTTAAATCAATTATATTAAAACTGTTAAATTACTGGACACTAACCATTTTTAAAATATTTTTCTTGACCTTGATCTTTGACCTAGATCGACAAAAATAGATCCCATACCACAGATGACATGGATGAAACGTTTTATCAAATTACAGCCAATTTGCTCCAGAAATGTGGTCGCTAGAGTGCAATCAGACAAACAAACACACAAACAAATGCTAACGATCAACATACTTGACCAAATCTTGATTTTGGCCAAATCTTGATTTGATCAAGTAACAAACACACAAACTAGAAGGCCACGCAGAGTGTGGTAACTCCATGAATCATATGAAATCTGCGATCTTGTCCAATCACAAACACAGCATTATCACACATTACCATGTTAAATCACCAATATATGTTGAAAACCATAATGTGAAAATTCAATATAGCATCAAACCAGAAGTAGTGAGTGAATTTGGCTAAAATTTGGCCTGTTTCATCCTTGTATCGGTTTCCTTGTACACGTCAAATTTCAGAACGATCCGTCAAGAAGAGAGTTCTTGATTTGGTCAAGTAACAAATGGACAGACAAACAAACTCACTCAAAAACAACACTCCTCCCCCCTTTGGTGGTGGGGTAAAAGAAATTTCACATGAACTAACAGAAAATGCTACTTTACAATTTTTTTTTAGAAAGTATGTGCTAAATCTTACATACTTTAATCAGATGAAACAGAAAACAAATGACAAAAGTGCTGGTTAACTCATGTTTTAAATATATATGATGGTGTGCTATTCCACATATATGGTGGTTTATGTACATGTATACAATGGATTTGTAAATATTCCACTAGAAAGAACCAGTAAAGTGAATGGATCATAATGTGCAGACAGTGTTTTGAAGTAGATCTGAGACCAATATTCATTTGGACTAAAACCTTTTATTTTGTTCATTCTAATAATTTCACATTTTGACCCCAGACTTATCTTGGGAACCAGCATTTACAGTAAGACTTGAGTTTTCTTTATCAGTAACACACTTGGTAAAATTTCATTAGTTTTATTCTGGAAGCATTTTACTTCTTGACCAGTGACATCAATGGTTTTACTCATTCTGTCTCTTGTAGAAGATGTGATTTAAATTTATAAAATGAGTATTGTTATATATTTCACTGCATTTCTTGATTCAATAAAAACAAAGTTTGGGAAAGGCAAACTCTAAGCTCTAAAGTCAACCTGTGATATTCTACATTTTCAGATCACACATGCTCAGACTCTACAGAGGATTTGTTGACATGAAGTGAAACCTCGAAAATGTCCAGAGCAGTCGTCTTCTTCTACTCTTAACATCGGGTGATATGACAAACTGCTGGAGCTGAGTGCGGAGGAACAGCAGTTTGGAAACCTCATGACTCCAATGAAAGTAACCCAGACTATAAATCCTGTTTTCCATTTCCACACACACACACACACACACACACACACACCACCACCACCACCCCCTCCACCCCCACCTCACAGAAGGAGCAGGGAGGAAATAAAATGTGTGTCCTTGTTTGGGAGCAGCAATGACCTGGTTTTGCCTCCACAGTGCCTCCATTCAGCTGATCTTGACATGAAGGCTTGCATATCCACGGTTTCTGCATATCAGGCCTGTTTTTAAAGCTCTGGTGTTCCACAGGGAATCCTTCTTGGACCCTTTGTGTTTATGTTAATGTGTTATATATGAGGAGGTTGAAGTGTATATGTTGATTCCTCCAGTACAAGACCAAGTGTTGCTGGAGTGACATGTTATTTATTTGTATTTTACTGTACATTATTGAGTGATTATATTTTATGCTGAGATTTCTATATTTTTAATACTTAGCTTATATATGCATATTCTATGAAGTCATGGTTCAGTGTCTTGCCCAAGGACACTTCATGTCAACAGCCAGAGCCAGGATTCGAACCGCCAACCGTCATTGCACGACCCACTCTACCAACTGAGCCACAGCCACCCATAAACAATTATACATGGATCATATTTTCCATGTATAATTGTTTACTTGATTCATTCATAAGTTTGAAAAAGGCATAAAATGTGTGTTCTTGTTTTTATTTGTAAGTGTAGTAGAACTATATTTTAATAGTCATTTTTTTTAAATTAAGTTATTGAATCTTTCCTTAATACACATATTTTATTTATTTCACAATATACCCATTTTGGAGTGGTTTAGGGCTTAGATTATTGTGGGGTTTTTTTTTTTTTACTAGGAATGATTTATGGACAAATGGGATTCAGAGTTAAATATTTCCTGCTGAACATCTGACTTTCACAATCCCTCGGTCTGGACTTTGTCTCAATAACAGCAGTTTACCTTCTGCTCTCAGTGTCACATATCAATATCAGCACATGTACAGTATGTTGTAACAAGGAGATAAGATCAGGCATTATTTCACCATGTAAAGGTCAGATAACACAGAAGAAGATGACGCAACATAATGTACGAGATTTGACATGTACTCAGAGAATCAGAGTTACATCTGATGACAGGACTTCTACATTTGTTGTTAATATATGACCTAAAAGACCGAAATCATGTTGTTTTCTATAAATGCGTATGCAGCCAGTGGAGGTGACAACCAACTTTCAAAGGCAACATGTATCGGTAAGTCGAGGTGACCCATCAGATTCCAAAAAGAGCGTGGAAAAGTTGTTTTCAGGGGAATGACAACTTTAATGTATGTATGGATCTGTATGAAAACCACTGATCAATCACCATAAACAAAATCACAGCAGAATATCATGTTAAACCAGCCTGAGTTCTGGGTTTTCCTCCAGTCTAAAACAATATTATAATGTTTTCATGCATATATACCTGTTAATGTAAACGGTGTGTTTCAGTCCATAACTACTAAATGCAGACAAATACATCCTGGTTTACACAAAAAAAAATTAAGGTGAGGGGAAATTGAACCTTATTAATGTTTGTGAGTCGACAGCTTTTTACCTGTTAAATAAACAGTAAAACTGAGTGTTTTAGCCCAAACTACAGGGTGTTACGTTTACAAAGAGCCCATTCTTTTATCTGTAACTGTTGTACCTAATGAACAACTGGAGTTTTAATTTGGACAGAAATTTTTCAGGTGTTTTAACCAAAATCACCTCAGAATCCTAAAGGGTTAAACTGAAGCCTTAATGGAAAAGGTCTGATCTCTACAGTATAAACTGAAGTCTGTCACAGTTCCAGTTCATTCCTCTGTGATCTTTTATCTCAGTGGATTTCGTGTGTTTACTCAACAGACCAAACCGGATTCGAGGTTCAGACTGATATACAAATGACATAAACAGATTTTATCATCGACTTGTGAAAGTGCAGATAAGAGCTGATGTCGGCATTCACAGATCTAATGTCACAGGGAGGTGGGACTACATGAAAGGGGGTGTGGCCCAGGGGGTTCAAAGGTTCGACTCTGATTTTGGAAATGACCCAGATATTGAGCGAGTGGAGTTGAAAGCAGCTGTTACACATTTACCCGAGGAGGTGGATGGGAAGCCCTTCTTCCTCCTTTAAGGAGCCTCGTGCTAGGGTATTGTAGAGGGGGGGTGGGGGGTGGGGTGTAATTACAAAGCAGATATGAGGAAAACGATCTACCCTACTCCCCCCCCCACACACACACACACACTTAATACGGCCATGCTCCGCCCTGCAAACACTAACCACACTGTAGTTAAAGGCTAAAAGTGGAGCCCGGAAAGACAGCAGCGCTTTGCCAAAGGAGACATGAAATGGCAAGACTTCAGGAAAAACATCAGAAGAAGAAAGAAGAAAGATGTTCCACAGGCTGCACAAGAACACTACGGCTGTGTTCGAAACCACATATTACATACTACATACTTTTATACTCATACTATTCATACTTCCTAGTGCCTACTCAGTGATCTGACAGTAAGCAAAGCGTTTACACTGTAACGTACTATGCGATAACCCACAATGCATTGCACTCCTATCCAAGCAAAAATCGACAGGGTGAAGCTGATTTCACTTGAGCTCTAAACTCTTTAAATACATCACTTTATTGACTTTTTTGTAATCAGGCAAGAAATTGCCTCTTTAGATGTTGTATAAATACCACCTAGTGATAGTTTTATTTGAAGGAATTTGGCAAAATGCTAGCTAGCCATACTGAGCCACATGCATCCGGTTATTTCCATAAAATAAAACACCCTTTTCCCTTTCTTTTATGAAAAATAACAGTGATAAATCTGGGCTTTTACTTTGTAAACAAAAAGTGGATCTACACACAAACTACTAACTTGACACCACTGTCCATTTTTACTTGGAGCTACCTGGAAACATGCTGGCTAACGGGGCTCTGGTAGATGTGCAATAAAATATTGGCTTTTGGTGCGGCTGTGATCGCAATTTGCCCTATGTGGGATAATGTTCTCAACATTTTCTCATATCATTGTCCTCCTTCTAATTCTAATTCAAATCTGCTGTTTGTTTACTGAGTGTTCTCCTTCTACGGCGCCAACCAAAAGAATGCCAATGCGAAAGCGTCTGTAGCACCACCTAGTGTCTTGGAGTCAATATCTGTTTGACTTGTTGCCTTCTGGGAAACGTCACAGGTCAATTAAGTCTCACACCAGCAGACTGACAGACAGTTGCTTCCCCTGGTCAATCCACACAACAAACACCCGAGGACTCATATGCACTCACTGAAGATAACATAACCTACAAACGGCACTTTTTAAATTTAACTAGCATTAGAGCTTTGTTATCTTTCAAACTTTTAACCTTATTGTATTGTTTTAAAATGTCATTGGTTGTTTATTTACTGCTGTTTTCTATTCACCTACTTCTTTTCATAGTGCAGAGTGGCCCCACCAAACTGCAATTTAGTTGTAACTTGCATTCTATTCTATTCTATTCTATTCTATTCTATTCCATTCTATTCTATTCTATTCTATTCTATTCTATTCTATATCGATTCTCTCACTGCACATATAAACTGAGATTTCTCAGAAATTCCAGTTCAGTCCTTAGCTTAATTATTGACAATAGCTGGACATGTAAACATACTGAGGGTTATTTACAGAGTTAAAACCTGAACATGTGGTGAATGTAAACGCTGTTGGAGAGTAAAGACTGTTTTCAGCTGAATCATCCAAACCCAGCACTAGAGAAGGAGGAGGAGGAGGAGGTGGTGAAGGTGAGCACTGGCCTCTGACTGCAGCTGTACTCTCTATAATTAGCTGTTGAGCCTCCAGTGCCATTAATCAGTGAACTCCCAGCAGCCAACACCAAGAAAGGAACGCGGTGTGGTGTTGACTCTTTATCTGGAAAAGAGGTTTACGGAGCACAGGCCCAAATATAGCAGGCGGCGCTGAGAGGCCTGGCCCCGTTGCCTGGATATCCCTGTTGGAAGGTAAACAGAAGGGGGACGCTGGGGCTGCCACGTCAATGAGCTGGCAGGAAGTAAAGGCCAAAGCGTAGGGGGGGGGGGGGGCAGCCCTTTCATCCAGCCCGATGATTTCCATCCTGAGCAGCAGCAGGACACACTGAGCCCATTTACATGGACGCTAATACTCCCATCATTATCTGATTTGTATGTTGTATGTGCATTAATCTCAGAAATGAGATTAATACACCTGTATTTTTCCCTTCTGTTTTCATGCATGTAAACCTGTTAATTTGATTTATTTAATTCTTTTACATCTGCACGTGTGGAAAAACCATTAAAAGTACTATTCAGACAAGATTAGATTTACAGCGGGGTGGAGAGTAATGTCAGTTTATCACATGACCTCTGTAAAATAAATAAGAACAAGAAATCTCCATAATATTTATCTGATTTGGGAGGAGTAATCTGTTTACATTCTTCAGTCACATCTTTGACGCTGTGCATGTCCTTCTGTTTTGTACTGCGTGTCTCATTCAACATTGCACCAATCAACATGACGAAGTGTGCGAAAATATTGCAGTACATTGTGACGAATACTACATATATCTTTATCAAGGGTCACATTTGCACGGGATTAATATTACCTAGGGTAATTTCTCCAGACTATTTTACATAGGGAAAATTGTACATTTCACAGACATATTCTGTTATGTTTACTGACATAGCGCAAACAATTGGACTAAATTTCTTGCTAATTATTACTTTACCCCATGTCACTCCATCAAACTAATCCTGTCCGGATTGTACTAAAGTCATACAAAATGGAGGTGACATCTTCAAAGACAATACCATATTTTCTGAAGTAAAAAGACCTTTCAGCTTTAGGTGAACTTCAGGTGATAGTATTGTTTCCCCAATATGTCCATGTCAACCACTCAGTACATTTACACTTCGAGAAATTTGACTTATTGCCTTAGTCCAACTGCTATTATAACTAGCCTAGCTCTGGCTTTATTTCCTGTACTAGTGCTAATATAACTAGCCTAGCTCTGGCTTTATTTCCTGTACTAGTGCTAATATAACTAGCCTAGCTCTGGCTTTATTTCCTGTACTAGTGCTAATATAACTAGCCTAGCTCTGGCTTCATTTCCTGCACTAGTGCTAATATAACTAGCCTAGCTCTGGCTTTATTTCCTGTACTAGTGCTAATATAACTAGCCTAGCTCTGGCTTCATTTCCTGCACTAGTGCTAATATAACTAGCCTAGCTCTGGCTTTATTTCCTGTACTAGTGCTAATATAACTAGCCTAG
Organism: Siphamia tubifer; assembly: GCA_020466265.1. Lineage (NCBI taxonomy): Eukaryota > Metazoa > Chordata > Actinopteri > Kurtiformes > Apogonidae > Siphamia > Siphamia tubifer. Next base: position 39,778,857 of record CM035783.1, on the reverse strand, counting down.
CTCTGGCTTTATTTCCTGTACTAGTGCTAATATAACTAGCATAGCTCTGGCTTCATTTCCTGCACTAGTGCTAATATAACTAGCATAGCTCTGGCTTCATTTCCTGCACTAGTGCTAATATAACTAGCCTAGCTCTAACTTTATTTTGGGTCATCGGTCTCCTGTCTCCATGCGTAGTTTGTCATTTTTCAATCACTATCATGCTTGCTTGTCTGATAACCCTCAACCCCCCCCACCCCCCCGCCGCCGCCAAACCCACTACACCACTTTCAGTGTTGCTCCAGGCTTTAGACCAAGCCCAGTCTGTATTTGCCATGTGCTCCCAGGTCATTGTGGCCTGTTCACCTGGAGGGCGTCCAAATCCAAAGGTCATTCAGCCCCCACATGAAAAACCAGGAGGCCGACACACAATGGTCTGCACGGCCACCGCCACGTCAGCACTTTCACAAATCCACCCTCGGGCTTCATAGACCCCCACCACCTATGTACATAAACACTGCAGACCCTCTGTGGCTTCAGCCAGACTCTGTATTGGCTGTGGATGAGGTTCAGGGCTGGTGGTGGTGGTGGTTGGGGGGGGGTGAAGCAAGAATTTTTACTAAAACCTTAAACAATGGACAATACTAATCAACCTAAATGAAACGGGAGGGTTTTTTTTGTTTTTTTTACTATGTATTAATCTTTTGCTTTGCATAACTTCGAGCTGTTTGAGTTTTCATCTGTTGTTCTCTAATGATATGTTCTATCAACTTTTACTACATTTTCAAAGAATTCACTGTAGTTTCAGTTACTTACACTATTAATTAATATGATATGTTTCCAATTAAACTGTTAATTTACATGTTACTTTTTACAAGGAATTTCATGATCTTTCCACCATGAAAAATGCAAAAACTCTGCATTATTCTTTAACTAAACCTGTTGAATCTTTATGTAAATATACTGTATTCAGACACATTTAACACAACTGCACTGAACATGCATGAATAAACTTGGCTACAGCAGTTCTACAGGACTATTGGTTTTTATATTTGTCCTATCGTTCTGTTAAATATTTCATCTCACACTGTTTGTACAATTTTTGTGAAGATTCTTTTTTGGGTTTGTACACATGTAGGTATATAATAAAAAACTGTCTACATCAACAAACTTGGCCAATAAAGCTGATTCTAATTCTGATACACTATTAACTGATGCATAGTATTTTTAGAATAACAGAACAGTTTGCATAACACTTTGAGATGGGAAGTAATGAAGTAGAGGTATTTTGTTAATGTACTTAAAAATATTTTTTAGGTAATTTACATTCTATAAAAATTTGATTTTCTCACAATAATATCTACAAACATCAAATGAGGTTTTGCTGGTAATATAAATAAGTACTTTGACACCAGAGTACTTGAACCAAGGGAATGGCAAAAAGTTGAAGAGGAACCAAGTGCCGAACAGATGACGGAGACATCAGCCATGGCACAGAAAACCACAACCATAACTCCACCCAGTAATGAGAAGTCCCACCCAGTGACACTGATTGGCTCCTTTGTTTTTCATAAAGTCTGAACCTCACGATACTCAGATGGTTGCGTGAGCCTAACGTGTAGTTCAGCGAAACGCAGCCAGATGAAGTGAGTCAGGTTAAAATCTTCTGCCCATACCCACAAAACTGAGTAACTGTAACCTGATCAAACACATTATCTACACAGTAACTCACTTTTAAGGGCTTTATTTTTGGATACTTTGGATTTTTCCTTGTCAAATAAGTATTATTTTATTCATGTTATTTTATTCATGGAAAATAATGCCGTCTTACTTTTTACTTTATTACAACTGAGAAGTTGTACTTTTTACTTTTACTTCAGTAGAGGAGTTCAATCAGTACTTTTAAACTTTTACCAGAGTACTTTTTCACACAAGTAGCTGTACTTCCACTTGAGTACAGAATGTGAGTACTTTTACCACCTCTGACTGAACTACATAAAGGTGTTTGTTTTTCTAGTGGGACTAACACACCCAAACAGTGTGATTAAAGTGGATCTAGTCCTGCATGTAAACGGACCAGTCAGACTGGAACCAGACCTGGTGTTCTGACCCGGAACACAACATCATCACATCTGCACAATAATTAGAGCAGAGAAAATGTACCATATGTACAGATTTACACCATTATCCATTGTGGTTCCACATTATCTCTGGGCTGATGATTGATAATGAACTATTTACTGTTGTTCCCTCGTCCTCTGAAAGGGGAGAGGGGTATTGGTTTTGGTTCATTTTGTTTTATTTGGCTGTTTGTTTGTTTGTCAACAACTTTATGTGAAAAATACTGGAATGAATTTCTATAAAATTTTGGGGAAAGGTGAAAGTGGTCCAGAATAAATCCCATAAAATTTTGGCGAATGTAGGTCAAAGGTCAAGATCACCAAAATGTGTTTTTGCTATTATCAGAGAAAGGGCAAATCAAGAATTCCCTTTTCATTCCTGTATAGACAGTATAGACACAGTTTAGATATAGCTTCTTTGTGCTCTCACTGTTGATGTGCATTGACATCAGAACTTCTCTAAGTTTCTCAGTTTGTTGTTTACGCATCATGTAGCGTTAGCTGAATGTGTTACATTACTATACAATGCACCAGTGATGCGCGGGTTGATGTATAAACGACCCGTAATGGACCGCTTTTTTAACTAACCAGCTCAGACCGCAAAAAATATATTTGAAAAGAACGGACCCGACCCACTTCTCGACCCGCATTTTAAAAATATAATCAGTGGTCTTTATCAACATCAAACGACCTTACTCACATACCTGCATTTATTTCCGTGTTAAAATCCGATGTCATTGGGGTCGGCAACCTGTAACATCCAAAGAGACATTTGAACCCAAACCTTACTTTTTTTGTTTGTATGTTTCCGGAGCTTCCACTCTCCCAACTTGACTTTCTCTCTTGCTCCCTCCATACTGTGACCACATTGTACGTCACCTTCACAGACATTCGGTTAATGAAGCGTATTTACCAGGTTATTTTAATCTCAAACGACCCGACCGCAACCCGTATATATATTTTTTAATGACCGGTAACTGCGGATGACTGCTCACTTCGGGTCAGTGCCGTACACCTATTCAGCCTGTTGTTCTCTATTCAATTTTTTATTTTAAATTGCCTCAAGATTAAATTTCTGTTCTTGGTGTTGGATTTTATCAAATAAACCCCCCCCCCCCCCGCAAAAAAAAATGAGACTTATACTTCCGTGCAAATTATATATGTTTTTTCCTTCTTTATTCTGCATTTTTTGGCTGGTGTGACCTATACTTGGACAATACAGTACTTAGTAAGTCTGTGTAGGTTGTTATTTGTGCAGGTCATTGTTCTTCTTAGTAGTTCCAGGTTCAACTGGACTGGTTTAACTCTCATGAAAATATTTTGTCTCTCATCCAAGAGATTGTTCAAAGGAGCTAAACCAGTCCAGTTGAACTTAGAACTATTGAGAAGAATAAATGTACTTCATGATGAAACACAGACTACATTACCTCATTCATTTGGTCAAATTCACTTGGTGTTTTTGTGTCTGTTGTGATAACACTGTTCCACATTTTGTCCCTGATCATGTTTAGTTACAAGATCCTTGAATAACTACAATGCAGGACAAGTGGCATTAGCCAAATATCCCGTTGTTCTGTCATCGTTCATCTGCTGCTAAACCCACACTGTACAGTAAAGCCACATTAACACCTAATGATGTTTACAGATATTTAAACCTAAAAGTCCACAATAAGGACCAGAGGAAGATTTACTGTTTTATTAAAATGACAGTTTACATTTACATTACATTGTATATTTTCTGGTTTCTTGGCATTCTGTCAATTATAAGACTTTGTTGAGTGAGTCTTTGATCTTATATGTTCTTATAATTCAGATATGTATGACTGTTTTTAACAGTAAGTTTTCTGTATGGAAAAAAATGGATGTCTAATTGTTATTGCATGGCCTTTTTGGACAGTTCTTGCATTACATCGTTCACACCATGACCATGTGACATGTAAAACCTTGAATCTTGAGTCATTTCATCGTCTATATTTGGTCCAGTTAGTTTTTCTTTCATAGTGTAATTGTGCATCACACTAAAACATCCTGTTGTCATCTGTGATTGTTAATTTGGATATTTTTTTATCATATTCTATTTATTTTTCTTCTGTGTTTTTTGATGCTGCAAAATAACCAAACCATGGTTCAATTTGATACGAACTTTTCTTGTTGGACAATGGATCAGGTGGCTGGTCTACGTAAAAATAAAACCAGATATTTGAGAATGTCCTCAGTCAGTACATTTACGTGCACTTAGATATATTTTGTAATTATTGCCTTAGTTAGTAGTTTTGAATTAGGCTCAGACCAGTAAAATAATAATGAGTCAAATTAATTTTTGATACTTTTTCCACCTATAATTTTTCCCTCAAAATGTGAATAACATCAACAACTTGACATATCTTAAGATTTTTTTTTTAATTTATTTTCTGCCTCAGTTTATCAGTTTGTCATTTGCACATGTGCAGAACAATTTACATTTCAAATACAAATGCACTAAACATTTAGTAACAAGCAGAATATTTGTACAATTATACTTACTTCTCTTCAGATATTTCAGGTGGTTCATATTTGTGCAGGTATTTATTCAGGTTTTTGTAAAAGGAAGATTTATTGATAATTAAGATCATATTTTACTGCTCTGACCCAGTTGAGATATAATTATTCTGTATGTAAAATCTGAATTAAAATAATTTTACACTCTTAATATCTTCTTTGTTATTCATCCTATCAGCCAGATTTGGTCCCTCGGCCTTATATTTGACACATGTGCCTTTTCTTTTTTAATCGGACTATTGGTGCTAGGTTTTTTTAGCTTCACTTCTTACTTTTGTATTTTAATACAATAACAAAAATAATAGGATAAAAATGTATAAATAATGTCAACTCCAAAGTTTTCTCTAGGCTTTTGAGCAAAAATATTAAAATTCCATTATGAAAATGTTTAGATTTATGAACTGTACTTGAACATAACATGAACAACCTGAAAATTCTTAAGAAAAATAAGTGTAATATTAACAATGCTGTGCTTTAGTTTATCATTTATACATGTGTGTTACAACTTAACGATAACAGTGGATTTACAAATACACACAATTAGTAACATTCACAATATTGGGTAAATTCCATACACATTTCAGGTTATTCATGTTTTTTGTAACTGGCAAGCCTTTTTTATGTATTTATTAATTAATTCCCCCTTTTTTACACTAAAACAAAGAAGAACATTTTCATTTTTCACAAATTATTGTTTATTACGATTATGATCTGATCCATTTTAGATTGATGTCAAATAATTTTAACTTCCTTAATTATTAATATCTTCTGTGTAATTTTTGCATTTCACAAATTCATCCCAGGGGCCAGATTGGACCCATTGGTGAGCCGATTTTGGCCCCCGGGCCACATGTTTAACACCTCTGATTTCAGTAAAGGTGTTGAATCAGTACTTCTACTTTTATGAGAGTCCTTTTTTACTTTTGTACTTCTACTTATGTAGAGAATGTAAGCACTTCAGCCACCTGTGGTAGTGGGTGGGTCCGTGGCATGGGTTCCTGTTTCTGGAGTTGTGTGCAAGTCCCTGGGGGCCGTCTTCCTTGTTTTTTAAGGCTGTTTGCTGTTGGAGGTGAGAACAGCTGACGTTTGTTGTTTCTTGTCGGTGTGTTTGAGTTCAGGACATGTTTCCTCCAGCCCCGTCCTGCAGAAACAGTGGGTGGGGGGGTGAGGGACAGCTGAACAAACACAGGGAAACAGAGAGATGTAGAATAAGAGGCCAGCCAGGGTGGGGTGGGGTGGTGGGGGTGTCTCTAACAGTGCCACGTAATTTGAGTGAATGTATTAATCTGAGGCCACTGCCGCTCAGCCTTCTGGGTGTTGAGTGTCTGCCACAGATGAAAAGAAATGAGCTGCCTCTGCTGGAATCTGAGGCCGACCTTACGCTTCACAGAGGGAGGGGCCCGGATCTGGTTCCTGTGGAACACCTGATTGGCTGCTGGACATCAAAGGGATCAGTGGAGCAAAGAACGGATGCAGTTTAACCCTTAAGCAGATTTTTATTGGTCGTTTAAAAACATGTCCTATAAATACTGAGATTTATCAAAAAATATAAGAAATACACAGAGGGTCCCAATAAAATAAAAGTTAAAATGCAGTTAAACCAAATGCAGTAAGCTTTTAACATCTGTCTGTGGAAAATATTACATTTAGTGAGGATATCATTGAGCCTCAAATATCTTAACTGTTTAATTTAATGAATGTAATTCATCCTTCTGCTTATGTTCTTTCAGTTGTGCATTTCTGAAGTTCCTAGTTTTTTTTATGTTTTTACCTAATACCTTTACAATTGAATTGACATTTTCTTACTGTAATAAATGCTGCTACTACTAATTTATACTAATCTATACTAATATTTACTTGAGAAAGTGATCTTACATTTGATACACAACATCATAAAAAGGCATTAAATTTCAGTAGTAGCCTATAGTAATAATGTAGCAGTATTAGTATTAGGAAACTTAGCATTAGAAACTTGATCTCTTTAGTTTGATAAAATGTAGGTTTCCTGTTTATGGGGTTGTAGTACAAAAAAAAAAAAGATATTCATACCTTTTAACAAATGAGCAGTAAATATGTTCAATATTTGCTCACACTGGCATAAACTAGTGAGCCTTCTTAGCTAAAATTAGCAGCATGTGAAAACACTTTATTTCCATATTTACAGCAGTTTAATAAGAGAAAATAGGAATTGATAACTTGTGGGTTTTATATATATATATAAGAATTAAGTATTTTATTTGCCCTCATGTCTTTTTTAGGTTTTGACCTTTTTGCAAACTGTAATATTAGCTAACATTAGCGAGTAAGCTACATGTAGCTAGTGTTGGTAAATGAGCTAACAGCAGGTAATTAACAGCCTCATAGCATAACTGCCCCTATTTCATAAGTTGTTTTTTTCAGATCAATGACGCAAAACAAAGCACCAGTATTAAAGAGTAAAGTTATGTAAATATCACAAATTAGCCAAAAATATGACTTTACCAATTATGTATAAGACAGTTTGTAAAGCACAATTTAGTTTAGAAAATTATTCATCTGAAAATCCTCAAAGATTCAAGTTTGAGAAATTATTTGGTTGAATGAATTAAGTAAGTGAGAGAATAAAAAACAATTATATACACACTAATTTAATTAATCAAAATTCATGTGCCAGTTCAATTATAAGATGAAACAACTTAAAAATAAAACCATGTGAAGTCAGTGGATCACATCCATTCTTATTTATTGATACTGATATGTTTGTGTTTTAGCTGCATTAGTGATGAAATTATTAATAGACTGCATGTTTTGTGATTGCATGTTGATGTTAAAGCTTTTTACTTACTGTATAAATCAAGTGTTTTTTCACTAAAAGGATTTTTGCAGAGATGTAGAAATGTTCACTGTTTGTAAATTAGACTTTTAAAAAAAAAATTTAAAAAATGCTGCCATCATTGTCCCTGATACTGTGGTAAAAGTGTGTGTGATACATATAAGATCACTCAGCCTCGTCCAAACCTATAACTGTGAAAGTGTGTTTCAGGGTTTTTTTCCACAACGCCTGAAAATAAACAGCTTCGAGGCCTGTTGGTGGTGTAGAGGCAGTAAAGGGTTAAAGTTTTCCCATCCTCTGGGCTCTAGAGGGGAGGGACATAAAAACACACACAGGCCCCATTCATGGGCCGAGTGTTCAACCTTGAACAGAAGAAGGCGTGTTATTGCAGCCGAGGGGTGGGGTGGGGGGACGGTGACTCAGGAATTCCACGGAGGATCACGTGATCCGAGCAGGGCATTTACACCCCCCTCTCCCTTGATGGGCCCCTCGCTACCACTGCCGCTGCTGAAAATGTGAAAACATCCCAGGTGGCGGAACCGGAGCCATGTGGACCGCCACCGATGTGATGAGGTCACGTCTGTCTCAACTGCACCAATCCACAACAACACAAACTCCGTTGACTACACATGGAGATTTTGGCACAAACATTTAGGACCTTTAAAGACCTGAAGGACTTAATCTAAGATCTGATTTTGGTCTGAGCAGGATCAGAACATGACCCACATATCATTTGAAGCATCAACACATGTGACCGTAAAAGATGAAATGAATGCTTCTATTTTTAAGATGCATCAAAATTGTCAGAAATATTCCATTGTTTATGTTCACCTTAAGAATTCGCAAATTTAATTTGAGGAAGACAATTCATATAAAAATTTTTTACAATAATGTAATAGACTTTTACATTTATAGAAAATAAATGAATACTGAACACAAAAACTGAAGTTTTAATTAGGAAAAGGAAAATACTAATTAAAATGAGCAAAAACTCTAAATAGAGGAAAAGCAACGAAATGAAAATTAATCAAAATGAACAAAAGTGAACAAAAGAATTTATATAAAATGTATATAAATACAGAGACGATCATCAAGGAAATAAACAAAATAACCTGAAAAACAGAGAAAACACTCATGAGCAAAAACTTTATTTCTTGTGTCGTACTGAAATATTTAATGATTTGCTGAATTGATGGAAGATTTTTTTAAATGAATAGTTTTGTACATTGTGCAGTTTTTCATCTATTCGCTGCACGTTTCTTATAATGGTTCATCTTTAAGAATCAATTTCCTTCTTTTTATATTTAGTGAAACAACTGAAACTGAAACAACAACAAAAATGGTGCCTGTGAAATCTACAAAACTTTGGAAATGTTACATTGATGATTCAGAAAGTTTAGATACTAATGCCATCAGATGCTCCATCGGACAGAGCTTCAGTCATTCCTTCATCTACGTTGGATTAACACCACTGATTTACTGAATTTAGACTTGGGTTTGTTTCAAGGTCAGTTTGATGGTTTTACTTTATTCCATTTATTTCCCAGATGTAAAACCTTGTAATAGATTCAATGAACCTTTGAGCCTGCTGCTAAAATGTCACATTAACAGATATTTTTAATAAATGTGACTGAGTTTTTATTACAGTAAAGACAGTGAATGCTGACCTTTAACTGAGCAACAGGAAAAAAGTTTGCAGACTTTCTAAAGTGTCTGGATCGCAGTCTGTTTAGACCGAGGTTAGAGGCATTTACCAGTAATTCTTTTTTTAACCACCCACCACAGTCTGAGAGCAGCTTTGGCCTGAAGCCAAACACTGACCGACCTAAACCAGAACCATGACCCGTTATCAGCAAGATGAGACTGTGAATCTCCGTCCAACCCAACAACAAACCAGGCCTCAGAGCCGCTCGTCTCCACAGCAACACCCACATGCCATTCACTCAACAAAACATTGATGCAACCCCCCCCTCCACCACCACCACCACCACCACCGCTCTCCGCCCACCCTTCCCTGGAAGCCGGTTGGTTCCTGTTGGCAGGTATTGCATCACGGCTGATTCACCGTCAGGCCGTGACTGTCCTGGCAACGTGCCCGGAGTGGAAAATAAGCAAAGCAGACACTGGAGGGATTATTACAACGGCTCAAACTGTATTTGGCAAGTTTTAAACAAGTGCGTACATGTACAGCTAGAAGCATTTTTTTCTGTGGTTTTTCTTTATTTTTTCTGCCAAGTGCTCAGATTAGTCACATTCTGTCTGCAGAGCTAAAAGTACACAGAGTAGACTGAGAAGAAGTGAAGTCATGAGTACATACCTTTATCTTCAAAAATATAGAAACAAAAACGACTGGAAAAGGAAAATCAAAAAATTATACAGCCATGTTTATGAAGAGTCCAATATGTACACGTCCATCTGTCCTTCTGCTGCTGCCGTACTTTATTACAAAAGGAAAACCACAACGGCTTCACGGGTCCCGCTCCTTTTTCACCTTAATGTCTCCTGCCAAGATGGTGGCTATTTCACCCTGCATGAAGGCCCAGGGCACGTTGGATCCAACCAGTGGGCAGCGCTCGCCACTCGGGCAGTACACCTCACCAGTGGCGCCTTGCTGTTTGATGCTTTCCCGGGAACACGGGAAGCAGAACTTATGGGACGGCACCGACGGGCACTGGACAAAGTGAGTGTCCTCCAGCCGTTCGTGGCACAGGGTACAGCAGAGCGGGACGCTGCCAGGCGCCACAGATGAGTCCGGAACGCTCTGTGGTGGCACGAGAGGGTCCATGGCCGATGGGTTCCCCTCCCTTTGGCCCAGCCTCCTCTGAGACGGTGACAAAGGACTGCCGCTGTTCCGCCGTGCCCCCGCTGTGGTGGAGTGTACCTGGTTTGCATCCTTTGGCGAGCCTGTGCTGCCCGCATTATCAGTGGCGAGGATGAGCGCCGCCATAGGGGACTGGCCATTCTGTGCCATGGCGGCCTCAGGCGGTGTGGTGCGAGAGTGGGGTGAGATGGTGGAGGGCGGGGCGGCAGCAGAGAAGCCAGGCAGAGCGGCAGGTGGGATCTTCAAGACCTCAGAGGGCGACGGGAGCCACGGCTGCCCCTCAGCGCCGTTCATTTTTGGAGCGCTACCTTCGCCGTCCGGCTCCGGAGACGCCTTCCTCTTCATCGCCCTTGGGTGTTTGCCCCGGTCTGAGGAAGAGGAGGAGGAAGAGAGTGAGTAAACACACACACACCAACACCATCCTGAACAAATGCTAAAACGAACAAAGTCTGAAACAAAGACAGGAAAGGAGGAACTTCAGCTCCTCACAGGGAAACCCCAAGGAAACCATCATTAACCTCCAACATCAGGACATTGGTTCCATTTTACCTGGAGCCATTGTGCAATTCAACATAATCAATTCATCCTGTGAGTCTCATTCACATGGTTTGACTGTTCATCTCCATGACCAAACACCTTGACCCGGATTCTACAAACATAAATTCTGATAGAAAAATTTTGATTTACTTCAATTCTATGATTTTCTGACGTGTGGAACTTTACCAAACCTTTTCTGCTAATCTTTAACTTTTTAGTCGAGCATCTATGCTACCAACACAAAACATTAATTCATCCTGATTGAAATTAACCTTTGATTCCTAGTTTTCTGAGGCAACTTGAACCTTTCATTTGTGCAGCTCCAGAATGATTGTGTGATACACAACCCAGCGTTTCTTCCTCCATGTCTTGGTTGGATGTTAGAGACTGATTGATGCTTCAACATTAAGATAAAATCTGCCTCCAAGTCATTTCATTGTTGGTGTATTGCATTTTCCTGTGATGTGTAACACTGGTGTAAAAGTCAAGAGTCATCACTGCATGCTGTAATGTTGACACATGACGAGCTCAGCATGTTCTGCTGGTGCATTGTGGGAGTTTTACTAGGCCTTCAGCGTTGACTGAAGGTCGTAATCCGTGAGTCAGCGAGGTGGAACTCACTGAGTCACATGAACACTTGAAACACAATCACAACATCCTGGGCTTCTTTGCATCCAACATGGTTCATGAAACGGGGGCAAAAATACCCAACTACAACCAGACAAGGCAGGACTTTAAGGGTTAACAGCCTCTGGGTTGAGTTCATTTTGTGTTGTGTAAGCTTCTGATCTCCTGACAGCAGAGTTCAGCGTCCTACACGTCTACACACAACTTCTGTTCACGTCAACGTAAATGTTTTAACATTATGTGGAATAAAAAACAATGTACTGAGTTTTTATTTTGATCAATTTCACCATTTAACACACTTCAATGTCTTCATGTTTTATTTGGCAAAATCTTTGATATAGTTTTGGTCTCGTAGTTTTTACACTGCTTTTGTCATGTCTTGGTGAATATATAAAAACATTAATAACTAGTTTAGTTTCTTCAACTTCATGACCAAATGTATGCTTTTAAACATTTTAATTACATGGGTTTGACAGAATGATGTGTATTTTCAGGACTATTCACTTCATTTTAACAGATGATTAACAGAAACTATTTAATTTCATTGTAAATATTCAACAAGTTCCAGCTTCAACATCAGATCAGATAGTGGACCAAGAATGATAAAGAAATGACTATTTGAAAGGCAGTCCCAGTTCTGCAGAGCCAGTGTTCAGTAAATGGGAGTTAATATTCAGAAAGAACAGAAGGAGAAACTGGACTCCACTGGAGGATCATTATGGATCATGTCCCGAGTGTGAACTTGGGTCTAAACCAGTTCATAGACAGTTTTAAGTTTTCATCCTCAGGGTTAAAGGTCAGAGTTTGTGTGTTTAATAATAAAAAAAACTCACACACACACACTGACGTACATGTGAACTGAGACCAGCCCTGAAAGGGTTAAAACCAGGTTCACAGGACAGGGTTCTGGTTCTAACTGGACCGGTCTTGCGATTCTTATTAACCGGTGTCCTCTATCCACAAATGGGTTTATAGACATCAGCACCGGGACCCAGTTGGTCAGTGCCGCACAAGTCCGATTGGGTTCTGGAAAAACCTAGTCCCGCAGGGCAGGCGGTCCAGACGGGTCTTATACAGGCTCCAAAACCAGGATCCATAACAGGATCCGGTCCATTCAGAAACAGGCTCATGTTCAGGCCGGGGTCCTACCTGCTTTGGAGGCTCCAGGTTCGTATCCCATGACCCTCTGCATGGCCGCGTGCTCCTTCTTGAACCTGCTGTCGAACGTGTGCAGCGCCATCAGGTCCCGGACCGTCTTTCCTTTGCTCATCCAGTCCTTGTGTGTGTCCGCCAGCTCAGACATACTGTCCGGCCGGTGCTTGTCTTTCAGCTCCTCCGGCCTCTTGCCGTGCTCCCCAGGCCCTGGCGCGGCCAGGGCCACGGGTAGCCCCATCTGCGCCGGGCGGCCATTCAGCGAGTGTCCGCCGCCGTTCACCAGAGGCACCAGGTTGGGAGGAACCGCGCTAGTCCTACGGGGGTTTGGGCTCTGGCGGTTCAGCTCCGGAGGCTCGTCGGGTTTCGGGAACCCGTTGGGCACGGGGAGGCCATTCGCCTGCCTCCCGGCCTGGTACTCCGGCCCGAGCCGCGGAGGCCGCTCCGACAGCGGGTAGCGGTCCAGAGGCTGCGGCGGACGGCCGCCTGGGTCTCCGGTCGTGTGGTTAAGCTCCTTCCCGGGATGCTGGGACTTTCCCGGGCCCGGAGAGCGGCCCTCCTGGAAGCCGTGCGCCCGCTTTAGCTGCCGCGCGGTCTCGATGACAAACTCAATACGATCCGCGCCCTCGTAGTTGACGCATCCGCGGCACACGGGCTCGGTGAAGTCCCAGATCATGGCCCACGGCATGCGGGGCAGATCGCACAGATAGCACGACTGCCTTCTGGAGGCGGCCACCGCCGCAGAGGACATACTGGAGGCCCGGGCTCAATCCGCAGGGTCCGAGGTTCCGTGGCTCGATCACAGGCGCCAAAAGCAAAGAATGATCCAGAAACGGGACCGAGTTCGGGATGTTCCGTCAAGATTCGGCGGTCTCGCTCATCCTCCTCTGTCCTTCACCGCGCGCCTCCGTCTGAGCTCGCGCATACGACTCAGCTCGAGCTCCCAGCGTAGGTCGTGACGTCAGCGCAGATGCGCGGCTCGTGCTCCGGGTCTATTTACTGCTTGCTTCGAAAGTCCTCAGACGCATGCGCAAACCTCTTCGTCTGTCTTTATTTGCAGACCAAGATCGTGTGATTGTAAGACGAGCAGTCACTCTGTGAAACTAAGAGACACGGAAACTGAAATCTGCACCACAAAACACATGACGACTCGGAGAGGCCGGAAGTATCTGGTTACAGTATAAAATAAAACAAAATAATACAACTTTAAATAGGTAACTGAAAATCACAAAAGGAAAATGTGTTATAGTACACAAAAGAAATATATTCAAATAAAAAACTGTTACTCCAAATTAAAACAAAAACAAAAAAACCCTGTGTAAATACATAAATTATATGTTTAAGATGGCTTCTTCTCTATTGAAATGATGATTAATAAAAATGCAGAAATAGTATATTAAATATAGTAAAACCAAAAAAAGAAGTTTAAAAGTGGTTTGTTTGACACATGCTCCTCTTGTAACATGCTCTAATTCTGACTTTACATGTGTTAAATGTTGTTTTACAGGTATTAATCAGGCCAGATTCACATGTATTCATATTATAAACATGGTGACATGTCCCATGATACTTTACACCTGATTCTTAATGTAGTTTAATATTTTAACTAAATTTAAACCAATAACACTCTTTACTTTGACAATGACCCCCTTTATATGATTACCGATGAAAATAACTGTATAAGGCATAACATATGCAGACAGAACATGCCTCTACTCTGTTATAGTTTGTGGGGAAAAATTTGATTTGCAAGTTACTCATTTTATTTTATTTTACTTAATATGTGAAGATAAATAGCTGATTTTTTTCATTGTTTCCAAATAGACAACAACAAAGTGAGCTATGAGAATAAACAAGTCATTGTACATCCTTACATGCTTTTACTTTTTAAGCACCAGGATTTAAATCTAAAACCTGTCCTGCATGTCTTAGATGTCACCCTGATTCAAAGCAATGAGTCATTATCAGGCTTCATCAGAATTGATCATTTGAATCAGGTGTATTGAAGCAGGGTTGCATCTAAAACATGCGGGAAACTGGGCCCTGAAACTTTCAAAGATACAATAATGTTATTTAAGAAATATGATTTTTAGTTTTGTTTAGATTCTGTTTAAATTTGTCTAATATTTCATGATTTGTTGAAAACCTGATTATTGTTCACAATACTGACATTTGAGTGTGATCATGGAGGGAAATGAGCAGCATGTTGATCAGTTTAATGTATGAAATATTTTTAACTCAAACACAAACTTTAACTAGTTTTTACAAATATAGTAAAATAAAAACTAAAGGTTTCTAAAAACCAAAGGTCATTTAACCTTTATTTAACAAGGAAAGGCATTTAAGAACCATCTGTCATTTCCAACGATAGTGTGACCAAGAGGCAGCAGTATCAGGCAAACTAAAAATAAAAACCATCAAAACCATTCATTAAACCATTAAAACATTTTACGAATCTAAAATATCAGTAGGGGAAATTTGAACCTGCAGTTGTTTGTGTTTGAATAACTGAACAGATACTTATTTTGCTCTCATTTTGATACAAAATGTGCCTTTTTGGGTTTGAGTCATTTTTGTGGAGTTTCCACAAGGTAAAAATACATGTGCAATGTAATGTCTTGGAATAAAATGAACTAATTTGTCATCAGTGGGTATCAATGGTTTTTCGTATGGTTGAGACGTTCAGGACTGGAATTGGAGGCAGAGTGAGAACTCGTCTCTCTTCTCTCCTTTCTGCTCACAAGAGCCTGAAGAGCTTTTCCAAAAACCAAAGCCCTGAGGGTTTCAGGCGACACAGCTCAGCAGGTCTTTGAAATACACTTAAGTTTGGAAAAACAGTCCAACATTTGTGTCCGTATCATTTCCATCTACTCCAGAATCTGTCACCAAATAAAACCAAACTCTCTATTTGATGATTTCAAGCTGCACTTTTCCTCCTAAACTCTGCAGACTGAAAGCAACAGGTGTCGAACATGTAGTTGCTCAGTAGTCAGTCATCTGAACTGCTGTTATTAAATCACATTCTCAGTCACACACAGTCTCATATCCAGACTTGTGACATCACAGAGGCAACGGCCAATCAAAGAATTCAACTACTGTTTCCAGGTAAAACATAAACCTCCTCCTGTTTTCAGTCTGAGCTCAGACAAAGCAGACAAATAGGATCAGATCCAGGATTAGGATTTACACAGAAAATGAAATACTCAGTAGGCCTAGAAGAACACAGAAAACCAGCAACAGAGTCACAGAGCCATGTGCCCCCCCCTAAAAAAAGCTGAGACAAGAGGTAGTGTTTAGTGTTTGTTTATATATATATATATATATATATATATATATATATATATATATATATATATATATATATATATATATATATATATATATATATATACATATATATATATATATATATATATATATTTATATTTATATGAGACATAATTCACATTCAGTAAAAAAGTAAAATGAAGAAGATGCTCAGCCTCACTCCTTCTCCAAGCAGCCTGTATGATCTTATGTGTGCTGACCAAGTGTTAATTATTTTAGTTGTGAAATTTGTTAGTATATTATTGTAAACAGAGTATTGATTTCAGCGTTTTCACCTGTTTTTGGTCAAGTGATTATTCTTTTGTTTTTTGTTTAGCTTTTTTTTAAAAATTGTTTTTATTGTTCAAAACTTAAACAGACACAAAAAAGGTCCACTTCACACAGAAAACCAAAATGTTCTATTATACAAAGTTTCCCTATACGCCACCTAGACATCTCCAACAGAAAATATGGTTAAGAAAATAACAGTAATAATTACATGGAAGTATAATGCTTGCAATTACATACACCTTATATGCTTTTCATTTGTTCCCAGAAATTGTCCAAAAGTGATTGTTCTTTTGTGTTATTTCAATAAGAAAGTCTTGTGTTTTGAGACATTTTGTTTGTTGTTTTGATTACACCCTCCCTAACACCATTTATTAAAATAATTTATAATTGAATTGAATTTGAGTTCACAAATTTATTTTGTGGAAGCTGGGAGAAGGAGGGTAGCCTTTTGTGTTCTATCCTAGTTCCCAGACCTTTTCTGGACGATATGTTGATACAAGTAAGAATATAGTGGGTTACTGTAGGAATAATACAAATATTTTCTTTGACGACAGAGCTCTGTTAATCATCCTTTAATGGTTATTCAGGACAGTTTATTTTTATTATTCTCCTGAGAAACATTTCCTTTTGGTTTCAGAAGAGTTTAGAATTCATTTAGCAAATGTATGAGAACTTTCTTTAAAGTTACCAATCCTGAAAATGTTCAGGTTTGAAAACCTTTTAGGAGCCGTAAGTTAATGTTGCACAGTTTATAGGGACTTTAAGAACATTCCCAAAACCAAAAATTCCTAGAACATACACAGAACTACCTCCTTTGGGCTTTTCACTGTGACAAAACACTTTTAAATTCATTCAGTGTATTACGTTGAACAATTTGACCAGTTATTGTGAATATGCTAACGGTTGATTTAGCAGAGTAAGAGTGTGTTTTGTTACAATTCAACACGGTTGGCAGATATTATTATTATTATTATTATTATTATTATTATTATTATTATTATTATTATTATTATTATTATGAATTCACTCATTAACCTTTGAACAAAGGTGAGAGTTATTGTGAATGTGTTCAATAAAGTTTGACTGACTGAAAAAAAAAGCATTTATTGACAGTGCACCGTATAATCTAGTGTGCCTTATAGTGCGGAAAATACGGTAACTTGAATTAAATTGAATTGTAAAGCAGAGCAGGAAGGGACACCAGCGTTTATTCTGTTTAAGGAACTTGTCCCTGTCCCAACCTTACATGGGCATATACATATAGCTAATGCCCATCAGATGTAATGATCCATTTGAGTAAAGGTCAAAGGTCAAATTAACTAAAAGGTCAAAATCACATTTATCAGTTATAACTCAGGAACGGAGGGTCACAGAACTTTCAGATTGGCATCAAACGATGTAGAATGAAGATTCCTACAATTCTAATGGTTTTATCATATACGACCAATAGTTTTTGAGATCTCTGGAGGTCAAAGGTGAAATGTCGCAAAATTAACTTCTGTAACACTGTTTGTGTGTGTCAAGCATAGACATATCACGCTATAACTTAATCAATACTGGATATATTATAATATTACACACACTGATGCATATACATATGACAAAAGTATCAATATCGCAAAAGGTCAAAGGTCAAGGTTGCATTTAGCAGAAAGTTCCACACATTATTGGCTCTAATTCAAGAACAGGTTGTTATAGAAACTTGACATTGGCACAAAATAGGAGCGGGATTAGGCATTCTCTGAATACTTGTTTTAAGCATGTTTTTTTTAGTCTTTTAATCCTTGATCAATGAGCTGCTGGAGGTATTGGTCCATGTCTTTGTTCACGCTGTTCTTAATTGTCCATACATGTCCTGTGTTTTTAAGGTTATATTGTTCGTGATGCCCCTTTCCACACAAATCTACCTACGGGGATGAATAAAGTCATCTTCAACCTTGAACCTTGAAGGTTAATTGTCATCAAAGGCTCGTGTCTGAACATCTTAAAGCAGGGGTGTCAAACATGTGGCCTGACAGGGTCCAATCCAGCCCCTGGGATAAATTTATGAAATACAAATATGAATATATTGATCATTTTATTTCAGGTTCCACATACAGCTCAACAAGTGTTGGATAATAATAATGTATACATTCTCACAGCTTCATATTTTACACTTTGTTTTATTGCAAATACAGTAAAATGGCATAAAGATGTTTAAATTAACAAAAGATCATTTCACAAAAATGTGAATAAACTGAACAAATATGAACATTTTGAAATGTCTGAAGTGTAAGTTTAACAATGTTCTGCCTGTTATTAAATGTTTTTATGTATTTTTAGATCCACTAATAAATAATCTGTACATTGTAATTGAAATGTGTAAATGATAAACTGAGACATGATCTTGCTAAAATTACATTTAGTTTTCCGAAGAACTGTCAATTTATTCATGTTCTTCACATTGTTTTAAAGGACAGTTGGTAGATGAGAACAGGGCCGGTTCTGGTCAATGTGGTGCCCTAGGTGAACACTAGGCGAACACCCCTGTTTCCTTTTTGTGGAATTAGAAATGAGCATCTGTAAACATAGTACTGAGTGTCCATGAATAATCACTGTCAATGGTAAGTTTAATGCTTTATTTAGCACATTTTCTGCACTATAAGGCGCACTGGATTATAAGGTGCATTCAGTGAAGCTAAACAGTCACAATAACACTCAACCTTGTTGAGTTGTAACACAGAACAAAACTCTTATGCTGCTAAATCAAACTTTAAAAGAGTCCATATTCTGATACAAAAGTGAAAATTATGCAATAAAAAGTCAGTTATGTGATAACAAGTCAAAATTAAATGACAAAAAGTCAAAGTTTTGAGATAAAAAGGCCAAATTATGAGATTTTTTTCTTTATGTGACTAAAGTCAAAATTAGGAGATAAAAAGTATAAATTATGAGATAAAAAGTATAAATTATGAGACAAAAAGCATAAATTATGAGATAAAAAGTATACATTCCCAGTCACTGAGCACAACCAGAATTAATCTACATATAAGACGCTCTTGTGAGAAAATGAAAGTCTTTTAAGTGTGCCTTATAGTCCAAAAAATATAGTAGTTTAATATTCTAATTCTGTGGTACTTGGTGCCCCCAAGACATCTGGTTCCCTAGTTGACCGCCTAGTCTGCCTATGCCTAACACCAGCCCTGGATGAGAACATTTTCATCACATAATTTGACTCTTTTTTTTATTCTGAAATGTAGAGGAAAATTTGGAGTTGACATTACTTATATATTATGTTGTTATTTTAGTGGTTACGGCCCAATTCAGATCAAATTTGGTTTAATGTGGCCCCTGAACTCAAAGGAGTTTCAGTTTCAGTCAATGTAACAGTTGGAGAAAGTTCCTGGAAGCGGTTGTTTGGGAGGTTATAAGGTAGATACTTTAGTGTGAATCATTTAATGACTATAACAGACAGTTGTGGCTTAGTGGCTTCAGTTACAGATGATAGATGTGGTCCGACTGAAGCTCCTGGACCCTCGGCCATTCTTCAGAACCCCTGTGAGATGACACCTCTGTCTGGATCAATGGTGACTCAACAGCTTTGTCTCTTACTCAGACTGTATCATATATATCGTTGGCTGTCAGCTGATGGAAACACTCTGACAGGAAACACCAGGCTGTGACCTTGGCCAATGAATATGAAGAAGAGGAAGCTTTTTTTTTTTTTTTTCTTACTCAGCAGGCCTTTTCAAACTGTGGGATCCTGAGCCTCTCCCAAAAGAACTCAAAGGTTCTTTTAACAATTAAAAACATCTTTATCTTCGATTCTATATGTGCTTAAATATGTTTTTTTTAAACATAACATGTTTGTGTGTTTTTAACATCTATGTGTTTTAATCATATTTTTCTTTCCACATTTTAATCTCTTTGTGTATTTTTAATGGTTTTAAAAACATTTTCACATCTGTGTATGTTTTTAACATGCCCCCCCCAATATTTAACAACTTTGTGTGTTTTAAAACATCCAGAATCATTAAGGTTCCTATAATGTTATCCAGGCTGAAACTGAGGATTCTTTCTAGATCAACTTTACCTGCTATGAAGTGTATGCTAAAACACCTGTGAGTTGGTGAGGATTATTATACTGTCTCATTAAGTTCGACCAACGCTCTCTACTTTTGACTTGCAGCAGATGGTATATGATAACATTTCAAGTCTAAACTTTTGGTTTTGTGGTTCACATGCACATCTAAGTCCACCTATTGTTAATAATCAAGCTAAGGATTTAACTGGAGTTTCTAGGAAGTGTGTTTACATGTGCAGCAAGATAATCAAATTATTGTTTTGTGTTAGCATTCTTAGCACCTTTCATGTTAGCACCTTTCGTGTTAGCATTCTTGTGAAATATGAACCACAACCATGAAAATATGGACCACTATTCAGTCAACTGTTCTAGTCAAAAAGATGTTCACATCAGGAAGACAACATGAAAATTGGTATATAGGGGTTTTTGGGTATGCTGATTCCAAATAGATCCGGCTCCATACTCGCAAATTAAGGGATCCACCTCAACAACGTGAAATCCAAGATGGCCACCATTGTGAAAGGCTGTACTTGTTTTCAACCATAAATTTGGTTCTGCTTGTCATGCAAACATGATCTTGGTGTCACAATGTATGTTTACACAGTCAAGCATTTCATTTAAAGACAACATAAGCTTCAAGATTGACAAAGATCGAAGGTGGCTGCCATTGATATGTTTCTTTTTCAGCTTCCATCGACTTCTTGTCAAATGTGATACTTTATCAAGACTTATGCATAGAGGAGGTGTAGTGCATCCTAATACTCACCTAAAAACATAGAGATAATAATGTAGGATGGTAATGCATGTAATGGTATGTTCCAGGTATGTTGTGTTTACAACATTATATATAAATTCAAATATATGTATTTGCATACAAGATATCACATTCCTACTTGTATGACAAGTCAGAGACTGACCTCATGGCCTCCATCACTCGCTGAGAATAACGTGATGCGCCATGGAGAGAAGACTGACTGGAGTTATGTAATATTTACATTTGCAATGTTGAGGACAAATTAAAACTATCACTTCCATTGAAACTGATAAGACAAAAATTGCATATGAATTTGGAATCACAGTTAGTTAGAATCTAAATAACACAGCCATCTTGAATTTCCATTTTGCAATTAGAATACTTGATTTATGTTTAGAGCCACTCTAAAATTCGATTCAAGTTTTACAAAACCTCTCTTCCTCGTCTTTTTAGGAGCTAGATGAAAAATACAATAAAGTATTGATATCAAGAGGGCAGCCATGCTTTATTTCTTCCATACCTCATTTTAGAGGCATGTATGGTACATAAATGAAATCTTTCACCTTCAGAATCTACATTTAGTCACCAAGATCATCCTCCCATGACAAATACATACAATATTATAGAGGAATATAAATCTGACCTTTGATGATGGCAACCATCTTGGATTTCTCTATTTAAGGGTGGATCCCCTGTTTTGGGAGCATGGAGCCAGATATATTCAGAATCACCAGACTCCAAAACCCTTATGTACAAATGTTCATGCTTTCTTCCGGAAGTCATCATCTTGGCCAAATATCTTGACATATCCGCTCCACTATTCTGTCTCAGGTTTTTTATACTGAAATTCCCTGCAAAACCCCCCCACAAAACTACACTGAGAAAAACAAAAAATGTGAAGAGAAAAAAATACAAAACATGTTAAAATCAGTTTTTAAAAATAGGTGATAAAAATGTGAAAGCATTCAAAACCTCTTCTAAAATATGGAACAAAACAAAAAAATGTGACAAAATATCCAAAATATATACAAAATATTAATATATATTCAATTAATGTGTTTATTCAACAGTTTAAACAAAATAACTTGAAACAAAACAAACATAAACGATTGTTCCATTTAATTGCATTAACATTTTTAAACAGTTTAATCGTGATGATGGATTAATCCACATTAATGCATTAATTTTGACAGCCCTAGTAAATGCATATAGAACAGAGCTAAAACCCTAAAAAAAAGTAACAACGCCCCCAATAAAACTCCCACATGAACCTTGTATGAGTATGAAGTGCTGCTACATGTATGTCATGAAGGTCTGAGGTCAATCAGGTTTCCATGGCAGCTACTTCACACTCTGCAGATTACCCATAAATCCCCCCGTCAGCTGACTGATCATCCGTTGCCACCTCCCACAGTGAGCAGAGGAGGGGAAATCCTCTGTGTGATTTCACTTCCCAAATGGAAACACAAACACGAGGTGACAGCACAGAAAACATTTCCCACAATCCATCACTTGGCGCCCAGATGCAGACATAGAAAGTGTTTTTGTGAAAGGGATTTAGAATAGAACCAATCGAGAATGTTTTAGATCTTTGGGAACATAATCAAAATGAAAAACAGAGAACACAGAAGAAATAAAATAAAGAAATTAAATTATTTATTTCCAAAATTGTGAAATCTGTCCAGTTTTCACAAAGTTCCGATATGGTAATCAGTATATATATATATATATATATATATATATATATATATATATATATATATATATATATATATATATATATATATATATATATATATATTCTGACCCTCATTCCCACATGAATAAGATAAATGAGGCTCAAATCACTAAATCACTAAATAAACATTTAAATCAATAGTTTTGTGGTATTTTCTGCTGCCCATGTGAGAGGGCACAGTAAGACGATGCAACTGGGACCGGGGTTCAGTTCTCTCTCTGGCTGGCGTCAGGTCAGACCCTTCCTCGGTCGGGCCTTGTTCAAAGGGGGGTACCGGGGGTCGGGCTGGTGGCAGTTTGCTGTTCTGTCCTTTAGTGCCCCTCTTTTTTTTTCTGACTATGGCATCAGATCAGACGAGATGACCACAAGCTCGGTGCTGGTAGGACCTCCTCGCAGGACAATTCTCATAATTGGTGTTATCACCTATGACCAACAGTTTTTGAGATCTCTAGAAGTCAAAGGTGACATGTTGCAAAATGTACGTCTGCAACACTGTGTGTGTGGCATACAGAATGTGACGTACTGAAGACCACTTGCCCGGTTGTTGTCGCACCGGGGTCAGGTCTTCTCAGAGTCGGGTTATTTATGAATACATCCTAAATCAGGTGCTAAATTCCACCTAAGGCTAAATACTGACACCAGACTGATAGTCAACAGGTACCCGAAGGGAAAGTTGAAAAGTGTTTTGAACAGAGGGTGTGAAACTGTTGAGAGGTAAACAGGTGGGTCCACGGAGTCCGTCTGAGGGATTCAACCCCAGCAGGTTTGGGTCGGCCGCTGGGAGGATCCCCTCGTGGGACCTCCCCATGGTCCCACGAGGGGATCCCAGCGGGCGCATTTTTTCTACGGCGGTGTGACGCGACCGCCTCTGGGTCGGCTAGGAAGGGCCCAGGTTAGAAGGTGGCTCAAGGCTCCAGCGGCGAGCTTTACCGTACCACTTCCCGAACATGTTGCACTTCCTCTCACCTGGGCACAAGTCTTTGGGAGGGATGGGACCCCTTGTTGGCAACCCAACCGACCCATCTTGAAACACAGGACTCTAATGCACACACACGGCGCAATAAAAATGGTGGCGAGGCTAAGGTGGGATCCCGGCCCCACAGGCAGCAAAATTAGTGAACCCTAATGGACCTGAATGGTCATGGTATATATATATATATATATATATATATATATATATATATATATATATATATATATATATACACCGTATATAAAATATAACCTGATCCGAGTCTTTATGTTTTAACTGATACTAACAATTACATGACAGTGATTAATGTGGTGATTTAATGGAAGCACATGACACCATTTGTCCTGTTTATGAATCGTCTATATTATAAAAGCCACATGACCTCTGTGTGTGTGTGTGTGTGTGTGTGTGTGTCCGTGCTTGTATTCCTATTTTTATGGAGATAGTGATACACACCATGGGGACCTAAATTCAGGTCCCACTAGTAAAATAGAAATGATGTGTCCTGATAAATACATAATTTTTTTTTTTCAGAAGTCCCCATAGAGCATGGGAGAAACTGGTGCAAATTGAAACATTTGAAGATGTTTACTTAAAAAAAGATTTATTTTTATATATTTAAAAAAACAACATACATTTTTTCATTTATTTTTAAAATGTTTTTGTTATGTATTTTATTTTTTTATTTTTTTAAATATGAGCTGTGATCACACACTAACAAGGTCAGTCTGGTTCTTACTGTGGTCCAATCTGCCTCTCCCTGGTCAGACCCAGATTGTTAATGTCTAATCCAGGGGTCACCAACCCTGGTCCTGGAGGAACACTATCCTGCATGTTTTAGATATGTCAAATGTCCAGCCTCTCACCCAGCTCTACAGAAGACTGATATTAACTGTCAGGTGTTCTGGAATAGAGAAACATCTAAAACATGCGGGATAGAACCTCTTCACACCCAGGGTTGGTGAGCCCTGGACCAGACTTTGGCACCGTTTACATGATGATGCTTGTGGCTGAAAACAACAAAATATTTTATTGGAAGTGTCATTTGAGTCTGAAAACGCAAAAATCTGAAGAGTCCCTCCAGAGTGGGGAGTTTTGAAGACGAGTCAGATTGTGTCTCCGTCTAAACGGCAAGAAACGTGGAACATGTTCACGTGGCATTCACCTTTACCTCATGCTCAATGCGCCAAACTCCTAAAACTACAAACATGTCAGACTACCTGGAGCCGACGGATCTTCTAGCTGCACTAGCAGCTCCAGTAAACGTACAGGAGTCGCTTCAGCAATTGTACAGAATTTATACACATACCATAACCAGAGATGGGTGTACAGTTATCTACTGGCATGCATATCCAATCAAATTTCTCACACTGTTGCGTCTTCAAATAAACAAAGATTTCCTCCTGAAGACGAGACGCTACTTTTGTGTCTTCTGTTTTCATCTTCACCACATATACGTAGCCTAAATGGAATAAGAACATGAATGCCTATGATCTGAAATTCAGAACAAATGTCTGAATTTAAGGATGATTGAGAGATGCAAGTATCTATCTTGTCATCTGAACCCGCTTTATCCTCACTAGGGTCGCGGGGGTCACTGGGGGCCTAATCCAGCTACAACGGGTGAAGGAGGGGTACACCTTCTATGAGTCTCCAGTTCATCTCAGGGCTGAACATATATAAACAAACAATCTGTCTCACATTCACACCTATGGACAATTTAGATTAACCAATTAACCTATCAGTGCATGTGTTTGGATGGTGGGAGGAAACCGGAGAAAAACCACGAAGACACGAGGAGAACATGCAAACTCCACACAGAAAAGTCTGGTGTGGGAATCAAACTAGGGTCCTTCTTGCTGTGAGGCAAACTGGATTTAACAAAATTAAGCTCATGAAATAAAAAGAACAAGTGGTGCCAGGCACAACATACCCCACCCCTCACACACATTTTAGCTCTTACAGGACATTTCCGTCAAAACGGGAAATGTCAAAGGTCATAATGCCATTTTGGAGCCTACATATAGTTTCCTATCTGTCAATAATAGTAACTGGATGTTTCTCCACTACCTTTTCCATTATAGTCCATTTTAGTTTTTCAAGTATTGTCCAAGTGACCCCTGACCTCTCTCTTTTTTAAGTACTTTATTTGTCATTATACATTGTAGAATGAAATTTGCTCTCTACATTTAACCCACCCTTCATGCCATTGGGGCACCTGTAAGAAGCAATGGGCAGCAATGGGCAGCAATGGGCAGCAATGGGCAGCAATGGGCAGCAATGGGCAGCAATGGGCAGCAATGGGCAGCAATGGGCAGCCATGTGCAGTGCCCAGGGACCCATCTCCAGCATTACCTGGCTGGAGGGTTTTACCCAAACAAACATATTTTTTTGTCTTTAGTCAACAATAGGTCAAAAATCTATGCACACAACATGTAGAATTGAAAGGCCAGTATTTGGGTGCTCATCGGAAGTGTAAGATGAATAGTTCATAAGTAACATCCAAAATTGTATTTTGACCTTTATTGTGACCTTGACCTTTGACCTAGAGTCTTCAAATTTGTCCTTCAAGGTTCTGATGTCAGTGTACATCAACAGTGAGAGTAAAAAGACGTTATATGTAAAATTGAGTATACAGGAATGAAAAGGAAATTCCTGATATGACCTATCTCTGATCATTACAAAAACACATATAGTGACCTTGACCTTTGACCTACAACCTACATTTAGCAAAATTTAATAGGATCTATTCTGGACCACCTTGCACCTTTCCTGAATATTTCACCAACATTGGTTCAGTAGTTTTTGTGTAAAGTTGCAGACAAACAAAAAATCCATACCAAAAAAACACCAATACCCCTTTCTTTCTTTCTTTCTTTCTTTCTTTCTTTCTTTTGGAGGGGGTCTGACTTTGAAAACTGGGAGAACATAAAGGTAAATATTATGTGATTTCTGACCCTTTTTTGTATTTTGGCACCTATAAAGAGAAAAGCAGAGTACCTAGAACTGCACCCTGTGGAATACCAGATGAACTGTTACTGCTTGTTTACATGAGACAAATGGTGCAGAGAATGAGCTGTGTACGCTCAAAGGGGAGGAAAATCAGTGGGTTAAATAAAGGGTAAAGTGTCTGACTCTGAGCACATAAGCTGGTCTCAGGACCTGCAGGCGGTCTGAGTTGTGCCTGGTCAGCGCCTCTTTAAATAGCCTCCCTGTGGACCTCAGATCAGGGATTTGCAGACTTGGCTCGGTGTCCACGGGGGTCGACCCAGTCAGTTTATTCAGCTTAGCAGTTTCACATGAGGGAGGAAGTCTGCTCGATGGGAAACCAGGCGGAGCTGGAGGTCAAACCAGGGCTGTGGAGTCCAGCATTCATTACTGTTTACAGTCACAGACGGAGGAAGGAGGTAGATCAGATCCTCCTCAGTCTGAAAACATCTACTTTGAAAACATTGTCAAGCATCAGTTCAGATTTGAACATATTATCCAACCTGGAGTTTCCTGTTCTGGTCCATCAAAGTTTGTCATATGAAACATTTTTTCACAATGACGAAGCCAAATAAAACAGATTAAAAAAAACAAAAACATTGCATTGACAGGCCGGAACTAGACTGTACTATTATTTATTGTCAATGTTATAATACTAATACTAATACTACTACTACTACTACTAATAATAATAATAATAATTGAATTTATGTAGCGTTTTTGGACACTCAAAGCACTTTAGTGAGTCATTATTCATTCACTCTCTGCTGGTGGTAAACAACATTTGTAGCCACAGTTGTCCTGGGGCAGATCGACAGGAGCATGGCTGACATTTTGCACCTCTGACCACCACCAAACATTCATACATCAGTGTGAGTGGCTCTGCAGGCAAGGAGGGCAAAGTGTCTTGCCCAAGGAGACAATGGACTGATTTGGAGAGAGTGTGATCCAAACCACCAACCCTTCAGTAATTGGATGAACCGCTCTACCAACTGAGCCATCCATAGCCATATACAGTAATGGTGAAAGTATAAATCCTGATTCAATAATTCCTATGGGGCTGTTTGTGTTAAAGCCTCACATCATTATAATTGGTGTTAATTTTCCTGGATGTCACTCATTATTAAACAAAGCCATTCCATTGTCTGTTTTGTCTTTTATATATGTAGTTTTCACTGCCCTATGTTTCACTCACTCACTCAGTCAATGGCCCCAGTTTATAATACTATTAAAAATGTGATCTGTATGTGAATAGGTTTGATTTGATCTCATATTTGACCAATTTTCTTTCTGTTCATTGAGGTCATATGTTTTTAGTGGATAGGAATCTTAAAGATGATGTTATAGAATCATACATTAGTGATAATAAGTGCTGCCAGACACAACAAATTATTATTATTATTATTATTATTATTATTATTATTATTATTATTATTATTATTATTATTATTATTATTATTATTATTATTATTATTATTATTATTATTATTATTATTATCATCTTTGAGCTCCTCATGAACCACATTTAGATGTTTTACCTCCAGTTGATGTTGGTCTGTTTTTCAGCAGCTGAAAACATCCAGCTACTGAATGAAACAAAAAGTAAAAAACATCTTGTTTCTTTGCAGCTCCATCTACATAATTCTTACCTTTTTTGTTTAATTTCATCAACTTGGGGTATGTTACTTAAATGGTAAATAGTCTGCACTTATATCGTTCTTTTCCACCTTCATGGTGCTCAAAGCACTTTACATTAGCCTCATATTCACTCACACCAGTAGGTTTCTAAGGTTCTGTCAGTCCTACTGGGAGCCTAAGTCAGGATTCAGTGTCTTGTCCAAAGACATTTTGACATGAACAGCCAGAGCCGGGACTCAGACCACCAACCCTTCTGTCACTGGACAACCTGCTCTACCAACTGAGCTACAGCCACCCACACTCAAAGGTTAGATATAATATGTATGTGAATGTATGGTATAGATCAGTGTATATATTTATGCCTGTATATGCAAGTGTATGTGTAAAGATACATGTATGTACATACAGTATATGTATGTATATGTACACCTTTATTTTATTTAGTTTTTACTGGTTTACACAACAGGGGTGAGAGTCCATAAGCTTTGCTTCTTCTCACTCCTTGTCAAGAATACTTTCTTTTTTTTAAGTTTTATTTCTTGTTCTCTTTATGTTCATTGTTATTGTTTGCTTCTTGGAATTGTTATTTCAATGCTGTGTTGTTTGTCAACTGGTGGTAATCAGGAAGCTTGTATCACTCCAAATTTGAAATAAATGAAATTGAATAAATAAAAAATGATGATATTGTAGATGATAGTACAGTACACGTGCCATGGGTTGCATGTACAGCTTCTTGAACTGTGCACAGCCTGATCTCAATGTGGTTCAGGTAGATTAGATTTCCTAATCCATGTAATCATCTTATTTTAATAACAGGTGTAAAAAGCCTCCACCTTCATTCATTCATGCATCATTTATGAAAACAACGCCACAGAACTTCTGCTCACAGGGTCCCTCTAAAGTCAAGAAATGGTATTGTCTGCAACAACTATCATAAAATCTCTATCTTGGTAATACTTATGCATTTGTTGACAAGCCATTGATGTTAAACAAATTCAACAAGACAGGAAATATACTGATAGGACTTTAACAGAGTGTTCCTCAGTGAGACATGATTAAAAATGTATACATGTATACATCATGAAATAGAGTGCAGGTTAGACATTTTTTTATTACTTTATTAATTCATCAAATACAATAGATTTGATACCAAAAAAGAGATTTGAGAGCAAAGGGCAATAAGTGATAATAATAAAAAAAAATACTTATAAATTTAAAGTTAAGGACATTTGTTTGTCCTCTTCAGAGCATCATATATTCAATAATAACCTTTCTCCTCATTGTCCCAAATGTAAAACAGAGACTTACTCACTGCTTATGGTCGTGTCGAAAGATTAAACATTTTTGGAGAGTGATGGAATATGATGTGAACATGAGTCTACTGTAGGTGCATCACTAGATTTTGAACCACTTCATTTGCTGCTTAGTATTTCAAACTGCTTTGTCAGTGAGAAGTATAAGAGGAAATTGTATAGAATGTTAACTTTCCCCTCCGTCATTTATAAATGGACGTTCATCTATAGCCTGTCCGTCCATGGGAGGGGATCTCTCCTTCAGTGTGGTTCTCCTCAACATTTCTTCTTCTTCCCACTGGATTTTGAAGTTTTTTCTTTCTTTCTGAGGAGGGTCTAAGGAGAAGGGATGCTTGGGACTTTTCATCCATTTCTGTAGTTGATTGTGTTTCTGTAAAGCCCTGTGAGATGACTTTGTTCTGATTTGGGGCTTTATAAATAAAATTGAATTGAACTTTCTGTGGTGGCACGGTGGTGCAGTGGTTAGCACTTGTACCTCACAGCAAGAAGGACCCTGGTTCAAATCCCACACCAGACCTTTCTGTGTGGAGTTTGCATGTTCTCCCTGTGTCTGTGTGGGTTTTTGCCAGGTACTCCGGTTTCCTACCACCATTGATAGGTTAACTGGTTAGATGTGAGAGTGATTGTTTGTCTATATATGTTCAGCCCTGCGATGAACTGGAGCATACAGGGTGTACCCCACCTTTGCCCATTGTAGCTGGATTAGGCCCCAGTGACCCCCGCGACCCTAGTGAGGATAAAGCGGTGACGAGTGAACTTTATGTGCTAGAAAATGTATTTTGATAAATTGGATATCTGATAAATCCCCTCAAGCACACACTGGCCTAACACAGTATATATCTCTGGTATATTTGATGTGTAAACTGTATGAAAAGGACAATATCTTTGGCAGAAAATGGGAACCTTTCATGCCCTTCAAAGGAATAAACAGTGAAACCATATTGATCAGAGGATTCATGTCAAAAAAAAGAAAGACAGGGGAAATATTCAATGTTTAATATTCAATGTTTAATCTTTAATTTCTTTAATTTTTTTTCCTTTTTTTATTATTTCATGTCATCCAAGAACTAATGAGCCTGTCTGTATGTATATTTAAGTATATGTGAGCCGAGTCTTGTTCTGTATGTTCTTCTTAAAATCAATAAAAAATAATGACTGATAAAAAAAAAAATTACTCCTCTTTGTTTGCAAGCTCATTTAAGATCCACTTAATGGGCGGGGCCTACGCTGATGGACGAGAAAGGTTTCTGTTGATGGTTTTGTCCTGTCTACAGTGCAGGTACAGTTTCCACATTAAACCCACTTCCATTGTGTTATGATACTGGGTAGTAAGCTGATGATTCTATTGATCTTTGAATTTGAAATGTGTCTCATAAGTAATGAATGACACTGAATAGCATGAGCTACAGCCTGACGTACGTCCACAGCTGGAGGCAGAATCGGCATTTCCCTTTGCAATGTCACAGTGAAACTTAAGATGTGTTACTAATTCCTCATTTACTTTTTCCCTACTTTGTGAAATTTTTAATTGAGGGGGCAGGATATTTGTGACCCGCCACCACGAAACCAGGCATAAGTCACGCTGAGCCGTTCAGAGCTACAGCCAAATTTAGGCTGGAAGGCGATTTCTTATTTGTGTTTACATCTTATTAAAAAACGGTACCTTAACACCTCTATTTTCAGTTCCTGTGGTCATTACATTGAAATCCAATCAATAAAGGTGTTTATTGAGTCAATTATTTAAGCGGCGACAAAAGTTCAGGGATTGCTGAGCAAAGACAAAGCCGACTTCCACCTCTTTTTGCCGAACAAACCGATATCCGTTCCGTGGGTAAAGACCCAAGTGTTTGGTACGAGGTAAAAGCCTATATTACTCCAGCCCCCAAAAGAGGAGAGGGATTGTGTTTGAGTTGAGTTTGTTTGTCTGTCTGTCTGTGTGTTTGATTATAAGCAGGTTTATGCAAAAACTACTAGAGCAATTTCCATGAAATTTTCAGAAAAGGTGCAAGGTAATCCAGAATAGACCCCATTAAATGTTGGTGAATGTAGGTCAAAGGGTAAGGTTACAGTCACCATTTGCATAGTGATCAGAGATAGGGCAAATCAGCAATTTCCTTTTCATTCCTGTATACATCATCTGGTGTCCAAAAGGTTGGTGGTTCGTGTCCCGGCTCTGGCTGTCCACATGTCAAAGTGTCCTTGGGCAAGACACTGAACCCTGACTTATGCCTTATTCGCTCGGGATAAGTATTACCTATGGACCACTGGTAATTCGTAATAATTACGGAGAATGTCTGAGAATGTCTTCGTCCCGTGCGAATGCGCCATGTCCGTGATTTGCTCAGTAATCATTCCGCTGCAAATTACCTACTGTGTTTCGGTGAAAAACCAACATCCAGAGGTACTTCCAGTCCCCAGTGAATGCGAATGTCTGTGTTTGTGATTTCAATTGTGCGCCTTTTGTCTTTTCTGGTGTTAATAATGCAGGAAGCGGCTGGAATTGTGTGGCAGCATGTGATAAGGAAGATATGGTCACGCCAACCCAAATGTGCACTAACATTTATAGCTACTGAAGTTGTCTCCATAGATTCAGTGGGCTGTTTGCCAGACGGAAAGTCTATGCTAAGAACTGTCGATGCATTTCCATTGTAACCTCAAGACTGCTTTCATCTGTACTGACCCCACTCTTATTTTGAAGGTGTGGAGCAAATTTACAGTCTACATCCTTATCAATGGGATTTTTCCCTTTGTGGATACAGTGCTGTTCTTATGCATACTTTGTTTTCATACTAACTTATTAATGTATTGAGACCAAACAGGTAGTTGTGAACTTACAACATATCCGGTCATAATGTCTGTAATTTGCCTAAATTACAGACTTTTGTTTATCCCGTCCGAATAATAACAATAACACAGCGGTATGGGGATAATTGCGAATTACCAGTGGTCCATAGGTAATACTTATCCCGTGCGAATAGTACATTAGGCTCCCAGTAGGACTGCCGGAACCTTAGAAACCTACTGGTGTATGGGTGAATGTGAGGCTAATGTAAAGCACTTGGAGCACCATGAAGGTGGAGAAGTGCTACATAGGTTCAGTCCATTTACATATAGCTTTTTTTTTCTCTCACTGTTGATGTGCATTGATATTAGGCACTTTCCTACAGAGTAGTTCTAAGAACTACAAAGTTCTAAGAACTATTTAGTTACGAGGGAAGCTTCGGGTTTCCATTCCGACAGGGCAGTAAGAACCATGGGAGGAAGAAATATGATGCTAACATCCACCACAGTGATGTATTCTTTAAGCACTAAATTCAACAATTACACAAGGAAACAGAAGACAGTGCTACTATAAAGTAGAATAGAGAATGAGGAGGTCACAGCGTTTATGTTGTGTATAGTGGGAATGTTAATTGTGGTCAAATACAGCGTCTAATGTCAAGAATGGAGGAGTTTACAGAGAGTTAGGAGATGAAGAACCCAGTGCCAGGTGATACTATGACGTATGTTAATCTCATAGCTTTAACCAACATCCTTATTAACCCAAAAACAAAACCACATTGTCAGTCCGTTTATTTATTACTTTCTCCGTATTTTTTTCCAACACACAGCTGACACTACACATACTATGATTTTAAAGACAGCGGTACTGCAAGATGAGGAAATATGGAATAGGTGTGGTCTAGGCTCTACCAATCACCAAACACCTACATCATATCTAGAGAACTAAAAAAGACCCTGCCTGCCAAGAGGAACGAAAAAGGTTCTAGGAACTATATAGTTCCTCTCCTGTGGGAAACTGTGAAAAAAGGTTCCAGAACTAAAAAGGTAACTAAATTATGGATATAACTTTTGAAGTGTTCATTTTACAGACTTCCAATCAGCACCAGAATGTTTGTCTTTCAATTCTGCATCTTATCTGCATAAATTTCGACCTATGGTTGACCCACAAGGTCAAAGGTCACTGGGTCAATACCTAAAAGCTGTATCACAGAAAAACCAGTGGAGATAGAGATTTAGTGACAGGTAGGAAACTTGACATGTGCTTCACCTTTGACCTTGAGTGACTTTGAAAGGTCAATATCAAGGTCATCTGATTTGAAATGGTGGTAACTCTAAACAGTGTGGCGGTAAATACTCAGTTACTATTGTTGATAGATAGGAAACTACATGTAGGTCCCAGAATGGCATCGTAACTTTTGGTCTTGAGTGACCCAAGAAGGTCAAACCAATAGTCTCATATTTTGAGAGGGAGATGTCCATTAAGAACTAAAATGTGTGCAAGGGTTCACATTTGTTTTTGTTGTGCCTTGCACCATTTGCTTTTAGTTTGTTTTTTGTTTTTGTGTGTTTGTCAGTAACTTCATTAAAAAACTGCAGGATCAATTTCCATGACCATTTCAGGAAAGGTGTGAAGTGGTCCACAAAGTTTTGATGAATATAGGTTAAAGAGGTTGTGCAAACATACATACCCCCACTGAGAATTGGGAGCATAATTTAGACCTTTTACGTGATAATTTCAAGTTTCTGATCTCATAATTATGACATATTGGGTGTCTTGCTCACTGTGTTAGATGTTTTTGGAGCATTTACAGTCAATAGGCCTCATTTATATAAAAGTACATCCGTTGATTTTGAAAAGGAGAAGAAAGTCTCAAATATTAAATTGTAAATCAGATCTGACTGACATTTTGTGATTTGTGATATTGAAACCACGTCCAATAGAATGAATAAATTTCACTTTCCACTGAAAGCTCTTCCTCTGCACAATCAATCCTATGTAAACCAGCAAAAACAGTGTTCCAGAGGGTTCAGTTCTAGGTCCTCCTCTTTTTTTTCATAGATACTCAAATGACAAATTACTGAAGCCTAATCTGAAAGTGGAAAAAGAAAATATTTGCATAAAAAAGTAACAGAAAAATTAATTCATCTAAAGTTGAGTACTGTAGTATTTCTATTTCTTCCTCTGGTTGTACAGTTCGAAAGTCACTGATTGAACCACAGCGCCTGATTTCCTTCTTCTTCCTGCTTTCATGTTTACATTGAGAGCTGATTTCCTTCATTTATCAGTCTGGCAGACTTCCATAAAACTGTTTCAAAGTGTTCTTCATTAAGCAGTTTACACTCGTTCCCACTGCATCGGCGGAAGCTAATCTGTTTCTGCATTGAATTGGAGGCCAGCTCTTAATTATCTGGACTCGTGACAGCCGCCTCTGACTGACTTCAGATAAAACAGAAATGTGTTTTATTTTCTGTCTTGAATGCACCGTGTGTTCCACATCATCACAGCCGTTCTCTGTGCTCGGAGACGCTCGATTCACCAAACACCCTGGTTAAAAATTAAACCAGTTTAACACTTCAAAGCCGACACTACAAAGCTGTTCACTCAATTATTAAGAGGCTGCGCTCGATCGAAGCTGCAGACTGAGTCATCAGCCACTGTAAACACAGAACGAAGAAACAGATGCAAGAAAATATCACCCTCATTTATTTCATTATCGAAGAAACATGAGAATAAACAAACTATGCAAACGTGTGTTTGAATTCATGAGGTTAACAAACATAAGAGGAGGATAGAAACAAATGATGAAACAGATGAGAAAAAAAATATTCATTAACAAATTTTTTTAAATTATATGTCGTCTGTGTTTGAATATTCAATGAATCCCGTCTGAACCAAACTTGGTTCTGCATTGGTCTGAACTCCACACACATGCACAAAGTTCATGCGTGAATATTATTGGTTTGATATAAAAAGGAAAAGCAGAAAAATATGATAGCAAAGCACCAAATGTTGGAAGTTTTTGCAAGTAGATGACAACAACAAGCTAGTGTACTTCAGACGAGGGATGATGAGAGGGTGATGAAGAAGGCTTCGCTGACACTGTCTTCATTTTATAACATGATTTTTTTAAAAAGGGGACAAAATGCACTTTTTAATGCTTTTACAACTAAAATATGTGTCGTCTGTGTGTGAGGAGACCCTTAAATTATGAACACAAACCATCCACTCTCCTTTTCTCCTGATCCATTTCTTGTTGGAGGGGGATGAAAACACTCCATTCTGGATTTTCTATGCTTCATACGTCACATGCATAGATTCATTTGCATACCCCACCCCACCCCCCAGCTAACCCCACCTACTGGTCACAGACACCTCTGCTCAGACTCGCAGATCCTCCATTATTCTCTATCATATCCCAGTGTGCGTCCGGTGCATTGCCGACTGAGCCCCGGTCACTGTTTGTGCATCCGGGTCCATGGTCGTTCTGACCCAAGTTGACGGGACAGGCTGGTACGTGGGTGGCACCACAACCTTGGTGTCGTGGCCAGACAAACTGGACCCAAACGTGCTGTTAACGGACCAGGACTTGAAGGCACGGGACTGTAAAACTGTGTTTTTGTCTCTTTTTATCTGCCTTAACTTTTTCAGCTTCCATTTCTTTCTCTTCTTCCTCTCAGTAGAATGCAGAAGAGAGGGGCGGAGTCAGCTGTGGCTCATTTGCATGAAATAATGAGGCACTAAAATTTGAACGTTCTAAAAAGGGCTCACACAAACAAATGCTTTTTTTGGTTAATTGTTAATAAGAAAAAATAACAAAACTACATTCTTTCAGCATATCATGTCCAAGATATATGTCATTACAAAAATTCTGAGCAAGGAAGCACACTTGACTACTGGACTATGCCAAACCCCATGCTTCATGCTTTGTCCAGAGGAATGCAGGCTTCATGTACGCCTTGTGCTTGGTCATAATTTACATCAGCTGGAGTTGTTTATGGCCATTTAAAAGCTTGAAACATTCAGTACGTTTACATTATTGCCTTAGTCTAATATTAAAGTTTTCAAAGTCATATAAATACCTGAGGTTTGATTGTAATTGAATGAATTTTAGTGGTTGGACTAGCAGGTCAGATAATATGGTTCTAATCAAACGTCTCTGTTCACGTAAACGCTGGCAACCTTAGCTCCACTACTGACTGACCTGGACACGCCCCTTTCAGGAAGTGATCAGAATCACCATGACAACATGCACGTTACCGTGATAAATCAGCATACAGTATGAATGAAATATACTTAGCTGCTGCATGGTTGTGGTCCCTATCTTCATGGTTGTGGTCCCTATCTTCTCTGGGTGTTGCTGTCCTCATTCTACAACATCCGCTTCAAATGTGATGCTGTTGTTTAGTTTTTTTTTTTTCTTCTGTGGCACCAACTGGAAGCACACTAATGTGAAAGGGCATATAACGCCACCTAGTGTCTGGTAATTAAACAATAATTCCATTCTCTTGCTGCACATGTAAAATGAGATCTCACAGAAATTCCAGTTACATCCTTAGCTCGATTGCTGCCAATAGCTGGACTTAGACATGTTTTTAAACAAACTGAGTATGAGCTGGTGACACTCGTTACAGTTTGCTACCACAATGCCAGAAGTTTGAAATATGGCAAGGAGGCACTCAGATTTGTGAAAGGAGGTGCTGTCCCTCTATGCTACTGTCTGGAAAGAGTCCTGCATTATCCACTGATACATCCAGCTTTGACCTTGATAGAACAGTCTACATGCAGAAGGAGCATGTGGGTTTAGAGAATGGAACAATACTCGGCAGACTTCAATGATTGAAGGATCCTTAAATAAATATAGTATAAATGTGTTATACATTATCAGTTATGTTGATTCTGTTTTTGGTTTGTCTTCCTGTTTGTTCATTTTGTCTGACTTGTTTGTGTCTTCCCTGATTCTTCATTTTCTGCACCTGGTGTCCTCCTGTTGATTCCCTACACCTGTTTGTTTTCCCCTCTCACCCTATATATTCTCCTCTTCCCCTTTGTGTGTTGTACCAGTCAAGTCTTGTTTCCCTGAAGTCTGTGAGTGTATTGGAATAGTTATTTGTCACAGAAAGCCTTTTGTTTGTATTCTAGTGTTTTATTTTGGCAGACCACAGAGCTCCCTGTTACAATCCACACTTATTGTCTTGTAGTTTTTCTGTATGTCTTCCTGTTTGTTCTGTCTTTGTTAGTGTCCAGGCTCTTATTTTGCTATGTTGGTTCATGTTCACACCTGTCACTGGTGTTGTCCTGCCCTTTTAATTTAGCCTCACGTGTCTCACCTGTTCTGTGTTCTATGTAAGCTCATCTTGTCTCTTTGTCTAGTGTGAGTTTGTCTGCCTTGTAATGCAACAAATAAGTGGTCTTGTGTTTGTCTTGCTCGTGTATGTGTCAAGACCTTTCTCCCAGTTCTCACTTGATTCACCTGGCCCTGCACCGTGCAGCTGCAAGTCATTGCTGATCTGCAATACTTAAGCAGTGAAGATTGCAGTTGCCGGTGTGGGACCATTCAGTTTGTCATCTCCATAACCTGGACACTCTGCCTATTTCGCCATAACCTGGACATTTCTTTCACCACCACGGACTCTGTCTGATCTTTTGTTTTCTGTCTCTGTCCTGATTTTGCTTCTGTTTTTATTAAATCTGTTCTCCCTTCAACACCGGACATCTGAGTCCTTTCTCCACCTCACCCATCATAACAGTATGACTTGTTCTTGTTTCACGGATTA
The DNA here is from genome assembly GCA_020466265.1 of Siphamia tubifer. Lineage (NCBI taxonomy): Eukaryota > Metazoa > Chordata > Actinopteri > Kurtiformes > Apogonidae > Siphamia > Siphamia tubifer. The sequence continues at coordinate 39,740,648 of CM035783.1, read as the reverse complement.
TGTCTGATGTCTATCCCCTGTCTCATCTGTTGCCTGATTTTTGCCTCCTGTTGCCTGTCCCTAACTGAGAGTTTGCCTTGCCCTTATTGATTCCTGTCTGTTTTCTGGATCCTGGTCCTGACCTTCACCTGGCCCCTGGTAATGTTTTTTTGATTATCCCCAAGTACTGGTTTTGAATTTCTGGTTCTGACTCTTACCTGTATTATGACCATCTTTTTGCCCTGCCCCTCAATTGCTGTTCCAATCATGTACCATCTGACGATCTGCAGTCCAGTCACCAGTCGAATACTGTTTCTATAAAGGACACCTATTATACTCAGTTTTAACCATCATTATGTGAGTTTTCAGCACCTACAGAGTAGATTTGCATGATTTCCAGCTCAAAAAACTCCATAGTTATCTCATGCCGGCGTTAACAAAAGTCCAAATCCAAGCTGATTTCTGCCTATGCCTGAAATGCTCGGTTTTGGCTTCTGGCCAATCTTTCTGTTCTCTGATTCGCCAGCTCAGTGGAGGATTTCAGGAGGGGCAGAGCAAGAGGCTTTTTGGGTCCACCCCCACATGTGTATTTGTTTACTGTGTGATATCGGTAGGCTATCATAGGCTACTGTACACAGAGCTATCAAGTCACACGCTTTTCGGTCTCAATTTAAATTTCTTCTTCACTATTGAACCGGTAGGAATCAAGCATGTTAATATTTTGGATCTCTTGTGTGTTACGTTACGTTACAGCGTAAACATGTCCAACTTTGATGTGCGTCCGTATCTGTTGGACCCTGAGTATAATATGGACAATGAAAGACAAGATGAAAATCAGCCACAGCTGAGGAGAATGCACCAAGAAGTATCAGTTTGGTGAGTATTACCACAGGTACTTTGCTTTGTAACTCCCAGGAAAATTTGAATTGTATTCTGTGTAGGCATGTTTTGGGGCCAGTTCCACACTGTTGGAGCATTCATCTCAATTGGACGCTTCAACCTGATGTCAGGTTTTGTACACATCTCGCAACGAGCTGTTTAGACTGGCAGGAAACCATGTTGCATATAAATGCAATAAACACTATAGCTCATGGTTTGTAACTTTTCTGAGGTTTGCAGTTGACATCCAACATTGTATGTATGTAGAAAAACACGGATCTGCATAATAGGCCTCCTTAATGACATATTATTTCCTCTGAGTCTTAAATCTGGGTCCATATTGATTGTAAAACCATATCATTCCCTTTTTTGTATGATAGTTGGAAAAATAAGTACTTTTTAAGTTAATCACGTCTGGTTTCACACTTCTGCAATTTTGGATCCATGCATTAGAGTATTATCATAACAAAATGCAAAAAGGTCCAAAAAATGTTTTTCCACTATTGTATTTACAAATATAAGATATCACAGACTGATTGTTCTGACCTCAGATCAGTCTTACACTCTGGTTCAAAGACAGCAGCATTTCTGGATCATTCCCACTTCTTCTTCTTTACATGGTGGAAGTTTTAATCTCCATTGGTGGATGTGGTGGTGAACTGTGGTTTCTGGATGTGTTCCTGAGTCCATGCACTGATTTGCATGACAGGATCATGTCTGGTTTGAATGCAGTGCAGCCTGAGGATATGAAGATACTCTGTTCATACCCAATCACGTACTGATCTGGTGATAATTAAATGTTCCTCCAGATGTTTTTATTTTTAGTTGCTTGTTTTGTTGCTTCCTTCCCAAATTTCAACATAAAACTATGTTCTATTTAGAATAAAATAAAATATGTCATGTTCTGTTTTTATTTACATTACACTGTGCCCTGAATAAGTTTTGAAAATGGTATTGGATAATAAGTTTAGTAACAATGCTTTGCTTTTCCTATGGTTAGAAAGCAGTGGTGGTTTGTTTATGTCTTGAAGGCATGGTGGACCATCATTATCCACACTGTTGTTTCGTGGTCAACAGAAGCCGAGTGATGCACTTTAATCATCTCACATAAGTTTATTGCCGGATATCAGCAGTAATGAGCTGCTTCCTGTTTACATAGATGCTGCTGCTCTTTTCCTTTTCTTCTTCTTCTTCTTTTCTTTAGCCTCCAGAACTCCTCATTGTTCCAGATACTACAGCCTGTTTCCATTCCAGCAGAAATATCCCCAAACACTACATTATTTAATGATGACAAACTTAGTATTTCTGAAGCCAGTCGGTGAGAAAACCAGGTTTTGTATTTATTATTGTATTGCATTTTTTTTATTTGACAAAAAAACCAAACTGTTGAGTTATAAAGGTTTGTTCATACTGTATTTGTTAGATCTTTTCATCTTGTATTTATACCCAGTCCCATCTGAAACCGAATGATGTAAACTCTGTAAACTCAATTTTTGACTCATTTGAACAATCTTTGCAGTTGTCATTGATGTTTTTGTGGAAGCTGAAAACTGTAGGAGGTGCCATTTTTGCCCCCACCCACTGTTGCGTTGCTAACATTCTAACGTCCAAGCCAAATAAAAAATAAAACTGTGGAAAACACTTCTGACGCCTCGCATCTGGAGTCGCTGATGTCACTGAGGGCGAAGTGAGGAGACAAGAGAAAAACAACAAGCCTCTGTTTTTCCTTTTCAACCCCCCTCCCCTGCACCCCCACTCTGTCCTAATCCTCTTTGCAGGCCTGCAGGGAAAGGTCGGCCAGCTGCCAAGGCAAGGGCTGCTGGGAAAGCACAGCGACTGCCAAGTGGGTGCGGCGGCGGCGGCGGTGGTGGTGGTGTCGCACTCAGCTTTGTTCAGACAGAACCTACAATTCAGAGGCAGAGCTTTAAGTCCCGCCCTCCTCACCTCTTTAACTCTTCATCCTCATGCTCCTGCTCAAATGCACGCGCTCTGTCTATCTGTAGCTCTGTGTCAGTGGCTTTGTGCCAAACATTCATCTGTTGCCATGGCGGCGAGTAAGGGGAGCAGAATAGAGTCGCAGCCAAGTGCAGTGAGTCACTGCTGGAGCCAGATGTGCCACATCTGCAGCCGTGATGAGGAGGGGGTCAGACAGGGAGGGGGTGGTGAACCCCAGGGGCCAAACACAGGGATATAGAACACATTATTACAGAAAACACAACAAAACACGTCACACTTTCATTAGCTGCTCTTTCTGAAATGTTCCTCCAGTTGACTTTTTAGAAAGTTCACTGAAACCTCGTTTTATTTTTTCTTGTTTGTTGTTTTCTAAAATGCAGTTGTGTTTTGACCCCCCGGGGCTATCATACCACACCAGGTTCCAAGTTTTTTCCAGATAAACCAAACAGCTGGGTTAATATTGGAATTGTTTGACATCTGAATGGTAGCCTAAACTGTTAGTCTTTCCATAATTACACACAGTTTGCAAAATAGCCATCAATATCTGGGAGGGGTTATCCCATCTACAAATTGTTGTGCAATACAGATATACATTTTCTCAACATACAGTATCCTAAAGCCAGCTTCTGCAACTGGAGATTGGACCACCAAGGCCCCGCCTTGGTCTACTGCCCAATCTACATAGCATTAGACCCTTCTGCCTCCCCTCACAAGTGGTGAACCCACAAGACAACTATCCCATGTCTCCGTTTGTGGCTGAACGGGTAAAAGCCCAGCCAGCAGGCACTCGCCCATGGGCCCCACTTAGGCTATCAGTCCTTTGAGAGATTTGATAGGAAATTGGTGACAAACATCAAATGCTGCACATCTACCCGTTTTCCATAGGGAAGTTCCAGGAATATCCGCTGGCTGTTACCGATGTTGCCTTTTTTTCCCCTTTTTTTTTTCATGTTGCCTTTTATCCTCAGATTTTCCCTGCACATATGACAATGGTCATTTACAGACAATGCACCGGTGCGTTTAGGTGCAGCCATACTGTGGTGTTTGTTTTGATGGTGGTCTGCTTGCAGTATGGCTCTTCTTCCTGCTGTCACTTTGAGCTACGTGACGGCTTGAGTTCAGTGTGAATGGCTGAAACAACACATCAGTGAAGATGACAGATTCTTCATCTAGTCATGTCCAAGGATTTTAGATAAGGCCCCTCCTTTGAAAACATATTGGTTGTGGAAGGGTCCCACATGGTATTGTGATACCAGATGGTGAGATTCAGGTTATAAAAAAATAGGTCCATTAAAAAGATTTGAATCACTTTTTTTCCATGCCTAAAGAGAAATAACAACACTTAGGAAAAAAATATTGGCAAAGCTTCTCATAATTAATGCATCAAAGGGTTAAAATGTTTGACAACTTAAGCATAAGCAAGGGGGAAAAAAAGGGAAAAAAGTGACCAAAGACTTCTGACTTTTCCATTATAGTTTGAATACCAATAGGGTTCCAGTTCTTCTGTTGAACCAGTTCCCATACTTCAGTTCCTTGGAATTGTTAGACTGCTTAACAATTCCACTTATCACTTCAACAACGTCACATGTGTCACAAGGTCATTTGTGTGTTTTGGTTCAGATGCCGGTGTCCTCTGGTTGTGTTTGATCAGCACCCACAACCCCAGAAAGATTTACAACCGTTGCAGAGTTTCCACTGGGACAAAAGTGGGAAATACCTCCAACATACACAAACATTTAACTACAGTATTGTGAGGTGATATTTTGTGGCCCCCTACTTGACATCAAAGTTTAGTGCCGCCCACATGTAGTTCACAAACACACCTTTTTGCTGAGTCTTGTCTCGCTTTATTACTCCCTCACGGAATGGTGGAGGTTGTGCTTTCACTAGGGTTTCTTTGTCTGTTAGATAAATCAAAATGTTAGAGATAGATTTGATGGAAACTGTTGATACTGGCACAAGAAACAAATGATTCACTTTTGGTGGTGATCAGTGGAGGGGGGTCCATCACATTGAAAATGTGAAAATGAAATTCATAATAATAATAATAACTTTATTTATATAACACCACCAAAAGAGAGTTTACATAGTTCTTTGACAGCCAAGCAGATGAGCACAACAGCAGAATAAAACACAATACAGAGAAATAAAAACAGGAACACAAAGTGAGATGAGGTAAAGAAGACAGAAACAACAGAACATGGTGTTAGATCCATGAAAAAATAGATAATGGAATAAAACAGTATCATGTCAGAGAGGGTCAAATTCAAAATAATAATAATAACAATAATAATATATATATATATATATATATATATATGTATATATATATATATATATATATATATATATATATATATATATATATATATATATATATATATATATATATATATATATATATATATATATATATATAAAATTAAAATGTAAACATTTAAAAACATCATCACATCACATAAAGAACAATTTAAAAAATGTGTTTTACAAAGTAATTTGACCTTTAGTTTCATCTCCTCAGGCAGGCCGTTCCAAAATCAAGGAGCTCTGATGGTGACTGCATTGTTACAGCTTACTCCATAGTTTTTCAAAGTCTAGGAATTCATTTTAGGCGTAAATTAATCACTGGGGGGGGGGGGTTCTATTTTGATTCATTGGTTTGCTATACAAACAGATTATGGACCCACCCATGGACTCAAGCGCACACACTGAACATAACATAACTTGCACACCACAATTTTTTATTTAATTGGTATTTTTAACCTTTTAAGACTTTTAACCTCATTGTTTTAAACTGTCATTGCCATTGTTTGTTTATTTATTGCTGGGTTTTTTATTTATCTTTTTTTTTTTTTCATGGTGCAGAATGGCCCCACTAAAGGGCAATTTTGTTGTACCTTATGTGCAACGACAATGAATTCTATTCTATTCTATCCTATCCGATTATATTCTACCATATAGTCTGGTGATAGCTTGTCAAGCTAGCCAACTGCTAAGTACCTAGGGAAGTATGAACCTCAGTCATTTAGCTGAAACATATTCCAGATCGACACCAAGAGGAAGGAAAATATCTGTCATCACCCAGTTCCAGTCATGTCTCTCTCAAAATGTGCTGCTGTCTGAGGTCATTACTTAAGTAAACATGCTGAGGAGTTTACAAAAGACCAGGGAGATGAGAGAAAGAACCGGGTTGCCAATCTGAAAAAAAGGCTATTGAGGAAACAAGGTTTATTCAAGAAATCAAATAAAGAGAAAGAAGCAGCAGTCGAAGCAGCGACATGGTGAGTGAGATGATTGTTAGGACAGGAAAGACGTTCAAAGGCCAGTTCATCCAAAAGTGCATGTTACTAGCTGTGAGAAATTTTTAAAAAATACTTTTTTGTTGAATACTTAAAGGGACATGCCACCCCTCGGTCAAATTGAGTGTATCCTCACAACCCCCAAGATTGAAATAAGTGTATGGAAGTGTTTTCCTGGCGACTCTGCGATTGTCGTGATATATCTGCACTCACCACAGCTTGGTTTGGCTGCATAGCTGCAGTCTGCTGGAGCCACCCAAAGATTTCAGCCAAGGTGAATTGATTTGCTTACATTTTTTTCCAATTACTTTCCATGTGCAGTACATTCACATGAGTGTAAATGACAGTGGAACTCAATGCGCAAATTGGTTTGAGAAGTAATTTCCGGTGCGGAAGAATACAGCCGATGCACACTTATGATGCACACAGCAGCAGGAGAGGGTTTCCCAAGACGTTTGTCAGCTGTGTTCTTCCACACCGGAAAGTAGTTCCCAAACTGATTTGGAGTTCCACCGTCATTTGCACTTGATGTGAATGTACTGGAAAGTAATTGAAAAAATTTTTTAGTAAATTAATTCACTTTGGTCGGCTCCGGCAGACTGTAGCTACGTGGCCAAACCAAGCAGCAGTCAATGCAGAATTATTAGGGCAATGGCTGGGCTACAAGGGAAACACTTCCACACACTTATACACAGTTGACCTGGGGGGGGGGGGGGGGGGGGGGGTGCGTATCCTTTTAATGCAGCCTAGCATGAGCCTGACTCTAGCTTCATTTGACTTTGATTAGGGAGGTTTGTTCAAAACCAATGCAAAATGATAGTGCATATTCAAAATTAATGCAAACAAAGGCCATTTTTCAATGTACACAGCAAATATGTTTCCACACTATGCAGTGTAAAATTAGCACTTTTTTAAAGTGTTAAAAAACCAACACTCAGTTTTTGTTGGTTTAACACTATTCATTATTAAAAATAGAAACCACTTAAGACTCAATAGGTTACCATGATGATATAGTAATGGTAAGTAAAGTAAATGGTAAGTCACATGACTCAGAAGCAGTAGAGAGTATGTTTGTAAACAATGCATTGCTCTGAGTAAACAGAAGGGAAGGAGGAGCAAACATGGCGGCTGCGCAGAGTGATGACGGAACCATCCCAAAAACTACTTTGAAAGACAAGCTGACCCAAGAATACTTGACCCAATGTTGTTTTTGTTTTTTCATTCCAAATGTCCCTTAAGGGGTTCTGTAAGAATCAACAACTTCAAAAACAAGATGGTGATGGTTGGCTTGGAAATTTTTCTTCAATCCGTCAAACATTCAAGACCTCTTATGTAAAGACGTGATTTGTTCTACACCAATCTGTATTTGTTTAACACAAATATTAACAACACCCTGATTTAACAACATTAATTTAACAAAAGAACCATTGACAGTGTTGTTTTAAATCAATGTGGTGTTAATACAACACCAACACTCTCTATTTATCACTGACACTGAATATTTAACACTTCCATATTTTCTGTGTAGTTTATTCCCTAATCCAGTGAAAATCAATAAGTAATACCAACAATGAAACTAGAATTGTTAAATTCCTAACCATTTCCATCCCTATATTTGATGGAAATGATCGGAATTTCCCTGGAAGACAGAAAGTTTTTTTTTCCCCCTAAACAGAAAAGAAAAAGGAGTACAATTCAGAGCAGACAGAGGAGGAGGAGGAGGAGGAAAGAGGAGGTGGATGCCTGGGAATAAGCCTCGTTACTGAGATGTCATGCTGCTGCTGCTGCTGCTGATGATGATGATGGTGAATCGGCCTCTGGTCAGGAAACGTTTCCAGACCGCAGACGACACGAGAGGCGAAGCCAGACAAAGAACGTTTTCTGAAAAATGTATTAAACAGCCGTTGCTCCAGTCTTTCCTTTTTCCTCTTCACTCTTTCCGACAGCGTCTTCAGGGACAAACTGTTAAAGTCATCAGAGCCTTTAACTGTTTAACAGCCTCCGTTCCTGTCACCTCGCTTCACCCCCTCTTCTTCTTCTTCTTTCCATTTTCCTGCGGCGGTGCCAGGCCTTCTCTATTCAGGTGCAGAACTCCACTGGGCCAAAAATAACATCAGCTCCACACGGCAAAGTTCAGCCATGATGTAATGCTCAAAGCAAAAAAAATCTGCACATAATGAAGGTTTACGTAACGTCCCGACAACCACGAGCAAAACCCACAGGGTCAGGATGCTGACATCAAACGCTGAGCTCGCCACGAGTTCAGCGGTGCCAAGTGTGGACAGAAGGCGGTCGGAGTCGGAGTGTGAGAGGGAGTTTCTCCGACTGTAAACATCTTCAAACCCTCGGCTGCTTTTCAGGTTTTATTTAAAGGGCTGTCGGTCTCGTACTACAGTTCAAATCTAGAGGAAAAACACAAGCCTCAAACCCACGCTCTAAAAAGTCTGACTGGGCTTAATTAATATGAAAAAAATAAGTTATATTAAACCCTACATGAAAAAATACTTTGTGTAGTTTGCTATATTGTTATGTTGAGGTAATGGCATTTTAATAATTGCCTACACCAGGTGTAGGTGTTCATTAAAGTGGATTCAAAGGTTATTATTAAAATTAACGTATTAATGCAGATTATCCATTATCATGATTAATCTGATTAAAAATGTTTATGCAATTGACCCTTTATCTGCTGCAGAATTACTCTGAAGGTCTCTACTGAAGCACTTCAGGCAGTTTTAACATAGTTAATATCAGTAGTTAACATTGTAAGTATGCAAATGTGCGGATGGAGGATGCTACACAGCATGACATTCGTGTACAAAAAAACAAACAAAATGGAACTGTCGACTGGCATAAAAGTATTATACACACTGTGCAGAATACTTTTGTTTTTTGCTAAAATGCTTCCAGTTTAAAATATTATATTAACGCAAAGTGTAAATTAGCCAGGGATCCTGCTAGCATCGAGCTTGGAACAAAGACATTAAAGGGATAGTTCACTATTTTTCACACGAACTTGTACAGAGTCAGTGTCTTTACACTGGTGCACCTACAGTGACTTACCCCCCGACCGTGTCCTGTGAGTCGAGTTCTGGTCCGGTTTTGGTCAAAATGAAAGTAGTCCCGGCAGGTTTCCTGGAGTCACGGAAATAATCTGTGTGTCTTCTCAAAACAATATGTGTTTGAATGAGTGATTTATTTGCATAACAAAACCATCACGGAACAAAAACTCACACCTCATAATTGCTTTGAGCTATTTTCAATGAGCTTTGTCACTGTTAACAGCTCTGCGTCTTAGCATACTGCCTCCATCAGTTGTTCAGCAGTGTTTTGCAGCTGCTACGTGCAGGTGCACAGCTGTTAGCAGTGACAACGCGCATTAATCGCTATTGAGAGAAAGTAGCACAGATATAGATATAGTTTTTCCCCTTCTTTCTTGACTGTTTGCTCATTAAAAACTAAATTGCAGAATTCCTTTTTTAAACTTTTTTTTTATGAAAAAGGAATGATATTTAATTGTGATTAATTGAAGTTAATTCACAGGTTCCCCAAAAACATGCACTGATAGGTTAATTAGTTAATCTAAATTGCTCAGAGGTGTGAATGTGAGAATGATTGTTTTTCTTTATATGTTCAACTCTGTGATGAACTGGCAACTTGCCCAGGATGTACCCCCCCCTCGCCCCTATGTAGCTGGGATACACTCCAAGCGACCCCTGTGACCCTAGTGAGGACAAAGTAGGTTCAGAAAATTTATGAATGAATGAATAATACACAGGAACCCTGTGATTAATGTAACAATATAATCATTTGACAGCCCTAGTTGTTATATCAAAACAGACAAAACTGAAATTTTCAACAAAATATATAATTAATGAACCCTTTGAGGCATGAATTATGAGGACCTTTGTCAAGATTTTTTCCCAAGTGTTTTTATTCTTCTTCAGGCTGAAAAAAACATGTGATTGAAATCTTTTTGATGAACCTATTTTTTATGGAGTTACAAAAATGTCCACTCAGCTGAAAAACATGTTTAAGCTTTGAACCAAAGAAACGTGTATTTAAAACTCGATATCAGAACACTACGGAATAAAAAAAATTTAATGCAGTTTTTGTTTAATAAGAGACTGTTAATTACAGTCTAATAACAACAAGCAATTGATTGACAGGTAAACATGTTAGTGCAGATCAGGTATTAAGAACAGACCAGTTACAGTAATGATGAATATATAAGAGAAAAACTGCAGAAGAACTGTCCACTGGAGTGACCAGTATGTATCATAGGGTTAAAAATCAACCTACAGTAGTGTGTCCATCCACTGTCATCGATATAACTCTATGAGTTTTACTGGTGAATCAATGTTGTAGAAGATTCCAGTGTTGTCACGGTAACTACAGAGCCTTTGAACATCCAAATGTGTCATATCTGATCACCATGAAAAGATGACAAACTGTATTTTACACTAATTATTTACATGTATTGGTAGGATTGGTGGATTAACAGGTATTGAACATTTACTTCAGTAGATCTTTTGGTCTTTGAGGGTTAATGATTTTGTTCAATCCATGTTTTCATTTTGCATCATCTAACTTATATTGTATCTGCATGTTTAACCGGTACTAAAGGAGAATTTGATGTGATGAAAAATGATTAAACACATTCCATTCATTATTAGACAATGACTGTAATTCACCCATGTTGAAAGTGGTGATGATTCACCCTTAACCCACATCATCATTCTCAATCTGTTGAAATGCCTGCTGAGGTTTTAAACACTAACTTTTTACATCAGGGACGTCAAACTCATGTTGCTTCCACATTCACCCCAATGTGATTTCAAATAAGTCAGAAGCCAGTAAAATAATAACATAATGACTTTGTATTTTACACGTTATTTATTTTACTCTAAATTGTTGAGACCCTCTCTGTGGTGTTAAACAATGAGAACAAATGCAGACAAAAAATAAATACATTTTAGTGTCCAAATTCCATTTTATATTGAATTGAGTTGAAAGCAACATTTCTTCCTGTTTCTACATAAATGTTTCCAGGCACTACAAACCTCGGCCATCACAAACATTTTAGCTGATTTGCCTTATCTTTGTAGCCTAGCTGCGTGACACCCCCCTAGCAGCAGCAAATCGTATGTGCTACCATAGTAGTCTAGTTACACTCAATGTAACTTTTGGCTAGATTTCCCTGAAACTGACCGACGAATCACAGTGAAGTATAGAGCCAGAGGGCGGGTGTAACATAGTGACGTAGCGACATAGTGATTCAGAGAGAAACAACCATAGAAGAACAACAACAATGGGTGGTGATTTCCTGTCATCAAAGATGAGTGAAGAATGTGAGAAAACATCAGCAATCTTTAAATTATTTTTATAGAAGCGACAACATTTGTTAAGGTTCATAATCCACCATTTTGCTTAGTTATTCGTAACTTTCTCTAGACTCCTCCGTGAAATTTCCGGTATCTAACTAGGTCATCCTAAAGATTATGCTGATTGGTTGTAGTACCGTCCTATTGCATACAGAGGATTTGAAAAAAAACCTTTTAGCCCCCTCTCCATGGCCTATGAAGTGTTCCTAGACCTATACATGAAAACAACTAGACTACTATCTTTGATCATTGTGAAAACACATTTTTGGTGACCTTGGCCTTGATCTTTGACCTATATTCATCCAACTTTAACAGGATCTATTGTGGACCAATTTCCATGAAGCTTTTTGTACTTTTTGTGACAAAAAAATGACAGACAAATGGAAAAACCAAAAAAACAAACCATCTATAGGAGGAAATAACCTGTAAATAATAATAATTCTGAACTTTTCTCCTTGTTTTGGTGCAAAAAAAATTTCGTTATGAAAATGTTTACATCTACAAACCAGCTTCACAATAAAATGTGAACTAGAAAAGCCCTCGCATAGTGGCGACTCTGACAAAGCAAATCAGCCCCCCCCCACCGAAAAAGAAAGACACGAGCGTGCTTTGTTTCTTGCGTCACTATAAACATTTCCTGACAATTTCAGCCAAATCTAATAACTAATATATGTAATAAATATATTTTCTTGTTATTGTGCATACCAATTAAGTCATAACATTGATTTTGCATGTGTATATACATATATATATATATATATATATATATATATACATATATATATATATATATATACATATATATATATATACATATATATATATATATATATATATATATATATATATATATATATATATATATATATATATATATATATATATATATGTCTTGCAGGAACGGCAACAAATGCATGGTCTGCTTCACTACAACCCGCAGGCATCCCATCATCGTCATCTTATCCTGACATCATCAAGGGAGCACCCATAGATTCCACAGATCGGAGCACCCACAGATTCCACAGACTGGGTACAACTTTCAGATGCAGGGAGGATGGACATGGTCAGTAGAGAATGCATGCATGCTGAGTTTTCATTTCCAAAAAGACAGAATTGGAGAAGTTTCCATCATCAATGTTTCTTCAGGAAATTAATGACTGGAGAGAAAATCAAGAGGAGCTGTTTGTTTATTCAAATAAAAAAGACAGTCTCTAGTGCTTCTGCTGAAAATTCTTCTCACACAAAGATTGTACAGTTAAAGTGTTGTCTTATGACTGGTGAATTAACAGTGTCCTACAGTGAATGTGTAAATACAATATCATTGACCAAGGGGGAGGGGGACCAACATTGAATTTGCCTGAGGCAAAAAATGGGTTAGAACCGACCCTGGTTCCACTATAACATATGTGTGCTGTGGCTTTAGTGTCTGTGAGGTTCTGTGGTTCCACTAGTACCAGTGACATAGGGTGGCTGTGGCTCAGTTGGTAGAGTGGGTCGTGCAATGGCTGGATGTCCACATGTCGAAGTGTCCTTGGGCAAGACACTGAACTCTGACTTAGGACTGACGTTAGACCTTCGAAACCTACTGGTGTATGAGTGTGTGTGTGTGTGAATGGGTGAATGTGAAGATAATGTAAAGTGCTTTGAGAACCATGAAGGTGGAAAAGCGCTATATAAGTGGAGTCCATTTAACTGCGTGTGCTGTGGGTTTGACATCTGTGAGGTTCTGTGGTTCCACTAGTACCTGTGCATGCTGTGGGTTTTCCTTCCTGCCGTGGACGTGCTGTGTTGTGCTTATCTGTGGACTCAGTGGGTCAGAGTACACCCGCTGCCCTTGGACACAGATAAGCCGGCGTTATGTGATTACGCAGCTCAGCTATTGTGCAATGCCATGACTCAGTGTTCTAATTGGACGCAGCAGAGAGAGACGCCCTGACAATACAGCTTTATTTATGAAAGGGAAACAGAACATTCGCATCTGTATGTCCTTATACAATACCACGCTGCAGTGTTTAGATACAACACAACACAAAATACACTACAGCTGCATCTTTGACTAATAAATATAGTTTTTTTAACCCTTAAAATATCTAGGGATATTTTTTCAGCAGGTTTCGAATTAATTTTAATGCAATTTGACCTTTTTCTAACCCATTTACCCACATTTATTGCAATAGCATATTATGTGTATATTTACAATCCGAGAATAGCATCCAGCTAGGTTTCGTGTCGTCGCTTGTTTTGAAAACTTGCAGGAAAAACAACTATGCTTTATTTCCACAGAGAGCTCATGAACGAGTTTGCTCTGCCATTTTTTCAACTTTGTGCAGCAAGTGTGGCGCTATCTTATCTTGTAGATATGAATGCTAATGCTACTTCAGATTCACTGCACTGGGGGATAAGCTGGAGGGAGTGTTACCTGCATTCTGTGGATGGGCTTGACCCAAGTGGGTGATGCATATATCCACATGACATGTCGGGGACAGACTTTTTCTGAGTCACTCCTTTCTCTGTGTTATTTTCTATGATTGGGAAATACAGCCAGTGGAGGTGGCACACCACTGTCAAACGCAGTTACAGAGTGTTGGTAACTCGGGGTGACCCATCAGACTCCAAAAGGAGCCTGGAAATGTGGTTTTCAGCGGAATGACATCTTTAAGAAATTTTCAGATTGTTCATGTTGTTTACAGTTTTCGTCATATAATTTTACTTATTTCACATTTAAAATGAAGATAAATGTTTGGTTTTGACTATTTAGCTTCTGGTCCATCTGTACCTTTTTAACTTAGCGTTTAGTTAAATTTTTATCTTAACATTATTTCATTCTGCTATTTCATGTATTTATTTTTATTTTGTTACGATTATTTAGTTATGTATTTATTCTATTCTTTTTAACTGTGTAAGTCTTTTAACTTGTCCAACAATTGCGGGATAATTGGGGGGGGGGTCTCTTGTAAAGCACTTTGTGCTACATGCACCATGTATGAAAAGTGCTATATAAATAAAGTTTGATTGATTGATTGATTTTTCCTCTCAATCTTAATTATAAATGTTGTTGATTTATTAAAAACAATTCTTTCAGACAAACTGACTGTACCCGACTGTAACTGATTCCAGTAACAGGTCATAAAAGGACTTTATCATGTAAATGTTTGCTGAAGTTTATAGTTTTACCTTTAACCTTTAGCATTACATGCCCATGACCTGATGTACTCCCACAGCTCCGCCTTTTTGTCCAAATATGGTTGCTTTTATCCTTAACAGTTGTGGCGTGGTAGCCCTGCCCACTTATCATAATCTGAAACTGGTCTCAGTTTGTCCTTGGGGGGGTTGGGCTGAACATTACCATCTTCTGTCTGTAAAAACATGACGTGCTACAGCTGTTGACAATGATTTATCTATTGATGACCCTGTTTTTGTGTCTTTGGTTTCCTTATTGACGTCTATAAATAGCTCAGTCTCCCATCCAATGGTTAAATGTTAACTCCTGAGGTAACTTCAAACATCCACACAACTCCCATTGAACCTGCTGACACCTTGCATCTGTACCCATAAGCCCCTGCAGTGTGTTTACAGGTGATAGAACGGTCAGGAGGTTATTAAAACTGGGCACACATTCATCTACAAATGTTTTTATAATGCAACAAAAACAAATGTCTTCTAGGTAATCAGCCCTGCCAACACTACGTTGGCAGGTCTGACACTACATTTCAGACTGCGGGTAAATGTTCCCAAATCTGACTTGTTGCTGCTTAAGACAGTCTGAACAGTACAAATCAGAATTTTTAAAAATCTGTCCCAGGCCACTTTCTTATGTGGTACTAAATCTGATACGCATCAGATATTTTGCAATGTGACTTCAGTCTTAACGGCCACGTTGCATTTATCTGACTTTTTCTGTTACTCCTGTGATTGACACAACAAATGTAAGACCCAGAGGTACGATATTATGAGTTTACAGCTAGTTTAATGTATTTAGACACATAGACACACAGACACATAAACATGTGATTATCCACAGGTTAACCTTTGAGCTTTAGCACTACAGTGTTTTCAGTCATCAGGCTGTAGATGCTAAACCTTGAACCAGTCACAGTACAACTGTTCATAACTGTTAAAGGAGCTTCTTCCACTATGTAGTAACCTATGCTAAAACTAACTGTATGCAGGTCCAGGGGGTGGGCCCAGCAGATACTACACTGTTGCCTAATAGCAACTGCTAGTGTCTTAACCTTCCACATATGTCGCTAGATTTCCTCATTCGTCATTACATAGATAGGAAACCATGGACTTCAAAATGTCATCATGTCCTTTGATCTCAAGTGACCTTGAAAGGTTAAAATCAAGGTCTTTTTATTTTAAAGGCATGGCAAGGAAAGGCAGATATATTCGTATAGCACATTTCATGTACAGGACAACTCAAGGTGCTTTACATGAATTATATAAGAAAATTAAAATGATTAAGATGCATTAAAAGACAGTTAAAATAAGAGATGTAAAAACATTTTTAAAAAACAATTGAGCTCCAGTGAACAGTAATGTTTTCAGGCCTGATTTAAATGAACTGACAGTTTTTTCTCAGACCTCAGGTATTCAGGTAGTTTGTTCCACAGGTGAGGAGCAGAACAACTGAATGATGCTTCACTTTGATTGGTTCTGATTTTGGGAACACACAGTAAACCTGTTCCTGATGACCTATGACCTCAGGACTCTTGATGCTTCATAGGGAATCAGTAGGTCTAGGGTGTATTTGGGTCCAAGGCCGTTGAGTGCTTTATAGACAAGGAGTAAGATTTTTAATTCTATCCTTTCACCCACAAGAAGACAATTTAAGGATTGGAGGACCAATGTGATGTGGTCCAGTTTCCTGATATTGATCAGAACTCTGGCAGCAGCGTTTTGGATCAGCTGTAGGTGCCTGATTGATTTTTTTGTTTAAACCAGTGAAGACACCATTACAATAATCTAATTTACTGAAAATGAATGAATGACTGAGTTTTTCTGTGTCTGGTTTGGACAAAAACACCTTGATTCTAGTGATGTTCTTCAGGTGGTAATAGGCAGACCTGGTGATAGTTTTTAAATGGTTGTTAAATTTCAGGTCTGAGTCAATAATTACACCCAGTTTTTTGGCTTGGTTTGTAGGGTTCAATGACATGGACTCAAGCTGAGCACTGACCTTTGACCTTTCTTTTTTGGGGCCAAAAACAATCACATCTGTTTTGTCTGCATGAAGCTGGAGAAAGTTCTGGCACATCCACTCAGTGATTTGATGAATGCATTTACTCTGTGTAAGTAAGTGACCTTAGAAACCTACTGGTGTATGAGTGTGTGTGTGTGTGTGTGTGTGAATGGGTGAATGTGAAGCTAATGTAAAGAGCTTTGAGCACCATGAAGGTGGAAAAGCGCTATATAAGTTCAGACCATTTGCTATTGTTGACAGATAGGAAACAACATGTAGGCTCCAAAATGACACCATGACCTTTGCCCTTGAGCAACCTTGAAAGGTCAAATCCATAGTCTTGCGTTTTGAGAGGGAGATGTCCATTAAAAGCTAGAAGGTTTGTAAGGGGTGGAATTTATCATGCCTGCCACCACTTGTTCTTTGACTGTCATTCTATTTTCCAGATAAATTCCTCGGTGGGTTCTGACTCATTGTGGTTGATCTCTTCTTGGTAAGTGTGTTTTCCACCATCAGACTAAAGGATCAGCATCAGTTCTTAGTCCTAATCATAGAGACAACAGTGTGTGTGTGTGTGTGTGGGGGCGGGGGGTTGGGGTGTCAGCTGCTCAACATCAAATCCAACAGGAAGTCAAACAGGATGGGATGGGATCATTCAAACCACCTTTTCGTGTCATTACTGAGAAATAATGTTGAAGATGGACCTGTGGAGTTTAATTAATGAAGAATTCAAACCCAAACAGAACATTTACAGTTTATGACGACCATGGGAAAATGTTTAAAAATGCATAATAAATAAAAAGCAAAATATCAGTTTTTAAATCAATAAAACAACAATAAAACCAAGTTCATTTAAAATAAAATTTTGGATTGGATTTATATAGTGCTTTTTTGGCCACTCAAAGCACTTCACATTAGTAACCATTCATTCACTCTCACATGCTCCCTCTGGTGGTGGTAAACTACATCTGCAGCCACAGCTGCCCTGAGGCAGACTGACAGAAGTGTGGCTGCCCCTCTGGCCACCACCGAACATTCATACACCAGTGTGAGTGGCACTGGAGGCAAGGAGGGTGAAGTGTCTTGCCCAAGGGCACAATGGTCTGACTAGGACAGAGTCGGATTTGAATCACCAACCCTTCAGTTATTGGGCAACCTGTTCTACCAACTGAGCCATGGCCACCCCTTATTTATGTCATCTGCCTTCAGTTCAGTACATAAACTAGTCAGCTAGGGGTATGCCCCTAATCCTTAATGATGTCATAAATTGGTTCATCCCCACCTTTCTTTTGCACTTGACTTGAAGTCAGCCACACAAATAGTTCCAGAGATATGAATAAAAGAGTGTTTAGTGCTTTTAAAAGTTTGAGGGCTGCCTGGTGGACAATCTAGAAATGGTAAATCACCCAAAATCAAATCAGTTCTTTCTCTCTATGATATTCATTGACATGAAAAACATATCTGTGAAGTTATCACATTTACATGAGGGATATTCTGTGTTGGTGGCAATCGAACAAAAAACATAATTTCCCTGAAATTACATTGGTAAAATGTCTCTTAGGTTTTGTTGACAAAAATAAAATGAGACATTATTTCATCTCTTTTAGTTGTGTTATTCCTTCTTTTGGCCGTCTCATGAGAAAGTTTCTCTGGCCTCTCAGGCCAATCACTACTCGCCATTAGACAACATCATATAGCCACATGACATGGCACACCCAATCATGTTTCCCATATTAGAGCTTGGGATCAAACATTGTATTGTGGGATGTGGCAAATCTGCTGGGAGCCTCACAATTGTAAACAAACCGTAGAATCACTATAGAAGTGAATGTAGGGAAAACACTTCAAAAGAAGCAGACTTTGCGAAATATTGTTAACACCTGGAAACATCTGTCCCCACCAATGTCAATATTATTATTACGTCCTTGTTCCCACCTCAATTCAAAATACACACCAGATCATTTCCATCAAGGTTTTCATCTACATGAACCTTAAGTATATATTGTAGAGCACCATCATGTGGTTAGGGTTAGAATAAACAAGACTCACATGATGTTCAGATCCTAAATCTCCACTTTTCATTCTGTAGGAAAGTGTTCCAGTCTGAAATAAAAACCCTTATTTTATCCTGAACCTCATTCTGGGCCCCAGTGTTGAGCAACAAAAGCAATAAAGAGTTAAATATTAACTGCCACAGTGTGGATTTTAACGCTTCAGTAGTGGTTCCCATAGCAACACCAGGTGTCTCTGAGGGTGTGAAAACTGCATATCTGATTCACATCTTGCCAACATGATAACACAGGTTTATTCATGGAGTTTGAGTGATCAACCTGTTTGTATGTCTTTGTTTCATTTCATTAAACGGGAAAAAGAACCAATATTTTTGCACCAAACTGACTCTAACCAGTCCGTCATGTGTTGGAGTAATTTTCTTGAGTTTGCCTTTTGTCATAAATCATGTTGGTTGTCTGTTTTCCATCACGCCCTTCAACACTATTTCATCCCTGGAACCAAACTGTCCAGTATTTGTCTGGTGTTAAAAAGGAATTAGACAGGATTTTACCATTTGGTTCTTTGCTGTTTTTTTGTTCTGCTTCACTGATTTTTGATAATTCTTCTTGTTGTAACTCCGGCTAAAGTTTCAGCTACGTATCTATTGTCGTAAAACCCACCACCCATGTGTTGGAAAATTTTTTTTTGATTAAATATGCTACTGGAGTTTGGAGCGGAGCAGAATGGGACACCTTAGCCAGGCATCAGAAGTTTCAAACATTTATTTTTACTCCACGATGCTCTTAAGCTCTGCAGCTAACGTTAGAAACTTGGTGCTAGCAGCTGTAGTCAAAACCTGAAGAACTCTGCACACACAACCAGTACCATTGTGATCCGTCCAGGATCACAGGAACATGAGCTTCATCTGCAGTCACTAGCACCACAATGCTTGTGTTACAGTAGGAGCCACTCATTGTTTCAAGTTTCCATCACAGGACAACGGCTGGTCCGTCACCGGCTTCCCAATGTTCTCGTATCCACCTCTATGACATGATCAATAAATCTCTGTTTGGTGACCACCCTAAACTGCCTTGCTGAAAACCAGATGCAATCTCTCATTTGGCCACAGGGAGGAGCAGTGATTGTCTCAATTCAAGGCAAATGAGCGAGCGTAAAACACACACCCCTGACAGCAACTGATTGTAGGGAGGATCTGCTTGTACCCCGGGCAGATCCACATTACAGCCAGATAAGGACCACCATCGGGCTGTGACACTCAGTGTGTCATGTGTCACAGTTGGTTCGCAGAATCAAAACAGATCTGGGCCGGAACTATGGGATGAATGCACCAATTGTCTCACTTTTTCTATTTAATAAACCAAACCAGCTCAGACCAGAATTTGCAGCACAGCAGGAGCCGCCGACCAACTGGATTTGCCATGTATTGGTTCTCTATAAGTTTACTAAGTTATAGTGAACGGTATTTTCGTTAAAGAGTGTTTAAAAAGGTTTAAGGCAAACGTTTCACAAGAGTAACATTTAAAACTGATATCACCATCAAATACGGCTCTCCTAGCGTAGCTGTTATAGGGAATGTTAGCTAATTAAGTTTGCTATAATTAAACACCTGTTGGTTTTATTATTTACGGCAGAATCAGGCTGTTGGACAAGCTTTGCATTACCTTATGGCTGGCACGAGAAACATGTTTTTAGTGTGTCCTCCCCCAGGAAATGTTGTACTTCTTAGAAGCAATTTCCTGCATTTTACTCAATCAGGTGCCCAGCTTGATGCTGTACACAAGGCATTAAAAAGACAGACGGACTGGAGTCATAGCTGCCAACACTCCCGAAAACAAGTTGTTGTTCTGCTATAATTTTGTTGTTGGTTCATCAAATCTTGGTTGAAAAGTAATAAAAATGGTTCTGTCAGATGTTGTGGGGTCTCTGCTGTGCAGCTAACGTGTGTCCTGTGTCATTTAAACATGTTTAAACATATTTAAAAGTTTTCGTCATTTATGGCAAAAACTCAGCTTTTAGCTGAGTTTCTGACCTTTCTGTGGATATGCATCATTAACACATTCATAATAAATTATGAATAGATTCAGTCGCTCTACACAGTCTGTCTACCCCCCGGCTACCCCCCAGCTTGGGGGCAGCCGGGTACAACAGGTTAATGTGGGCGCTAGATATATAGGTGTTATTGAAATAATGTCATCTATGTCCCAGGACCAGGATATAGAACGTTCATAGCCACCATCATTAACAGGCTTTGCTGCAGATTGTCCAGGAGGAGGACTTGTCCTCTGGGTTCTCCAGATTCCCCATCAGCTGCTGATAAAGGAGTCACATGTTTGGAAACTGTGCATTGATGTGCGATGAGGTCATGTGGTATGTTTGCAGAGTCAGCAGTGAAACGCAGTCAGAGATGAGATCAGAGGTTACGTAACAGAGTCATCGCTTCATCTCGTCTGTGGAAGCAGATGACACATCACCAATTGGACAGAGATGGGGGAAAACCAGCGTCCACCCTGAGGACGTTAACCTCATCTATCACATCCACATCCAGCCTCCTTTCCCTCCTGTGTTTGTGTGTAATTAGAAATCATGTGGTTTTTCAGCCTTTTCGACCCTTTAAAACCTACCATTATACCACATCGCCAAGATTTCTTTATGTCATTTGTTCAATAAAAGCATCAGAAAATTATTTTTAAACTTTTCAGCACAGAAAAACAGTTAAAACTTCACTAAAACAGTTAAAACTTTACTAAAACAGTTAAACTTCACTAAAACACAGTTAAAACTTTACTAAAACAGTTAAACTTCACTAAAACACAGATAAAACTTCACTAAAACTCAGTCACACTTCACAAACTACTTTACAGCAATCCCCATTTTTGTCTGTAGTCTCAATCCACCTGCCGATACTTTGTCATCTGGTCGACAGCATCAGCTGGCCTTAAGAAGCTAATATCGGACCATTATGTAAGTTTATAATATATAACATAAAATAGTATGGTAGGAATTGTATTGTATTATTGTACTTACTGCTATAGTCTATGTAGTGTAAGTGGACGCATTCACATGTGCATAGATGAAATGCTTGTTCATGTTCAGAGGTTCTGTTCTTAAACAGTCGTATGTCTTCTCTGGCCAATGAGCTGGATGCTAGTGTGTTGCAGGAAAAAAACAAAACAACTTCCCAATCTGTAGGTCAACAAAAGCACATAAGGACGGACAATCACGGACAAGTGAACTGCAACTTTTTACAGTACAATGAGCAGCAATGGAGAGTGCTCAGGCTCTATTAGAAAGGCTCTGGTATGCATCATGAGCTTACTACCCGTACTGACATTGCCTAAGATGCAAAGCCGATCTTAGCAAAGCAAAGCAATGCGACCAATCGTCACATGACCGGCCAAATGCCATAAAAGGGAGAGGATCCATGTAAACAGTGGTATCAAGTTAGTAGTTTGTGTGTAGATTTGCTTCGTGTTTAGCCCAGATTCATCAGTGTGGTTTTTCGTATAAAAAAGGGAAAGGGACGTTGCTCAATATGGCTTGCTAGCATTTTGCTACTTAGCATTTACAAAATTGTAAGGTGGTATTTAGACAAATACCACATTCTGCATCTAAAGAGGTACTTTCTCAACTGATGTTCTAAAAAATAATAAACTGATACATTTAAAGAGTTTAGAGCTCAAGTGAAATCAGCTTCACCCTGTCAATTTTTGCTTGAATAGGAGCGCAATGCATTGTGGGTTGCCATGTAGTACACCACAGTGTAAACATTTTGCATACTGTCTGATCAGTGACTGCAGTACAGAGTATGAATAGTATGAGCATGGAAGTATGTAGTATGTGGTTTCAACAGCCTAGGTGACCGTCTGCTGCTAAACACCTTCATCCATCAGTTGGAGGAAGAGGAGCTCATCATCGTCGCCCTGTTGGGTTCTGTCGAACTAACACTGATCTTTAACTCCAGCTGTTTCTTGGGGAGGTTTTACATTTCAATGTTCAGAAGCAGCTTTAAACTTCAGCTCTGCGTTTCATTCTGTTTCCATGTAAAAACGTCAGAACAAATCCATTTGTCATTTTTAAGCGGTTCCTCCGGCAGGAACCGCCTAGATATACGGTGTCTGATGTATCCGTTGTAGACCATTCCATTCCAGGAAAAGATGATGCGAGGCACGTTTTTCCTCTAAACACAGGGTTCATCCACTCAGCAGGATTCAGCTTTTTCCTCCATGGAAGCCAACTGGGTCAGGAGTGGAACGTTCATGGGATGCGGCAGATCATTCCAGAGTTTTGATGGGATCACATTGGACCCAGAGTTTCAATTCATTCAGGAAATGACTGGTCTTTGACTGATCCCTGTATGAGCTCAGGTTCTGTAATAAATTCAGACGCTGTTTCCCTCATCAATGAAAGAAACCAGCTTTAGCATCAATGTAATTCAATGCAAATTTTGTAAAATGTAATAAATAAAACTGTGATACTGGCACATGTAGTTAAAATTAGGGCTGTCAAATGATTAAAGTATTTAATCAGATTAATCACAGGCTTGCTTTGGATTAACTTTAATTAATCACGAGCAGAAAACTTTATGTCAGTTGACTATACTGTTGAGGTTTTGTTGTACTTAAATTTGCCATGAAATACATCATCTGCAGATAATGGTGATCCCAGGGGTCAAGATAACTCAAAAACGTATGGATGCATTTTGATGAAAATTTCAGGATGTGTTGGGAGTGTCACAGGGAACAAATGAATACATTTTGGTGATGATCCAGAAGAGATCCTGGATTCTGGATCACTTTGAAATTTTACATTACCGTAAATGGAGAATAAATTTCAAAGTGATCCAGAATCCAGGATCTCTTCCAGTTAAGCACCAAAATTGAATCATCTTGTGACACTTCCAACACATCCTGAAAATGTCATCAAAATATGTCCATACGTTTTTGAGTTATATTATTATTATTATTATTATTATTATTATTATTAGTAGTAGTAGTAGTAGTAGTAGTAGTAGTAGTAGTAGTAGTAGTAGTAGTAGTAGTAGTAGTAGTAGTTGTAGTAGTAGTAGTAGTAGTATGTAACAAATGCAACAGAAATGAAGGCATTAAACACTGCAGATCAACATGGAAGTGAGTCTCATTGTTTTTCCATTACAGACACATGTTTCTAAACCCAGTCTTTATTTGAAAGCAAACAGGGCTTTGTTGTAGCATGTAAGAAAAAAAACTTTGTTGTGACATGTGATATAAGATATGACTGGTGTGATGTTATGATGCATCATGTAATGCATCATAACATCATGATGTAAACTAGCAGATTATATATATATATATATATATTTATTTATTTATTTTCCCCCCTGTTTGTTCATTTGGTTGTTTTTCAGTTATTAAAATAATTTATCCCTTCAGCACTGTGCATTCCTTCCATCTTGACAATTGTGTTTTTATCTTAGTATTTATTTTTAGATTTTATTATGTTTTAATCTTTGTATTTTAAAGCTGTCATTCCATGGTTATTTCATTAATATTACTGTGTGCTCCATTGTTACTGAATACATTGTGTGTTGGTTCTATAAAAAAAAAAATGCTTTGTTTCCAGCTGTTTTTGCACAGTAGAAAAGTGACTGGAGGTCGAACAACAGAGTTTAACGGTACTTCTGCATACTTGTCCATGATGCGGTGATGACGCGTCTCTGATTGGCTCAGAATGCATAAAGGAACACCCTCCTCCCCTCTCGCTGTGTGTGTGTGTTTACCTTTACTAGAGTAGCATCCAGCTACATTTCGTGCTGTCACTTGAAGCTTTATTTCCACAGAGAGGACATGAACCAGTTTCATCCACCATATTTTTTAAGTTTGTGCAGCAGCTACTGTGGTGCCGTCTTCTCTTGTAGATGCTAATGCTAATGCTACTTCAGATTCACTGCAATGGAGGACAGGTTTAACCCCACGTGGGTGAAGTAAAGTCCATCTGACGTCAGATTGTCATGACCTCTGCTCTGTTAACCTTTCCCCCAGTGCTCTCCACACTCACCTGGTCCCGCACTGCGCAGCTGCAAGCCGTTCCTCATCTGTGGCTATAAAAGCAGTAAGGCTTGCAGTTGCCAGTGCAGGACCATTCAGTAATGTCACCTCCATAACCCGGACAGTTTTCCATCTCCTCAGTCACCTTAACCCGGACATTCATCATCACCATGGACTCTGGCCGATCTATCCCCAGGTGTTTTTGCATTTTAGTCTTCTTGTAGTTTGTCTCTGTTTCTGTCTTGATTTGGTTCCGTTATTAAATCTGTTCTCCCTTCAGCACTGTGCATTTGAGTCCTCTCTCACCTCACCCCCTCCTTGACACAGATGGACCATTTTTTTCTGGGTCCCTCGTTCCTGTTGTTTTCTGTGACCAAAGTATGCAGCCAGGGGAGGTGACAAACCACTTTCAAAGGCAGCATGTGTTGGTAACTCGGGGTGACCCATCAGATTCCAAAAGGACTGTGAAAAAGTGATTTTCAGTGGAATGACACCTTTAAGTTTTCGATATGTGTTAACTTTATATTTTATAGTACAGCACTTTGGAAGCTTTGTAGTTGCTTAAATGTGTGCTCTGTAAATAAAAATGGATTGGATTAGAAACACATGTGATAGGTCAAGAAGAAGTCAGAGCATTTTAATTTTTCTCAGATGCAGCTCAACATGCAGTTTTGGGGCCCCCTGGTGGTTTGGGGGCCCTAAACATTTGTACAGTTCACTATAGCTCGAAACAACCCTGGTACAGAAGGGGAAGGTTTGACTGGCATGTCACTGTTCAGTCATTTGGAGTGGGCACGCAAATGATTGGATGGTTTTATTCAGTCCTGTCTGTTCCACAGGTGACAATATTTTTTTTGTGTTAGTGAATGTAATTGGTTGCAATCGGGGTGTGAAGGGGATTTTAAGCATATAGTAAAGGGTGCTCCAGGAAAACATGTTGCACCCCACCTTTAAATATAATTCTATATAAAATTAATCGAGTCAAAGTTTCCATTGATTCCTCCTAGTCTTTTATGCATTTGGTCTTTCCCATGTTTTTGTTTTTGAACATTTAGAGACACATGGACTGAAGACCGGACTCTTAACTTTGGCATTGGTAATCGTGGATGTAGTGAAGTGCTGACTTTTCAACGTCGTCCCATTTCTTCTTCTTTGAACTTGTCAGAATCAGGGCATTCGGGAGTCAGTTTGAAGTCCCACGATGCCCAGTTTCTTTCAGTCTGAACAGCAGTTTGTTCCAAGGCATAAAGACTCTGCACGTTCCACAAAGCTTCCTGTCTCGTGTTACGAGCGGCGGTTCAGACAGCAAACCTGAGCCCGTCGCATTAGCCCCGGTCACCGCTGATGGTCCTGGTCGTCTTCAATGCTCTGTCTGTGTCTGTGGGCAGAGCTGGCCTCTCGCCTGTCCCACTGCCATTGTCCTGCTGCTATTGAAGGGAAGAGCGTAAACCAACACTGGCGTTCCCATTCGGATTCAATATGGCCGAGACCCGACACCATGTGAAGCAAGGGCTCGGCTTCTCTCAGACGGATCCTGTTGCCGAGGCCAGAAAAGCCTCCAGCTCAGCATCACAGAGAAGGAACATTGTCAGCAGGGATCGAGGGAAACAATGTGAACCCACCTGAAGGACTGAAAGGAGAACAACACCACTCCAGTCAATATGACGGAAGTGAACAGCACTAAATTCACTCCACAAATGGACCATCCATCAGCACTGGTTACATCACCCACACACGCAATGGCTCTGACGTCACCGATCAATTCATTTGCAAGAAAATTGCCCGTTTTTGGAGTCAGAAGCATCCAGAGATTAGGATTGGACTCCAGAGATACATCAGCACCGTCGTGAGGGAGAATGAATCAATATGGCAAAATAGAAATATTTAACCTCTTACCAGCTTAACGTGATCCTGTCACAATAATTAATAAATCAATTAATTGCATGATAATTAAAAATGAGCGTGATAACTTTACCAGGTTTGATAATTTTTATTTACCAAAGCCACTGGATGACTTCGCTATATCTGTCATGATTGACTCCTAAAAAAGACCCTGAGTGTAATGAGGACCTGTCAATCACTCTGTGTGTGGGGAGGCTGTTTCACAGAGACCAAGGGGCATTGTGTGGTGCCAGGGGAGCACACACCACACACAAATGTGTTTATTATTATTATTAAGCTAGCACCACATCTCATGTCACCAGTTGAGGAATACACATACGCCAGTTACTTATCTGTAGTTGATATTAAAAGTACTCACTCTATTAGCTATTAGCACAGTGCTAGGCTTACTTAGCTCTTCACAGAGGCTTTAGTAAGTATTGTGTCACCAGGTGTTTCATTAAATTAGTTGTATTCCAGCCTTTGCATGTAAATGTCTTTAACACCTGTAGCATACTATATGGAAGAATCTGAAACTTCTGAACTGTAACTGCACAGGTCACCGGTGTGTGTGCAGTTCCGTTTTAATAGTGGAGAGTAATTAAACAACCGCTGTATATGTACTGGTACTGAAATATTGATTTCTCTCTCGCTCACTTTCTGTGTGTGAGCGAGAATGACAGAATCGCATTGGAGGAAAAAAAACACTGCACTGCGCCACAAATTACTCTATGTATGGGAAACACTGCAGTGCCATTACCAAAACACATATCATGTGCGAATAGGTCCATATGTTAATAGCTGAATTACTGAATTTGTAGAAGCCCACACTTCCTAATTGCAAGAAAAGCATAAAACCCACCTGTCCACAAATTCCCGGGGGAACTGAAGTTGTTAGCGGGATGTAAAAACTCCATAACAGCAAATAGTTGGCATTAGTAATGCACTACGGCGTAAAAGTAAGCCTTTATTTATGCTTTGACGATAAGGCAGAACGGAACTGTGAGGATATTAATGATAACAGTGAAGTTATGGCTCCATGGGATTGGGATGAGAGTTTGGTTTACAGCTGTAGCCAAACCAGGGGGCGGGACTTAGGCAATGCTCAGGGTGGCAAAGTTAGAAAGAACAATGAAATTTGTTTAATATCTTTGTCATTGTATGTCATAATGGCGTGAAACATTTTTTCTGCAATCCACCATAGTACTGGAAAGTCACCCTCCAAATTTTGGATCATTTGGTGGAGTTCTGATTTGATTAAAACTTTCTGTTCATTTTCCATAAACAGAAACAAGTCCGATGTTGATGCTCAGTGATTGCTGATGTTTTCCTGCTTTTCACATCTGTATATCAGACGTTCACTGAATCCACTGCTGCTGTGTTGGATTGTTCAGGGTATTTTGCATTTTCTTTGCTGCTCATGTCAGAATATCTTTGTGTTGTGAAACCTTGGCTCTGTCCAAGTTAAAGTTTCTTGTAAAGGTTCAAATTCAGCTTCTATTCTGTATTTACAGCCAGAGTCCAGCCGCGCCTGTGGTTTCTCTGCTTTTCCCATCATACCACGGTCCTGGCCTATCCTGTGGTTGTTTCAGTGGCCGCGCCCTGTGGACACACCCTCCTGTTACAGCCTGTTTATTAAGTGTGTCAACTCACTTCACAGACACAAATAGGTCAGAAGAACAGGACGACAACGCCTACATGTGTCAACTCCAAACACTTGGACTTTACGTTCATTCACAGAACAGGTTTTCCTGACTGTGTGAAGTCAGGTCGAGGCAGGGCGGGGGGCACTGCCTGCCTAGGCCGTGGCGGGGGGGGTTGGTATCGGTATCACTCAGCATCCCATCACCATGAATTTGCTAATTAAAGAACAAAATCTGCTGCAATATCAAAAACATTGTTTCATTTTTTTTTATACTGAAATCACAAATCTTGACTTTAGATTAAATTCTGCCATATTTTCAAATTTCCTGTGTGTGTGTGTGTGTGTGTGTGTGTGTGTGTGTGTGTGTGTGTGTGTGAGGGATTCCCAGAGACTTTCAGCTCAATTTGCCGTGTGTCATATTTTTTTCCATCACTGCAGGCGAGTAAACGTGGACCCAAACCACACATTGTTCTGTTAAAAAAAGCCCACAGTCTGAACACGCCTACTTCCTTCACAAACAGCCAGACTCCACCAATAATCACATTCTGGTCACATACACGGCGTTCATCCTGTTCACGCTCGTCCTTGGCAACGGTTGTGGCGGTCACAGCATCTGAACACCCCCCACCCCCAACTGATGCTCATTTTTTATACTCATACAATGTCAGAAATATTCTTTAATCCTATTACGTGTCTCGTTTTTGTCCACTTATGTTTTGTTCTTGTAACATCCTTTTTGTCTCATTACATCTTATTGCATTGTGAAGCTATTTTCATTTTGTTTCCTGCTGTTGCATCTTTTCCATCAATGTCAACTTGTCATGTTAATTTTGTTTGTCAGTGTTTTTGTCTTTTATCATTGTTTTTATTGTTTCCTTATTTCTTCTACTTTCAGTTTGAGTTACAATGTTTTGTCTTGTTATTTTTGTGCTTGTTACATCATTTTTCATGCGATATTTGATATTTGTTTTGTCTTATCACATCACTTGCAAATACATTTCATGTTTTTTGTGTTTTCTTTAAGACATTACCAATCTATTCACACATGTAATTTTCATCTTATGTGTTGCTGCATCTTGTATGTCAGTTTAATTCCATCATGTCACTCAGTACATTTACCTGCAATTAGAGAAAAATTCAAATTGTTACCTTAGTCCAACAAGTTTTCAAAGTCATGTAAACACATTAGTCAGACTATAATCAAAGTAAATTGGAGTTTTTGAAGTGGGACTAACCAAGTCAGATAATGTATACAATCACCAGCTCTAATAGCAGAATCCAGGAGATTTTTGTGGCGGCGGTGGGTGTTGCATTTTCAGGAGACACAAGTGAGCAAATGTTGTTTTTCTGATGATAAATGATGGTAAAGTGGTCAGTCATTAGATTCCAGTGTGTGATTAAATACTCTTAAAACTGTATTTACCCAGAAATATGAATTTATTTTTCAATCGATGGCATGTATTGCTAAATTCATATTAACTTTATTAATTTATTCTTACTTTAATCTCACACACACACACACACACGCACACTTCCAAAAGTGAGCATTCTCCTGTCCCTGCTTCTACTTCTCCCTTTACTGGCGGCTGGCAGTGTTGGCACAAAAGCATGATGAATAAAAAATAATATTGACAAATGAAATAGCTAAATCCTCCATATTACTTTAGCTAGTAAAGTAAATGTAAATGTAAATGTAAATGTACAGTAAATGTAAATCAATCCGTCACCATCCTAGGAAAAAAAAATCTCTCATCCGGGGGAAAGTTTCAACCTCCGCAAAGATCAACTACGTATCTATGTAGTTGTCAGATAGTCAACAAATTATGTGTATACATTCCACACATCTCTGGAAACTGGAGGACATCAGCCAAATGACATGTCTTGAGATTTTATTTTTAACATTCAGACCTAATAAATTACGGGAGATTACCGGGAGAAATTACAAAATGGGAGGGGGGCGGGAGCGAGCCAAAAACAACTGCTTTAATTCAAACTGTACGACACCTTCTAACAGATCATGCATAACATCAACGGAGTAGTTCTCAGTTGTGTGAAAATAAGTATGTGAATTCAGTAAGCATGATCTCTTCACACCAAATACACGGGGAAGAGGGGGCTTATTTGCCATTCCTTGGCAGTGAGCACTGTGGGCCTCTTTGGTGTGCAACAACATTTTTGGAGCCTCAGTTTGGAAGTCCTCTTTTTCAGCTAAACAAAATCTACAGCAATACCTTGCACTGAAACTATTAAACAGACCAAACAAACTACAGTATCTAGGTCTCCAGTGACCACAACCACCATACAATAGAATATCAATGCCATCACTCACTATCTGTTTGAGATCACAAACAATAGGATCTAGAACTGCACTAATATGGTAACGCTTTACATCCGCCGCGTAAAACAAGGCACAAAGATGTATATTGGCCAAAATGGAATTCCACTTTGGTGAGAAATTCCTCAAAATAAAATAGATTCCACCCATTTTATGAACTCCCCTCTTGGAACCCAAGGGATTGGCAATCTCAAAGTTGTCATAAAACATTTGTATCTGTTTAGTGTGTCTTTGATGGAAATAGAGGATGAGTGTTGAAGAAAGATCCATCACAAATAACTCTGAGTTTCAAATCACTAATATGTGGACTTCTAAGCATTTCTCTGGCATATTCACTTTTCAATATTGATGATTTTAATGTCAGTAAAGTTGGAATATACATAAATATGTCTTTCACTATTATTTGGTCATATATTCCTGTCTTTTTGTTCAGCCTCAAGTCAAATCTTGAGCCAATTAGAAGCTCTACTGGTTCCACAGTTTCCCACTTGATGGTCATACATTTTGACTGTTTGTATTCTGAATTAAGAGCTGTAAACGGATTCTTTAATAGGTGAAGACATTCCTCAACATTTTTGCATGTTACAGTTTTTCTTTGATGCAAAATACACACTGGATGTTGGTCTTTTGCATGCTCATGAATGTCCTGCACAATATCCTCCAAAGAAGTCACAGCAAAATTGCCAACAGACTGGGCAACACCTGCTGCCTTTAGGTCTGAAATGACAAAGGCACAACTATTTACAAGGTGCTGTGAGGATAATGCTGGCTTTGACTCAACCTCTGCCTCATATGGTTCTTCTGCTGGATTTGCATTACCACTGTCCCAAACACTTTGACAGTGTGGTACTTCAGTATCAGCAATAACATCGCATGTACTATTTACACAGCACTTGTTCAAATCCTTCCTAAAACCAAAAAAAATATTCAAAAAATGTGAGCTCCACATTTGGCCACATTGAAGATAAAGAGTCCTTCCCTTAATTCCGAATAAAGTCACTGGTTTATTCTGATGTTAATTCTGAATTCCTCTTACATGTAAACAGTTATTCCTGTCATTCTATGCGTGCTCCTGGTCTGGTCTTGACGTACATATTTTGTGTTGATGGGGCACATATTCCACGCTGTGTGCTGTATTAGTGTAGGAATATTTTCCGAGATGACTGTACGAAGCAAGTGGAGTTTTCCTTCCATTCTGCATCGGTGAATTTGGTCAGAACAGTTCAGTTCCACCAATCCTCACTACACACTTTCATCCACTGTTGCCTGTCTTTGCAAGTCAGATGTGGCAATGGGCTTTGGTAGAGCAGCCACTGCAGCAACTGTTGGTAAGCTCTTCTGCCTGTCGTCTTTGGTTCATTAACATCCTTCACTTCTTCAAACAATCAAAATGAAGTAGTATGTTCATTTGGTCGAGGTGCTGCTTCTTAACTATTACAAAAATAAATGTAAAAATAGCATGTAATAATAATGAATTCGATTTATATAGCACTTCTTGGCCACTCAAAGCACTTCACATTAGTGACCCATTATTCATTTGCTCTCGCATGCAACCTCTGGTACAGACTACAACCAAAGTACGTACATAGCCACAGTTGTCCTGGGGCAGACTGACAGAAGCATGGCTGCCTTTTTGCACCTACAGCCCCTCTGACCACCACTGAACATTCATGCACCAGTGTGAGTGGCACTGGAGGCAAGGAGGGTGAAGTGGGTGAAGGACACAACGGACCAACTAGGACAGAGCGGGATTCCAACCACCAACCGTTCAGGTACTGGATGACCCGCTCTGCCAACTGAGCCATGGCCACATGTACGCAGTTTTCCATGTTGATAATTTCAACCAAAACAAAACAGGAAGTGGAGGCAATAGTTTTTTTCCAGTAGACGTTAAGAAGTCACATAGGCATTCTGTCCAATCAGAACCCTCTGTACCCCCAGCTCTTAAAGCCGAATTTACTAGAGCAGAATAAACCCCTTTCCCATGTAAACACGTATTCGGAATTAACATGTCCATTTAAACACAAAGAAAATAGCTTTACTTCTGAATTACTTTACTCGCAATAAATAATTCACAACTACAAAATATCATGTAAATATACGGAGTGACTTTGTTTTGTCTTATTACATCACTTGTGAACAAATTTCATGTTTTGTTTTATTTTAAAATGAGATGAGATTTTATTGATCATACCATGGGGAAATTACATAGTTGATAGCAGCAAATAGAAAAATAAAGTACAGGGAAGATAGAAGGCAGAAAATATAGACTTGTGAAAAAAAATATCAGTAGAAAAAAATAATCTGCTATTTATATATGAATTTATATGAATTTAGATATAAATTTAAATATTACACATATGTACACACAATGTATTTGTACATGTAATTTTCATCTTGTTATATATTATTATATATATATATATATATATATATATATATATATATATATATATATATATATATATATATATATATATATATATATATATATATATATATATATATATTTATTATTTATATGGGTTAATTTCCTCATGCCACTGTTAAAGTTCTTGTCCATGCTTTTCTCATTTTACATTTCATCGTGTTTCGTTGTTATAGCTCAATATGTTGTTTTTTTTCTCTCATTACATCATATTTTGTTTTTTTCATTTGATATTGAGTTGTTTCTGTTTCATGTGTTTAATCAGTTTAATCTCTTCTTGTCACATTTTTGTTTTTGTCTCAGTGTGTTGGGCTTTTTCTGTTGCGTTTGTGTGTTTTCAGTGTTTTCATGTGATTAAATTGTCTTCTTCTTGTAACATCGTTCATCTCATGCTGTTCATTATTTTTTGTCTCATTACATCACTTGCAAATATACATGATTTCATTTGCATTTCATGTTTTGTTGTGTGTCTTTACATTTTGTTATGTGTTGTGTATTTTACATCATTTGTGTTTTATCATGTTACATTGTTTTTATTATATGTCTTAATCTGTTCTTATTCATCTTGTTGAAGCCAGAACCTTTTTGGTCTCATTGTTTTTGTTTTATTGTTGAGTAGCCCAGCAGTGACATCTAGTGGTGGAGAGCTAATGTGTGTTCAATAGTGTAATAACAGTTATCCAAAATGACAGATGATTTTCCTGCGCATTTATGAAGATATAGAAATCATTTATTTCAAATTAGTTATTTTTGTTGTTGTCTATTCTTCTCTGTATATTTGTGTTTTCTGTTGTGATTACCTTGTCAACAATGTTATAGCTCATAGCAGTACAGACAGACTCAACAATTCAACTATTTTCTTTCTTTAGTCATTGTAGCGTAGGTAGGTAGGTAGGTAGGTAGTAGGTAGGTAGGTAGGTAGGTAGGTAGGTAGGTAGTAGGTAGGTAGGTATGTAGGGAGGGAGGTAGGTAGGGAGGTAGGTAGGTAGGAAGGTAGGAGGTAGGAGGTAGGTAGGTAGGTAGTAGGTAGGTAGGTAGGTAGGTAGGTAGGTAGTAGGTAGGTAGGTAGGTAGGTAGGTAGGTAGTAGGTAGGTAGGTAGGTAGGTAGTAGATAGGTAGGTAGGTAGGTAGGTAGGTAGGTAGTAGGTGGTAGGTAGGTAGGTAGGTAGGTAGTAGGTAGTAGGTAGTAGGTAGGTAGGTAGTAGGTAGGTAGGTAGGTAGTAGGTAGGTAGGTAGGTAGGTAGTAGGTAGGTAGGTAGGTAGTAGGTAGGTAGGTAGGTAGGTAGTAGGTAGTAGGTAGGTAGGTAGGTAAGTAGGTAGGTAGGTAGTAGGTAGTAGGTAGGTAGGTAGGTAGGTAGGTAGGTAGGGAGGTAGGTAGGAAGGTAGGAGGTAGGTAGGTAGGTAGTAGGTAGGTAGGTAGTAGGTAGGTAGGTAGGTAGGTAGGTAGGTAGGTAGTAGGTAGGTAGTAGGTAGGTAGTAGGTAGGTAGGTAGGTAGGTAGTAGGTAGGTAGGTAGGTAGGTAGGTAGTAGGTAGGTAGGTAGGTAGGTAGGTAGGTAGTAGGTAGGTAGGTAAGTAGGTAGGTAGGTAGGTAGGTAGTAGGTAGGTAGGTAGTATGTAGGTAGGTAGGTAGTAGGTAGGTAGGTAGGTAGGTAGTAGGTAGGTGGTAGGTAGGTAGGTAGGTAGGTAGGTAGTAGGTAGGTAGGTAGGTAGTAGGTAGGTAGGTAGGTAGGTAGGTAGGTAGGTAGGTAGGTAGTAGGTAGGTAGGTAGGTAGTAGGTAGGTAGGTAGGTAGGTAGTAGGTAGGTAGGTAGGTAGGTAGTAGGTAGGTAGGTAGGTAGTAGGTAGGTAGGTAGGTAGGTAGGTAGGTAGGTAGGTAGTAGGTAGGTAGGTAGGTAGGTAGTAGGTAGGTAGGTAGGTAGGTAGGTAGGTAGTAGGTAGGTAGGTAGGTAGGTAGGTAGGTAGTAGGTAGGTAGGTTGGTAGGTAGGTAGTAGGTAGGTAGGTAGGTAGGTAGTAGGTAGGTAGGTAGGTAGGTAGGTAGGTAGGTAGTAGGTAGGTAGGTAGTAGGTAGGTAGGTAGTAGGTAGGTAGGTAGCTAGTAGGTAGTAGGTAGGTAGATAGATAGATCTAGTGCTTTTACTTGATGAACCTTTAAATTCAAAATGTTTAAACGATAAGATTAGTGGATTTGTGTGTTCATGAAAAACAACATTGTGAATAAATCTTATTGCTGATTTTTTCAGAATTTGTAAAGAACCTGAATATATTTAAACATGCCTCCTGAACAGTAACTTCAAGAAGGTAAGAGCAATGAATTACACAGAATGTTAAATCATTATTGATCTAATTGGCTTCTTCTCCTTCTCTTTCTCTTCCTCCTCCTTCTTCTCCTTTTCCTCCTCCTTCTCCTTTTATTCCTCCTCCTCCATCATCTTCTTCTCTTCTTCCTCCTCCTCCTCCATCATCTTCTCCTCCTCCTCCTCCTCCTCCTCCTCCTCCTCCTCCTCCTCCTCCTCCTCCTCCTCCTCCTCCTCCTCCATCATCTTCTTCTCCTCCTCCTCCTCCTCCTCCATCATCTTCTTCTCCTCCTCCTCCTTTTATTTCTCCTCCTCCTCCTCTTATTCCTCCTCTTTGACATTGCAGCATAAATAGTAAAACTGACATGTCCTATTATTCCAGAGTGAAGACATTCATTGTTCTTGTTAGTAAAACAAACAGAGCTGCTGTCGGGGAACTTCAAAGCTCAGTGTGACTTCACTGATAACGACATCAAATAGAGAAAGTGTGTGAAGTTTCTTCCTCTCCTCTGCGTCCACCAGACACCACCCCTGCTGAAATAAATCCCACCCACTGTTCAGCATGTCGTTAACACACATGTGTGTTTCCTGTTTGGCAACATATTTGATTGAATGTTGGCCATGTGTATACAGACAGACCATTTGTTTACAGCTCCCACAGAGGGATTAGTCAGGTTGTCACAATGCATGATGGGATTACTGCGGGCAGGGTGCTGTTGTTTGCTGAGGAGGCACTGTCAGAGATGAGGAGAAGCCAAAGAGGAGAGGTGAAGAATGAACATCAGCCCAATACATGGAATTAACACCTTAACACCTACTGTTGCAAATATGTAACATATAAAAAAACAATCTATATATTTTATGTGCTACAGTCAAATTAATTATCTTCAATTAATTTAACATTTACTTTTTTAGGACTTTCAAATGATTAAAATGTTTAATCAGATTAATCACATGGTTGCTTTGGATTAATTTTGATTAATCATGATCAAAACATTTTATGTCAATCCACCATTTTGTCTCAGACTTTCTTTTTTCTACTCAAATTTACCACAAAATACACAAAGCAAGAAAAAAATATACAAAACATGCAAAAATAATGAAAAAAAATAACAAAAAAAGTGATGGAAAATCCAGGGCATATTCAAAAACCCTTCTAAAGTACAGAACAGAACACCCAAAAATGTGATAAAATGTCCAACATGTGCAAAAACATGAATACATTCAGGTGTTAAGGGGTTCAAACTGAACACAGAGTAACTGGAGTGCAGACGTTTGGCTGAAATAACACTAGAACACTTCTGGGGCACTACAAGAATGCCTTTGAGATACCTCTAGAACTCTTCTACAAACACCTCTGGAATGACTCAGGAACAGCCAGGACCGTATTACGGACCGGGCCAGTGGGGCTGGTGCCGAGGGGCCTGGGGGGGGTGGGATTGCCATGTCAGAGGGCCTGTATTCTCTAGGATGTTATGACTACTCACTGGCTTGAATTAAAAATGAGCTCAGAATGAAAATGTGCCAAAATCAGTTGAATTCACTTTTTTGTAGAATCCTTAGGTACGGTAGGTTGGCACATGGGGGGGTTCAGAGTGTTGGGGGAAGGGGCTTTGTAAACTCCTGACCCCAGGGCCCAGACCTCCCATAATCCAGCTCTGGAACAGCATCTGAGCCTCTCTAAAAATCCCTCCAGAACCTTATGCTACATTTTCACTGGCACCTGCAGGGTGTGAACCACAGGGGGTCTGGGGGAGGCAAAGTCTTCAGAATGCCTCCTGGGCACCTGTACAACACCTAATCAGTGCCTTCAGAATGTCTCTTGAATGTGATGATGTGTGTGTGTGTGTGTGTGTGTGTGTGTGTGTGTGTGTGTGTGTGTGGTCCAGTTGCAAGAACCAGAACAGACCAGAGCTGAACCACAGGGTAATGGTTGATCCACCATAATCTAGTGTAACTTCAAACTCCTGCTGAGTTCCAGGTCATCTGTAACTCCTACTTTTCGAATCTTCTACAAGTGAAAATGCACTGGAATGTCAGTTAAACGTCAGTGACTTCCCACTTGTGAACTCATACTAGATCAGGGATGTCCTTGAGTGCTGGTATTCTGCTTGTTTTAGATGTGTCCCTCTTCCACCACACCTGGTTCAATTGAATTAAATGCCTTTAGTGTCATTGCATATGAATTACAATGAAATTAAATGCTGCTTCAATAAAGTGCTTAAGCCACAGGTGCATCACATTACACACTTAGTAATATAATAAATATAACAAATACAATAGTAACAATGTTAAAAAAGATAGAAATAAAAAAATACTAAAATGCAAAATGCCGCAATACAAATGAGTACCTTCTCATAAAGCTCAGGGGAAATCTGATCATGATGTAATGTCTTCCAGGACATCATGGAAATATCTAAAATATGCAGGATACTGGCCCTTCAGGACTGGATTTGGACACCCCTGTACTAGATTCATGTTCTCCCAATTACAAGTTTGACGTCAAATAGTCTGTCAAACAACAATGGTAGTTCCAACATTATTTATCTATAAATGTTCTGCATAATCAGCAGTCGCTCACTAGAGCAAATGCTAATAGTTAGCTAGTTTTGAGTCCATTGAGTGTAATAATACATTTATAACCACTGTGTATCCAAATATAACCAACAACTAATGGAATTTAAAAGGTAGAAAAACTTTTCTTGCTTTATATACCATTTTTCCTCATCTGTTTCCTTCAAATAAGCAAAGAACAAGCAACCCTGATATAGAAATTATTGAAAATGAGTTGAAGCATTAGCATTTACATCTCACAATTCCTTGCACTCCAGTAGTTTGGCGCACCTTGGCTGGAACACTATAAAGTCGTGAGTCATGGTTTGAAGTCATAAATTATGCGTTCAAAAACCTGCCTAGAACACAGCATCAGTACAGAAGTCCAGATCTGATCCACTATCCATCAAATAAATGAATACACATATTTCCTTCTTCTACACATTGGAGTCTGTTAATGGCACCACAAGTTATGAAGGGAAAGTGACATTCATGATTGACAGCTGGAATGACCAACCATTGAATTCATCATATATTTCATGGCTTTAGTGTTTAGCTGTAGCAATACTGGCAACCAGTCGTCAATCATTATTGTACAGGACCAGTTTTCAGGGGGGTTTTTTAGCCTCTAATACATATTCTGATCATTCTGTAAATCAACACCATGTTCCTTCAGCTGGGCGGCATCTAAAGGCTGTGATTGACAGTTGTGATTAGTGGCTGTCTGTTGGTGACTCAGATCCTCCCACAGGTTTTATTTCTTTCTGAAAATTTGGTGGGACAGTGTAAAAACAAGTGTGTTTGGAGGTCACGTCTTCTCAAAGGATGCTGGGATAGCAGACTCCTGTCCTGAAGCCATAGTGTCCCCTACAGGTTCATAGCAGAACTGCAGGAATGAGCCTTCATCACTCAACTTGACCTTGGATTCACTTCCATCTTCTTCACAGTTGAATCACAACAGAAACAAAATGTATGTTTTTAATCTGAAGAATTCACATCTTAGGGTCTCATATTTTAAGGAATAAGGATTTTATTTAAAAAAGTTGGATTTCAAATGTATTTAATATTATTATCTGTAATATGATGTACAATATCCTGCTTCAAATGCAAAAAATAACATTTCACAAGGTAAATGTTATAGATTACTGTTTAGTTCTGCCTCTGCTGGTTTTGGGGTCGAAGAGGTTCTATTTTCAGATTATTTGGTTCTGGTTTTGTTTTGGTTGAAGTGGTTCTGTTTTCAGTTTCAGTCTGTTGGCATTCCTCACTGACTCGACATGGGGTTTCGAGGTCGGTGTTAATGTGGTGCAGCATTTGCAACCAGCTCCGGGCCTGTGCTGGGCCAATGGCAGCAGTTAATGACGCCTGATGTTATGTGGCGTAATGGGCCGTCTGCTGTCAGTGTCCCTCATTTGGGAAATGACTCCTGTCGAAGTCATCAATTAACGACACTCTGGAGTTTGCACAGGAAGTACAGAGTCAGCAGATATCTTATCTATCTCCCAACATCAAGGTGATCAACCACCAAAGTAATTAACCACATATAGGTCACCAATCACAGAGGTTACCTACCACCAAGATCTTCAACAATGAAGTCACCACGGGGCGGCTGTGGCTCAGTTGGTAGAGCAGGTCATCTAATGACTGAAGGGTCAGTGGTTCGAATCTCAGATCTGGCTGTCCACATGTCGAAGTGTCCTTGGGCAAGACACTGAACCCTGATTTA
The DNA here is from genome assembly GCA_020466265.1 of Siphamia tubifer. Taxonomy (NCBI): domain Eukaryota; kingdom Metazoa; phylum Chordata; class Actinopteri; order Kurtiformes; family Apogonidae; genus Siphamia; species Siphamia tubifer. Next base: position 39,701,074 of record CM035783.1, on the reverse strand, counting down.
GGCTCCCAGCAGGACTGGCAGAACCTTAGAATGAGTGTGTGTGTGAATGGGTAAATTTGAGGCTAATGTAAAGCAAGTTGAACAAGGTGGAAAAGCACTATATAAGTGCGGTCCATTTACCTACCACCAATGTCATCAACCACCAAGCTCTGTTTTGGGAATCCTCTGCAGCCGACCTCAATTGGCTCGCAGCGTGCCCTCCACCCCTTCAGCCTGCATTCCTCCACCAGTTCCAGGTATTTTGCCTTCTTCCTTTCGTAAGCCACCTCGATCTGGTCTTACCAGGGGACTGTAAGTTCCAGACCCCACTTGCTTTGTACTGTCAGATGTTAAGACCATGTCTGACCTGAATGTTGCGCTGGTAATGTGCTCTGGAAACTTCAACTGCCTCCCCAGGTCCACCTTCAGCTGCCAGTCACCTGCTGTGGTTAAGAGACCCCCTGGGACCTTTGGCTGTGAAGGAGGTTCCTCACCATGGCGGCTGTGGTTCAGTTGGTAGAGTGGGTTGCCCAATGACCGAGTGTCCTTGGGCAAGACACTGATCCCTGGCTCCCAGTAGGACTGACAAAACCTTAGAAACCTACTAGTGTATGTGTGTTTGTGTAAAGGGGTGAATGTGAAGTTAATGTAAAGCGCTTTGAGCACCATGAAGGTGGAAAAGTGCGATACCAGTCCTAACAAATGTGATGTTTGGCCTTTGTGAGGACTGGTGCGTACTCTGCTGAATTCCAGCACAGATGGTGTCAGCTACTGCCTTCAGCACTTGGTCTTCGTCGTGACACCATCTGTACCTCCCCTCTCCCAATGCCTTTGGGCAACAGCTTAGAATGTGCTCAAGTGATCTCCCTGCAGGGCACATTGAGTATGCTGGTGTTTCTGCCAGGCCCCAGCGATGCAGATTGGATGGACTCGGGAGGACGTCATACATCGACTTTATCAGGAACTTGAGTTTTGCTGGTTCTGATCTCCAAAGTTCTGACCAGGTGATTTCGCTAGCCAATGCATGGTCCCAATTGGTCCAAGCTCCCTGTTGACACATGGTCATGGCCTTGCTTTGCCACTTCTCCTCCACCACTGTTTGGACCTCACCCTGGATCAACTGCCGCCTGTCCCTCCCTCGAGTCCCAACTATCAGAACACATCAATTATGAAACCTGAGACGTCCATCAAACCTTCACCAACTTCAGAGATAGTTCAACATCAGTCTCCTGTAAAGGTAATTTTACTTCACTTTTCTAAGTCGTCTATCGGTATGTTTACATGCACTTAGAGAAATTTGAATTATTGCCTTAGTCTGACTAAAATTGAAGTTTTCAGTCATGTAAACACCTTACAATAGTAAGACTGTAATTGAACTGGGGTTTTGGAAGTGGGACTAACCAAGTCAGATAATGTGGTTCTAATGGGGCTTCTCCACATGTGTAAACGCTGCCAACCAGCCAGTCAGCTCCACTACTGACTGGCCTGGACACACCCTACTTAGACAGTGACCACAGTCACCATGACAACATGTATGTTACTGTAATAAATCACAGGTTAAACAGTTTGTAGCAAATATACTGAGTAGCTGCATGGTTGTGGTCCATATCTTCTCTGGGTGTTGTCCTCATACTACTACAAGGGTCAGTGGTACACATCCCAGTTCTGGCTGTCCATATGTAGAAGTGTCCTTGAGCAAGACACTGAACTCTGAATTGCTCCCAGTACGTCAAACAGAACCTTTTTATTAAAAAAAAAAAACAAAAAAAAAAAAACTTGCATGGTGTGTGTGCTTGTATTTCTATCTTTGTAGGGATATGGATATGTTTATACAGTCACACCATGGGGACGTCTGACACTATGGGGACCAAAATTCAGGTCCCCATGAGGGTTAAATATAAATAAAGATCCCCACTAGTAAAATACAAATGATGTGGCCTATAAATACATGAATTTTGTTTTCAAGAA